>CM040241.1:301804532-301852032 GCA_022545495.1 Chrysanthemum lavandulifolium | reverse complement strand
ACATATGATAGATTATGTTTTACAAAACAATGTTATCCGAATGAAAACCATTATGATATGCCGATTGTATATTATATTGATGACCGTCCCTTCATTTCGATCGTCGGAGTTTTCGCTTATCACCGGTTTTAATTTTGGAAAAGTAAGTTTTGAAAAATATGGATCTGGACACCTCAATTTTATGTCAAGGGTTTTCCCAAAACATTCGGGTTCAAAAATTACAAACTTAGATATTCTTGGCCTAATTGAGGATGAAGAGGCATTTGGTATCATATCGACGAAGATGCGATCGTCTTTGTCTATTGTTAGCTTTGGAGGTTATCTTCATGGGCGATTATTGGTTCGGGAAGTTGATGTTTCTCTCATGCGATTAGTTGAAAACCTAGATGATTGGGATGCCTTTCCATGGGGAGCATATTTGGAGGCATTTGTATGATGAAATTTTGGATGTTGCGAGATAAACACAAGTGGGATTTCCTTCAAGGTATTAACAAAGACCACAAGTTTGTTCCAACCTATACCTTTGTCGAGGATTCATTTGGGCTTTCAAGGTTAATATTTTATATATCAATATAAACCTGGATTCATTTTGTGTATCAATATTTTATGCTATTATTTTTATTGAAATTCCAAAATCCGTATAGATTTGGATCTTGGAGTCTTTTGAAAGAAGCATTCTATGGTGGAATAAAGTTCACGATATTATGCCAAGAGGAGTAAGCGTGGTCAAAGAATACACCCTTCAAAGATCGATTATAAGTTTCTTTTGGAAAGGTAAAAGTAATATATAAAATTTTCTTATTAATGCAATCTTTTTTCTACATTAATGCAATCTTTTATTGAACATTATTATTTGTTTTAAGGATTCAAATCTGTTAAAGAACCGACACCGACAATAGGCGAGAGGAGATCGATTGGTATATAAAGTTTACGGCATTTTCCATGATTACATACCTAGAACTCCACCATTGAAAACAACACATCTCTACGACAGTGGTTGAAGAAGATGGCATGACATAAGCGTGGCAAGGCGAAAAAACATTTACCTATTATCGCGGAGTGAGAGCGGTATAATAGAGATCGGCATAACACGGATCGTGTTATTACGAGTTAAATAAGCGTTTGTTCAAACTTGAGACAATTATTCGAGTTATTTAAGCATTTGTTCAAACTCATATACCCATCAATAATCACACGAATCTTGATAATAAAATCGTCCCTTTTTGGGTTCTTGCTCGAGAAAGAAATGGGGTAATATATCCTTCTTTTTTATCGTATATATACTTTGACATTATCGAAGTCGCTAGCGATGGATTGAAAACCACTAGCGGTGCTTTCACATACTCTAGCGTGGATATACGAAATTTACAAAAACGACCCTTCAAGTATTATCGGGAACACGCTAGCGATGGATTGAAAACCTCTAGCGGTGGTTTCATATACTCTAGCGATGGATACACGAAATTTACAAAACGACCCTTCAAGTATTATCGAAAGCGCTAGCGATGGATTGAAAACCTCTAGCGGTGGTTTCATATACTCTAGCGGTGGATACACGAAATTTACAAAAGCGCCCTTCAAGTATTATCGAAGGCGCTAGCGATGGATTGAAAACCACTAGCGGTGGTTTCATATACTCTAGCGATGGATACCGAAATTTACAAAACGACCCTTCAAGTATTATCGGGAACACGCTAGCGATGGATTGAAAACCTCTAGCGGTGGTTTCATATACTCTAGCGATGGATACACTAAATTTACAAAAACGACCCTTCAATTATCCATTATCTTTCGTATATATCCTTTTATAAATACTTCTTTTCATTCTTAGGAGAAATTGGGTTAAGTAATGATCTCTGCATCTTAGTGCACTTTTGTGATGAGCTTAATCATGATTTTCTTGACTTGTTTGAGTCAAGTCGGTCAATCATTGATACTAGTTCATCGGTAGCGGCTAGATGAATATTCGATGACGATCTTGCAAAGGTAATGTACAAAATCGGTAAACAAGTGTAAAACTCTTTCCGTAGCATAACATATCATAACGATAGGTTATTTATAAACGGCTGTGAATTTATTATCCAAGAAGAATTAATGTTGCGACATGAAGAATTAGAAAGTGCCGGTTAAAGAGCGTGATTGATGCAACAAGAGAAGAGGTTGAGGATGGAAGAGGACAAGTTGATAATGAGGGAAGAGGAAAAGAGGTTGGAGTATGAAAATGAGCGAAAGAAAGGGAGAAGCAATCATGAACTCGGATCATATGAAAGCCGGTGAAGCGCGTTTTGCGGTTTCAAGAGGAGTGAACAACGTTCGGGTGAAGCTAATTATTATTATTGGACCAATGCATATCTTGAAAAGAAAAGACGATGCTCTAGCTTACGATCCGGATATGAGTGAAAAACTTAAATTTGTCACGCCTTGGGTTGAGGTATGAAAATACTTCTTGACAACCTTTTAAAATATATCTTGTTAATGACAAATGATTATAAGTTTAATCGTTTCATATACTAGGATCTTGCACGCTGCACCAATCTTGTCAACGAGTTCATTTACAAATGAATTTGATGAATTTCTTGGACAAATAGGACCACTTAGCGTAAGTTTCCTTGGTGTGACGATGTGTGTGTGGATAGAAGGTTTTGGGAAAGTTTGGTTTGCTTAGACCCGCCTAGGAAAGGTTGGCTAAGGGATGAGGCAAGTACTCATACAAGCTGTACATCTGAAATGATTTCTTATAAAGTTTATCACACTCATTCATGTTTGAAATTCTGACACATAGAGTTGTGGGTTAATTACCTTTGGCATGTTAGGCCCGATCGGCTAATTGGGCGATGGTTAGTAGCTATTTTGTTCAACACATTACAAAATTCTTTGCCGTTGTGGTATGCTAATCTTGAAAGATACTCTATTCCATGGTGCGGCGTTAAGCGCGTAAGTAACGATATATATATATATATATATATATATATATATATATATATATATATATATATATATATATATATATATATATATATATATATATATATATATATATATATATATATATATATATATATATTTAATAATCTTGATTAGCTTTTGCCATATATTGATATTATGTTTGTGACCCAAACGTTGTAGGTTTTCATGCCGATTAATGGCCGCGCTCATTGGTTTCTTGCCCGTTTGGAGATAGACACGGCATTGTTACCTTTTATGATAGCGGTCAAACTTTTGAAGAGGAATGGCGAGAGTTTTATATCAAGCGAGGGAGTGTTTACGAGTTTGGCTATTTATTCATATGTCATAAGAATTAATACATAACCGTTTAACCGACTTTTAAAACATTAGTTTTTAAGGCAGTGCTACTTTTGTCCACACTACAATTACACGAGGTCCTAGCACAAGCGCAAGTATTTGAGAAGAAAGGCATTGATCCGGCTAGTTATTTCATTACATTTACTATCATTGAACAAGTACAAGCGGGCGGGATATTTGGTGATTGTGGTATTTAGGTATGTATTTTTATACCGCTTGGCTTTTGGTCTACCATTGGATGTGAAGGATCGTATTCATTTGCGCTTTCATACCGTGAACAAATGGCTAGTTTTTTAAACACCGTGTTTGTGTTTAGCTATGTTCTATTTTTGTTGATGTATTACTTGAAACAAATTGATAACCATATGCTCCTTGAATGGTTTTGTATTGAACATGTTGTATTATACTTGTGTTCAAGCTAAGGTAGTGACGTTGCAAATTTGTTTACTAGTAATATTTTCAATAAAAATAAGCAAAAAATATTAAACACACACCAAATTATATATATACAAAGTAGGCCAAACCCATGCATGCTAGTTTACAAATCTTGTCCATTCGGTATGCATTACTCAACATTACAACTAGGCGACTTTTTTGGGAGAGTTTGACTATATCTTAGATATATCATTTGAGTATGGTGTAATGTACTTTTAGACACTTTTAACTGTTCACTATTTTGTACCTTTTGTATATTTTGTACCTACTAACCAAAACTACCCCATATTTTATCTTACATATATTTTCATTTTCGGACTTCTACTAAATATGGCATCCGAAAACACGAATCAAAGGGTCATTATGAATTATGGTATCAAGAATGGCGTAAGTTTGTCCATTTACTTTTCTCTATTAAATTTTATTCAACAAGGATTTTGTTTCTTTGAATTATATCCATTGTTACAGAATGTCAAAGCAGTCAAGATCTTGGGTTTGATGTTTATCATGGCGATCGATTTTTAC
Source organism: Chrysanthemum lavandulifolium (assembly GCA_022545495.1). Taxonomy (NCBI): domain Eukaryota; kingdom Viridiplantae; phylum Streptophyta; class Magnoliopsida; order Asterales; family Asteraceae; genus Chrysanthemum; species Chrysanthemum lavandulifolium. The sequence goes on along the minus strand of CM040241.1, from coordinate 301,847,769 downwards.
CCTTAAGTTATTTAGGTGGAGATGTTTTACATTTGAGGTTACCTAGGTTGAGTAGGTTATCGTGTTCTCAAATATGTGACATCTTTGTTGAAAGAAATTAAGGAGGATATTTGGGCTTGGTATTTTTGTCTTCCAAGTAGTAGTGCGGAGCAAGGGTTGACCCTTGTAGAAGATGATAATGATGTCAAGAAACGTATGACATGGTGAGCTCCATGGTCTAGTTGAGATCTATGTTTGTCATCAGCCACGGGTTCATTTAGTTACTTACTATCACAAGAACTTGTCTTTTGATTCCTCAGACGATGATCGGCGTTTAAAATTAAAAGTCACGAAAAGAAAAAAAAGATGTCGTTATCGTCGTCATTTGAAGAACTAATGGCATGGGAAGAAGAGAAAAAATTCACCGACCTACCTTAGGACACCTTATATCAAGCCTTTTGTTGAAGCTAGTTTATTGGAGGAAAGTCGAATTTGGTGGTAATAATGACCTTGAATACATTCCTCCTTGTTTAAGGACTACATCCGACCTTATGTTCGGATGACTTTGAAGATTCTTGGACACGAGAACTCCACTTATTGCAGTGTTTGTCAAGCGAGCGTGGGTTCGAGGTTAGTCCGTTAAGAGGTAAGAACCTTTTGAGCGACTTTGAGGTGCGATAATCATGACCTTCAGGATCCACATTCTACTAGTTTACTCCCATCTATTCAAAACAGCCCTTTAAAGTGTAAGAGGTTTTTTAATGACATTGATGGCCTTCCTACAGTTGGAAGCTCAACTGTAGTTCAATATGTGTCCAAGAAAAGTCGTTTTGAAACTGGTACCTTGAAATCTAGGAGATTATTTGATGAATTTGAAGAAGTTGGTAGTAATCAATCTGATGATATGAAGGGTGATGAGGCAATCAGTTTGGTTAATGATCAAGTGATAGTTCAGATTCCACGGTGATGGTTCCATGTCATACCGACCTCTTCCGATCCAAGTAATTCGAAGGTATTATGCGAGGCTACCATGTGGTAGTTATTTGATCTTCGGTGGTATGTACCTGTTAAACAATTTGTATTTTGTTCCTTTCCTTGCATGATGACTAGTTAGTGTATGTTACAAACTACACTAACTAGTCATCATGATAAACAATTATTTTCGTTATGTGGTGAAGGCTTGTTGGTGTATGTTACAAACTAGTATGTGATGATGCTTCTACTACCATGTGTATGTTACATTGCAATTATTATGATTAAATATCTTGATGTCTATCGGCACAACTATCTCGATAACAAAACTACAACAATCATCTCAATAAATTGTTTCATAGATAAGATTTTCCACACAACCATTACATTGTTAAAATTTAGACTCATAACATTTATTATTGAACTATTACATCCATTCAAACAAGATCTTGCTAGAACCACATCCTTCTTGATTGATTTCCTTTCCTTGAGTTTTTCAAAGTACTCTTCCAGTTCTTTAATCCTTTTTGCCAATGCCCTAACTTTTTCTGGTGTAATGCCATCTTGGTTCTCCTTACACGTAATATCACCATCTAGTTTTTTCTTCTCAGATAAATCTAAAGCCATTGTGGATTGTTGTATGTGTGCCATCAAATTGTCATCAACATCCTCTTTCCTGTTTGGCACTTGTTCACAATTACCTTTTCCAGATAAGTTCAAAGCCATTGTGGATTGTTGTATGTGTGCCATCAAATTGTCATCGACATCCTCTTTCTTGTTTGGCACTTGTTCACAATTACCTTTTCGAGATAAGTTCAAAGCCATTGTGAATTGTTGTATGTGGACTATAGAATTGGTCAGTAGTTATGCTTATTTTGTTGACTTGTGTTTAGGCGGAAATTTATTTTGGCGGGATAATAGATAAGCGTATTTTTAACCGATATAGTATGAGCGACTTTTTAAAGCGATTTATGAAACACTAAAACCTTATCTTTTAGCTATTTTGGGCAATGTCAAGGTTCGTGATCCTTTATTGTCATGGTCCCCATATCAATATTATTGTCTTTTATGTTTGAATATTCATCATCAAAATTTTAGCATTAACTAACCTTTACATGCTTGTAATTGTTTATAAGGTAATCATGGCCATCGAGTTTGTGGTGCGACCAAGCGAAATTTTACCACAGGTTTCTTGAGCTTCCTCGATTTGCTAACCGTGCTTTCAATGGGAATCGTCATTTCTATTTAAGCGGAATACAAAGACAACGGAAGAAAGTAAGGATTATTGCTCGATTAGGAGGTCCCATTAGGATTGTAGGTAACAAATGGGTAGAATTTGTTCATGAAAACATGTATCGGATGTTCACATGTTACACTTTGTTCAAGAAGGTGATGACTCTTTTCGTTCTTGGCTATGATTCTAAAGGGTTGGAAGTTGAGGATTATCTTTGGTGTAGAAAGTCGTCATATAAGGTTTCGAGTTATCGGTGCCATACCCTCAATTTCCACATGTTATTTATAACAACTCATTTTTTGTTTACGTTTATTTAAGAATACGTGTATTTTATTCTTGTGTATGTTATAATTGTTAATCGGAGATGGTGTTTGAGACATTGCCGGTAATTTTCTAGATGGTATTGGGTTGCGTAATCTTGTTGTTGTTGTTGTTGAAGGAATGGAGTTTAATGTGGATGTTACTTGGGGCTATGAGCGAGGTCATGATCCTCGTGTTTTGTATGTTATGGATGATGAGATGTGGTCGTTGCTCTTCAATATTCGATATTGAATTTGGCGATGTTATTGTTTTACTAAATTGGCAAAGAATAGGTTGAATATAACCGTGTTTGGTTTGAAGGTGGGGCAAAGATCTGAGGCGGTTTCTTGGTGTGGCGCAATTGTTTTTCCACAAAATGATCTTGATAACGAAGATGGAGGTAGGCTTGAAATCTCATAATCATATTCAATAATATCATAGCATTTATCTTTAAGATTTATTTTGATATTTTTGAAACAGGTGATGAGCGAATGCAACACATTTGCCAATGGATTGGTCACCTTGATCATTTTGGTGAGCGAACTGATGTCTTTTACAGAAGGTCTACTGAAATTCTTCCGTTATGTAAACTTGTAAGTTTGTGTTTTGTGTGCACTTTGTTGTCTATGCATTTATGTAATTATATATAATTTTTGTAATTGTTGCACACGGGATATTCCAACCATTTTCTTGAGAATCATCCTATGCATTTTATCAAAATGCACTTTTTAGGAATGATGAAGTCGAATACATGATGCAAATTCAGATTGAGTATCATAGAGACAATCCATTCGGGTGAATCATGTTAATGCATTAGGTGTTGGACCTACTTTTTGAAGATTGTGAGTTTGAGCATGGAAAGATGATAAGGTTTAAGTTCATGTATGTAGAGTCTTATGATGGTTTGGTGTATCCTGTTTTCCATATTTGTTAGGAAATCGATAAGGTTTAATTTCATGTATGTAGATTGTTATGACATTTTCTCTATATATTTTGTTGGTTAAAGTGTATATACTTGTATTCGATTGAATTGTTTAGGCATTACAAATTTTAACACTTTATGGTAAGTAGGACTTTCACAACACAACCATTATGTTGTAATCCTTCATATTAGTTCATAATATCACTATTTTTCCACTACTTTTGGTAGATGTAATCTTGGTCAGCAGTTGGAGTGTCGTTGGTGTATCCACCGCTAGGACATTTCAAACCACCGCTAGAGTTGATGAAACCATCGCGGAAGAATGAATCCAATGCTTGAATTAAACCATTTGCTAGAGTTGATGAAACAACGCTAGAGTTGATGAAACCATTGCGGAAGAATGAATCCAATGCTTGGATTAAACCATCATAGAATTAAACCACGCTAATCATTGTTGTTTAACCACTTGTTTTGTATATTGTAAGGTTTGGTTCGATCGCGACACAGAGACGAATGGGACAACTGCGCTTGCGTCACATTTCTCTCTCCAACGACCCAAGAAAACTTTTATTTTAAAATCATTTTAACATAAACTAAAATTTCATTAATAATTAAAATGTTACAATGCTAAATAAAACAATCCGAAATCGTAAATCATAAATCTAATCGAATGCTCCCCGCATGCGAGTCATACTGACGAGTACGAGCGAGCAAATCCCTCCAACCGAGCCAAATCTTCCTCGTCTCTGACATCGTCTACACCATCGTCTTTGTTCTCCCGATAGCTCCAACTTATTTTGGTCTTTGGCGTTGTTCGTTATATTCAAACACACCACCACAAGTTGTCGACAACCTCGCGATCTTTGCGTGCTTGATCTTTCAAAATTTGTCGATGTGACTTTTCTTTCAATGGTAATGTCGTTTACCGTCTGGTAGTTTTGTCTCATTTGTTCCTTTTCCCCTTTGCACGGTCAAACAATTTGATGGCGCTTATAATAGCGTTTTTCGAGCCGCATCGTCGATATTGCATTGATTTTGAGCGTACACTTGCATATCTTCAACACAATGGGGAGCGGCAAGCCATATTAAATCTTGTGGGAAGTATTTTGATCTTCAATTGTGTTTGAAATTGTGTGTTAAAAATGTGTTTGAGGTGAAGTTGGTATTTATAGGCGGTAAAATTGTTTTGAAAATGTTTATTTTGTTAGTTTTTTTTTTTTTTTTTTTTTTTTATATATATTCTTGACCAAGCGGTTGTTGCTTTTAGGGAAATATTTATTGCATACATTTATCGACAAGCGTAATGTACTATCACATATCCCAAAATATTACGAGCAACTTTTTAAAAGCGCCTTTTTCAATTTAGCGATTTATGTTACACTAATAGTTTGTCTTTTATCTTTTGTACCCACATTCACTTCCTACCGACGAACCCTATCTTCTTAATAATCTAATACAAGCTGTCGTTTTCGTTCGATTATTAAAATTGAATTGTCTGAAAGGTTCGTCATACTTTATTGTCATGGTCCCCATATCAATTTTGCCTATATTTAATGTTTCAATATTCGAACCTAATTAGGGTTTACATTTAAAATTATTTTTACTTTTAAAGTATTGTATTTTACGTGTTCTGTGTAAGGATGGCACCTATTTGGAGTTCGGATCCTCGTTACTGTTTGACGTTCATCTTTTGGGGAGTTTTATTTCCAACCGTTGAGGTATGAAAATGGGGTGTTTTTATTGGAGTTTGTCCAAGGATAGGAAGGTGGACTATAATAGTATGTGCGGTTTTGAAAGAACATCTTGAGCTAAATTTCCATTCGTTGTTTTTCTTTTACCACAATGTCAATTAGAGGTAGGATTGAAACTAATAGAGTGCGATAGGGATGTGGGCGCCATGTATGACCTTGCGATCGATATGGGAAGTTGATGATGTATATGGCACATAATCCCCAAAACTTATTTGATTTTTATTATCAAAATCTTAACTTTTGTGATTCTGAAGATGATTATACAACCAAATTTATTATACATGGAAGAAGATTAAAAGATGCAAGCAATATGACATATGATGAGCTTATTGTTTGGGCTGAAGAAGAAGCTAGCGTCCTTATTGATGTTGATGTCGATATGTCTATTAGCCATAGGGATGTAGTTGCTAAGCCTAAGGTTAAGCGTAAGTTGGTTTTCATTTAGTTACTTACTATCACAAGAACTTGTCTTTTGATTCCTCAGACGATGATCTGACGTTTAAAATTAAAAGTCACGAAAAGAAAAAAAAGATGTCGATCATCGTTTGAAGAACTAATGGCATGGGAAGAAGAGGAAAAAATTCACCACCTACCTTAGGACACCTTATATCAAGCCTTTTGTTGAAGCTAGTTTATTCAGAGGAAAGTCTGAATTTGGTGGTAATAATGACCTTGAATACATTCCTCCTTGTCTAAGGACTACTGATCGACCTTATGTGTCGGATGACTTTGAAGATTCTTGGACACAGAACTCCACTGTTACCGAGTGTTTGTCAAACGAACGTGGGTTCGAGGTTAGTCCGTTAAGAGGTAAGAACCTTTTGAATGACTTTGAGGTCTGCGATAATCATGACCTTCGGATCCACATTCTACTAGTTTACTCCCATCTATTCAAAACAGCCCTTTAAAGTGTAAGAGGTTTTTAATGACATTGATGGCCTTCCTACGATTGGAGCTCAAGCGTAGTTCAATATGTGTCCAAGAAAAGTCGTTTTGAAACGGTACCTTGAAATCTAGGAGATTATTTGATGAATTTGAAGAAGTTGGTAGTAATCAATCGATGATATGAAGGGTGATGAGGCAATCGGTTTGGTTAATGATCAAGTGATAGTTGCGATTCCACGACTAATGGTTCCATGTCATACCCACCTCTTGATCCAAGTAATTGAAGGTATTATGAAGGCTACCATGTGGTAGTTATTTGATCTTCGGTGGTATGTACCACATTAAACAATTTTTATTTTTGTTCCTTTCCTTGCATGATGACTAGCGACGGGTTGAAGACCACTAGCGAGGGTTTCATAGGCGCTAGCGATGGATATCTAAAATTTACAAAACACCCCCATGTGGTACATTAAGAGGAAGGCGGTAGCAGCGGGTTGAAAACAACTAGCACGGGTTTCATAGGCGCTAGCGGCGGATACATCAAATTACAAAAGCGACCCCAAGTATACATTATCAGGTCAAGTACAAGAAAGAAGGAAAATCACGTGCTTATATTTACGACTTACATTTTTTTAAAATAATTTGTAATATAAGTGTAAAAAAGTATTGTCACACAAACCAATGTATGCATCATGAATAGGACCTTTCACATAAACCGATGAATTCCAAGCGACCTTATTAACGCGCCATTTTCATCTTACCAACTTAAACCGAGTAGACAAACATATTTTGTTTTAGTAACCAAAAATTGGATACAAGGAATTATGAGGTTGATATTTTATTTTATGTTTTTATTTTAATTATATCGATTATGCGATATAATTTTGCTTTTTAATTCAACGTCAATGTAGGTTGTTTTGTAAAACACAAATACAAATTAGACTAAGATTGACAACGTCATAAACAAAAGTAGTTACACTTAACTAGTACACAATGTTGGATCGATATACTTTAATCAAACTAACTTAACTAGCTTGTTAAGGTTTAATAACCTCGGATAAATCCTAAGTTATTAACAAAGAAACACCGAGCAATCTTTATTAAGTACGCGGAATTTACTTAACAAAGCTAAGAAGAAAACTTTATTAACAAACTCTAAATCGCTTATTATCGCGGATACTCTAATACAACTCTAAGATATTCGAACTTTCTCTAAACTCTTAATTACTTGTAAACTCTAAAACTCTTTTTCAAAATCGTACATCTAATGCCAATCTAGGAGTCCTTTTATAGACTCAAGGATATCCTAGTCGGTTTACAATTGATAACCTTGTCGACAAGTAATCTAAACATGGAATACAATACTTTCCATAAGCGAATAAAACAGTTTGTTTTTCTAGCGATGCTGACATCGCCTTGCAGTACTTTGACTTTGTCTTTAGCGATACTTTGACTCTTTGACTTCTTCCAAGATTTGCGACTACGGTACTTTCATATCTTGATGCTTTTGATATCTTGACACTTTCATATCCCAACAATCCTCCCCAACTTGAATTCTACTTGCTTGACTTCAAGTTCCTTTTATAAATATATCTTTAATGACTTCATCTTTAAAATGGATTGTTCTTTAGTCTTTAGATTATATCTTTGTAGAATCTCGTGCTTGTCAAAGTATCTCGTTAGAATTGTTTTCTTCACAAGACATCCAAAGAATCTCCATCTTTTCAAAGACACAAAGAACATATGACAATGTGTACAATAATTCAATTTAAGTTGCATACTATTCTCATCACATCTAAGTGAATCATTGAAAATTCAATGGATTTAGAACTCTTTACCAAAGCCATTATCTCTGGAGTAGCCAAATGTTTTGGTGTGTAAGACCATGGTACATTGATAACCATATGATTTTTAGCAAATCACCGCCTATCAATGATTTGTTTTGTCTTTACCAAAAGTTGTACCATACGGACTAGTTAGTTCTTTTATCTAATGGTGAACTAATTACCAATAATGGTTTTCCACAGCCTTTACCACAAGCCGGTTCTTGTGGGCTAGCCAACTCTTCACATTCTTGATATGGTGAGTTGATGACCATCCAACTTATTAGCAAGTTGTCAACTAAAACGGATTTGATATATCTTTACGAGCCGTTTGCTCATGGATTAGTCAATCCTTTTGTAACCATGGTGGATTGATAACCTATTGATGTTATAATCACAAAACCATTTATTCAACCTTTACTTCAAAAATATTTATTATTTAGCAAAAGGTTTCATCTAAAATTTACTTAATCGGTTTAGTTAAATAAGCGATTACTTTGATGAAAGTCTTGTCGATCGCAATACTTTTAATAAAAATCTTGATATATCAAAAATAATTTATCCAAATAAAATTCATACCGATTAAAGATCATTCTCGCAATGGTAGTCCGATCTATAAACAGTTAATCATCATGCAAGCGGTTTCATCGACCTCTTCTACTTCCAATCCATGTTCTAGCATTCTTCTCATTAGATCAACTGAAGAGGATATCTTCTTTTGCAAACATGTGAATCATTGTTCCATTTTCTAGCTCTAAGACATGAACTCCAGTTCTTCAAAGAATCTCCGACAAACTATTTCCCAATTTTCTTGATCCTTCCAAATATCATCGATGCTTTCTTCATCGCTTTCCCACATGGTTATGAGATCCCATGTAAAACCAATCCAATCCCTTCTAATGGATTATCTTCAAAATAAGTCTTCACCACATGATATAAGTAGAATAGATCTACTCTATCTATGATATGCAATAAATCCATAGTCGTTTAAAACTTTGAAACTTTTATCTTCTTTGTGAAAAACCATGTAATCTCATTCTTAGATTTCTCAACTTTGAAAACACTAATCTTTGATCATTCATCTTCATGTCATTATCTTCCTTGGTATAATCAAAATCTACTATTCGAGATAATTCTTCAATTCATCATTAGTCTCGATCTTAATTCAACCTTCTCTTTCTTTGAAAACCGAACATCCGTAACTTCGGTTTTCTTTTCCTCTTTAAGCTTTTCTTCCTTTCGACTTGATCCAATAAGCTTCTTCTCTAAAATCTTTAATGCACGCAACATCTTTCTTATAAGCTTCTCTAGCAACATCATATAATCTTTTCATATCCACATAATTTAGCTTTTGCAATCCTTTAAATCCTCTGCCTTTTAAGTATGCCATCATTGCATTCCTTTCTTTAGCCAAATTAGGTCTTCGTGACATGAATCTAACGGTGTTGGAGGCGTAAAGGTTCAACAGTTTGACATCAATTCATCTTGTACCTTTTGAGTCGCTTCTCTATCCAAAGCTTCTTGAGCTTCTTGTTCTTCTCTATCTTTAGCATCTAACTCTTCTTGAACTTTTCTAGTTGCGACTTCATTCCTTGCAACTTCAAATGCTCTAAGTTACGCCAAAGTAAGTTTCTTCTTCTTAACTTCAACCGAATACCTTTTCCTTGTCTTTTGGATCAATTGTAGGTTGATGGGTTCTTGGTTGTTCTTCTTCTTGTACATCTCTAATAATAACACCTCCTCTTGGTTGTGACAAATCAAGAATTGTAGCAACTAATTCATCATCACTTGGTGAATGAATAGGTTTAAATCTAGGTTCCTCCTCTTCCTCTATAACAAGCGTAGAAGGACCAACTTCTTCAAAATTCAAAACCCTTGGAGTTATTGGTGTTATAACCGGCCTAGATGTATCATGAAACTCGGTACTTTGATGTTCGGTACTTTGTTCATCGGTACCTTGAACATCAAGACCTTGATTATCGATACCTTGAACTTGTACTTCTTCTTCTTGTTCCTCGGAAAAATCTTCTTTCTTCTTCAAAACATCTTCTTGATTCTTTTGTCTTCATAACATCTTCTTTCAAATTTTCTTTGTCTAAATTCCTCCCAAGTTGATGAAGATGATTTAGGAACCTCTTTCTTTGCAATTCCTTGTTACGAAGTGCTTTTCGACGTTGTTTTCCTCCTTAACCCATAAGTTGAAACCTTGAATATAGGGTTTAACAAAATTTCTCAACCAAAAGTAGTTTAACTTCAACTTCCTAATAGTTTTAGCTTGACTCAGTAGTCTTGTTCAACCTAGCATCGCCTTTGTCAAAGCATAGTTATCCATAGTTAAACCTTCACGAGGAATAGTAGGAGCATCGCCTTGAACCTCACGAAGCGAGCGTTGTGGAGATGGAGTAGGTGTGAGCTCAATCTCGACTTGAACCTCGGGACCTCAAGAAACATCACCTTGGAGAAGCAGTATCTTCACGAGAAGCGATGATTGCAGATGCGATGCGTTGGGAAGCGATACTTTGGTCATTATTAGAACCTTGGTTCTTCATCCTCTTGGTGCATTCGACGACGACTGAACAACTTCCATCATGGATGTTGTTAAAGAATATCTCCACCTCGAACAAGTTACTTCTCTTAGCCATGAAGGTATAGATTTTGGCTTGTTGCACAATAACAGAAGTAAATCGGTGGGTTTGGGAACATCGACTAATTGCTTGTTCAAGAAAACTTGTATGAACCTTGGATACATCAACCAAGTAGCCCCATGATATATGAGAAAGCATTCCATCCAAAATAAGCCGTGAAAAGTTAAACACTACGATCAGTAGCCAAGCCAACCATAGCGGATGCAATATTTGAACCAAACTGCTCCCAAGAAGTGCTTTTAGAACTTATGCAATGGAGCAAAACATGAATCAAAAACTTCCATTGAGGACAAAATAAGGCCTTCTTAAAAGTTTGTTCGATCGAAGAACCTTCATAACCAAAATTACGAAAAGTATCCCAAATCAACTGCTTGTCAAATCTAATAGCCCCATCTTCATCATCAAATAATAAATCATCACGAATGGAGGCTTACGTAATCTTAATAGTCTTTCCGAAGAATCGAGGATCTAATATAATATTCATCCTCCTCCATATTCTCTCTAGCATTAGCCCAAAATTCTTGAATCCATGGTTCAATAATATCCGCTCAACTAAAGAGCATAGCTAATAAGCGACCCAATTAGATAATCAATGATATCATGAAAGCCAAGTTCGCCTCGGTCTTGTCTAAATTAGCCACCATATTGTGCTTGAAGCAGTTAAGCGATTCACCATTGTTGAAAGAGTGAGCACAATAGAAAGATTGTATTGAATAATAAAGAGATGGTAATTGTAAGATAAGTATGGAAAAGATGTGAAGTAATAATATGAGAGGAAAATCGGAAAGAAGTTATTTATAGGTGAGATTTGAAAAATCACAACCTAAATAACAAAGTTACCGTTACTACCAATTATCCTTCAATATTACCGTTGGAGCAGTGCTTTAATACGACAAACAATACTTTCCACATATGCGATACTTTCCCAAAGCGATACTTTCCCAAGCGGTACTTTCGAGAAATACGAGACTTTGCCAAAATCTTCATATAAACTAAGTGTAAACTAACATCCTCCTCAAGTAATACGGGACTATATCAAACATCTTATAGTCCTCCCTTAAACATAGCTTAGTAGTTAATCATCCCAATGCTCACCACCAAGTGATTGAATCGTGACACATCAAAACCTTTGGTGAGTAGATCGACTACATTATCATCCGTGTGAACTTTAACCACATTAATGAGCCTATGCTCATAACAATCTCGATAAAGTGATGCCTAATCGAATATGCTTTGTCTTGGAATGATACGAGGATTCTTCACAATACAAATAGTACTCTCATTATCAATATTGATAGGAGTATTCTTAAAGTTGAACCCATAATCCAAGAGTTGATTACGCATCCATAAAACTTGACCACAACAACTTGCGGCAACTACATATTCGACTTGATGATGATGTTCTTTGCAATTGTCTGTTTCTTGCATTGCCATGAGACTAACCTTCTTCCAAGATATTGGCAACCTCCGGTTGTGGATCTTCTATCATAGTTATCACCGCATAGTCACTATCTCAAAAAGCTTCTAAGTGAAAAGGTGACTCTTTAGGATACCACAACCCCAACTTAGGTTGTTGTTTCAAATAACGAAAATTCTCTTGTGACATTCATGTGAGAGATCTTTGGTGAAACTTGATATCTTGCACATAAACAAGCTGCAAACATGATATCGGGCCTTGATGCGATAAGATACATAAGAGAGCCAATCATTGATCTGTATAACTTGACTTCAACAGTTGGCCATCTTCATCTTTTCCCAATGAATTGATAGATTTAATAGGTGTAATAACGACCTTCATATCATCAAAATTAAACTTCTTAAGTATATCCATAACATACTTGTCTTGGCTAATAAAAATCCCTTCCTTTGTTGCTTAACTTGAAGTCCCAAAAGAATGTTAACTCTCCCATTGAACTCATTTGAAATTCCTTCGCATCACCGCTCAAACTCCTTAACCATGGAGTGTTTGGTAGCCCCAAAGATGATATCATCAACATACACCGAACTAACATGATATCCTTCTTGTCTCTTGATAAACAAAGTCTTGTCTATAGCTCCCTCCCGTATCCATGTTGTAATAAGAATGTGAGAGCCTCTCATACCAAGCTCTAGGTGCTGATGAAGACCATAAAGAGCCTTAACCACCTTATAGACTTTGTTTGGATGTTTAGGATCTTCAAAACACGGAGGTTGTTTCACATATACCTCTTACGTAATAGTGCCATAAAGAAAGGCACTCTTGACATCCATCGATAAACTTGAAAACCCATATAAGAAGCAAAAGCAAGAAATATTCTAATTGCTTCAATCCTTGCTGAGAGCAAATACTTCATCATAATCTACCCTTCTTCTTGTCTATAACCTTGAGCAACTAATCTTGCCTTGTTCTTGATAACATTGCCTCTTTCATCTCTTTTGACTCTAAAACCCATCGGTTCCAATAACTCTCTTCCCATCCGGAAGATCACATAAAACCAAACCTCTTGAAGTTTAAATTGAAGAAGTTCTTCCCGCATAGCTTCAACCCGACTTTCTTTAGTCAAAGCTTGAGCAATATTCTTGGGTTCTTCTTGAGAGATGAAACAAGTAAATAAGCAAGTTTGATGGTCCGTATGATTCACTGTTTTGTTTATACACAAAGCTAAGTAAAGCATTGTGAGGTTTAGTGAAACCCTTAGCTTTGTGTCTTGTCATAACTCCATGTAGAAGGACCAATGATTTGATCGGTTGGATGATTCTTATGAATTCTTAAGATTGGAGCGTGGAACTCCATATGCATCATCCAAGTTAGTATAATCGGCATCTTCATTGGAATCGAGAAAATACCTTCATCTTCAAGCTCATCATCGGTTTCTTCTAATCCGGGCATGGTAGGATCATCCACATCATCTAAAGTATTGTCAATAGGTGCAGCATACTTTGGTTGAAATCTTGTCAAAATCTTGTAAGAGTACTCTGCGGGCTTGTTCTTCTTCTTTGCCTCTTCATAAGCTCTCCTTTGTTCATCGGTGTAAGAATGTGCTAATACATCTTGAAGAAGCATCGATTAAGTTCCTCTTGAATAGATTGATCCTCTGCGGATAAAGAGGATTGTGGTGCAACAATGATTTTGTTTTGGAGAATCGATTACTTTGCTTAGGAACATCGATGCTGTTTTGGACTCATAGGATCTTTATCGGGAACAACATTAGGTCTAATATGAACTCCATGAACAACATATTGAATATCTTCTTCATTATGCAAAGGTTGATTTTCTTCTCTAACGGTACATAATTCATTGAAGGAGATAAAACCTCAAGATCAAACATCCAATCGGGACCTTTACCTTTCTCATTGTCTTGATCTTCTAAAACTCAACATGAAGACAATCTTGAATCTTCTTAGTAACTCATTGTATACTCTAAAGCCTTCTTGTTAGTGCAATATCCCAATAAGTAACCTTCTTGACTTGCCATCAAACTTCCCTAGATTATCAATGGTGTTCAAAATAGTAAGAGGGCATCCAAAAGGCTTCATAAAGCGAATGTTGGGTTTATTGCCCATCAACAATTCATAGGGTGTCTTCATCATGGTTTGTGATAGAAACTACATAAGTACATAACATGCGATACTTACGACTTGCCCAAAATTGAATAGGTAGATGAGAATCGCTAACATGGTTCTTGCCGCTTCAATCAAGGTCCTATTCTTCCTCTGCAACACCATTTCTTTGTGGTGTTCTAGCAATACTAAACTCCTTTTTATGCCTTTATTTGCACAAAATTCATCCATAAGCTTGTTCTTGAATTCGGTTCCATTATCACATCTAATACCTCTAACCTTGAGTCTTAATTGGTTTTCAAGTGCTATAATTAGAGTTTGAATAGCATCAAAGGTATCATCTTTAAAGCCCAAAAGAAAACCCAATGAATCTACTACAATCATCGGTAACAACCAAACAATACTTTTTCTATTTAAACTTGCCACGAGAGACATGTCCAATTAAATCCATATGTAATAGCTCCAATGGTTCTCTAATATTTCTTTCATCAAGCTTCTTGCAAGAAGCTTTGTGTTGTTACCCTTCTTGCATGCCAAACATGATTGATCATTCTTGTAAGTCTTTGAAGGTAAACCTCTAACTAAATTGCCTTTGACCGGTTTGTTGATATTCTTGAAATTAACATGGCCCAATCTTCTATGCCATTGATGTGCTTCTTGGATGTTGCTTTAGCCACCAAACATGTGGCTCTCCCATAAGAATGTAGACTCTTCATGTCTAAACTATACACATCATTTGTCCTTGGTACCCTAAGTACTACCAAGTCATCATCAACGGGCTTGAAGTCGAGAGGAAAGGATAAGACATTCGTGTCGTAAGTGAATAACACAGGATGCTTTTTATCACAAATTTGAGAGGCCGACAACAAGTTGAACTTTAGCTCCTTCACATATCTAACATTCTCAAAATCTATTCTCCCGGCTTTAATTGTTCCTTTCCTGTAATCCTTCCTCCATTGGGATCATTCCCAAATGCAACTCTTCCTCCACTAATACTTTTAAAATCGAGACGGGATCTCTTTGTCTCTGTCATGCTTCCAGAGCAACCACTATCCACAATAAGATGATCTTTAAGCTCCTCTTACGGGTTGCCACACATAAAGAAAAGAGTTAGAAACTTTTAGGAACCCAAGCCATTCTTGACTTGTGTTCCCGCGAGGAGTTACAAACTCAAATTCTTTGAGTATGTAATTCTCACTATCTTTCAAATGATGATCCAAAATTATCTTTTGATTTTTAGCATGTGGATTTTCAAAACTTTCGGTTTTCAACATAAATCTCTTTCACAAGATTGTTAGCATTTTCTTGTGACACAAAACATCGATTCACTTTTTGTTGAAAGTCTTGTGTGTCTCTCAGATTCTTTCCTCTTAACCCATTCGGTTTAACACGGAGGTTCTTGTGATCTAGATCCCTATGTGAATTGTAATAACTTCTAGGTTGATATAATGAGATCTCCTAGGATTTCTATCCCAAGTATGGTTTCGATACCTTGTCTGAGCGATGCTTTGGAAAGTCTTGTGAGATCTTGAAAAGGTCTTCTCGATGTGGGTATCTATGATCCGGTGTGAATTTTACGTGATTAACCCTATTTGAATTATTCCAAACTGGTTTGTGCTCTCTAGGTCTCGATCGTTAGACTTATTCCTTGAAACTTGCTTAGATATTAGATGTTCACAATCCTTGATTAAATGAGTAGGACTATAACACACAAAACACATTTTTGACCCATACTCCCAAAGTGACTTCTTCTATGTCTATGCCCAAAACTATTTTGCCTTCTAGATGAATGATGAAACTGTTTTGACCAAAGTTATCCCAAAAGGTTTAGCGATCTTGTTTTGAAAAGGTTTTGTTGAAGGTGCGCTTGTTGAGCGATACTTTGATTTGTAAAGTCTTCTTGAATTTTGAACATTGTTTTCAACAGTTTCTTTGGGTTTTTCGGATCTAGATTTTCAATAAGCTTCTTCCTAAACTCTAGACTATCAACACCATAACGAGAAACATCGGGGCCTAGAGGGTTGATGACTAATGGGATGAGGAGCGACATGATAACCATTGTCTTTCTTATACTCGGGAGGTGGAACTAGACTTAAAGCAGCTCGAACACAAATACAATGAAGTCTGGAGAATAGAATGAATTCCGGGTCGTTTAGTCCCAGGAGACTCAATGGTGTGTTAAAACAAACTTCGGATGATGGAGTGATCACTAAGGATAGTGATCTGTAAAGGTTATGATTAGAAATATTACACTCTTGATTGATTGGAATGAATGGAGTCTGATTTGGAAAGCACAACAATCGGATCAAAGAAGCGTAAAACTTAAGTTTAAAAACTACGTCTATGCCACAAAATAAAAAGTGAAAACTAAGAAATAAAAGACCTAAAAATATAAAAATGACATTTTGGAATCCTAAAAATAAAAGAAAATTATTAGAAAAAGAAAATTATTTTTAACACTATTTAATTAATTATTATTAATTAAAAACTATTTTAACTATTTAATAAATACTCTAAAATAGAAGAAAATACAAAATAAGGCTAGAAAAATAAACTTATGATTCTGAAAAATCTAAAATACTATAAAACTAATTTTAAAATTAAAAATATATTTTTCACACTTTTTATTTAATTATTACTAATTAATAACTATTTAAAATACACTTAATTACTAGAAAATATAAAATAAACTTGGAAAAATAAAATTTTAACTTTGAAAAATCTAAAATATGATAAAACTAATTTTAAAACAGAAAAGATATTTTTTATGCTTTTTAATTATTTATTACTAATTAATTACTATTTTTAACTATTTAAAATTATAATAAATACTAAAAGATAGAGAAAATATGAAACTTTTCTAAAAATACTATATGATGACAGAAAACTAAGAAAAATAGAAAAACAAGATTTGCTTATTAATAAGATGAAAAGAAAAATCAAAAAGCTAAAAATATTAAATAAACACTATCACTATTTTTAATTGATGTTTTTCGGATTTTCTTTTGAAAACTACTTTAATACTGATAATATGAAACTTTAATAAAGACAAAAATTTACAAGTCACAAATAAGCGGTTTGATGAGCTTAAAATCCCAACGATGGAGCTTAAGAGCTTATTTGGTGAAATAAGCTCAAACAAGCTCACAACTTGAAACAAAAGCTAGAATAAGATGAAAACAAGCTAGATGAACTGAAATGAAGCTAAAAGATACAAATAAGCACACGAAAAGCTATGAAAAGCAAATAAGCACTTTGGCTATTGAATGAAAAGCAGAAAATGGGACAAACTTTAAGCTAATAGCGACCCTAGCAAACAAGCTCAAAAATGAAAAACCAAACTTGATACTTCAAGATGGCCAGGTTGGCTTTCCAAAGAACCAAAGATCACAAGATTTGAGCAACTAATAAGCTCTATGTGAGCTTATCAAAATGGCTACCACTCAGCGTGCAGGCACGCTTTGAGAACAGGTACCCACAAAAAGCTAAGAAATAAGCACTTAAAAAGCGAGAAACAAAGAACTAGCATTTTGTATTTTGTTTAGCAACTAAACTTTAATACCCCAAGAGCTTTTAAGCTAAATCTTATTAATAAACACACGGTGAAATTCAAAGTTTTATTCAAAACGACCTTATGAAATTTTGACTTTTGATAAAAACTAAAAGTTGACCAAAGTGAACTTTGATCGATTCTAAGCACTTAATATGTTGTATTAAGGTGTAATTAGACTAACTTGAGCAAGATTAACAACTTTTAAACACAAAATCATGATCATGGATCTCATAAAAATCCAACGATGAACACATAGATAAGATCAAATGAGATTTTGACTTTTTACTAACTAAGGACTTGTTTTCTTGACTTGATTGAGTTATTAGGACCTAATGTGACACATTCCAACAAGTCCACAAAGGACTTAACAACCTTTGATCACAGATAAACAAGCAAAACCAAACACCCTTATGATGGTGTTTTGGAACTTTTTCAAAGCAAATCACAAATTTAAACCATGAACTTGATTTGGACCTTATATAATCATTAAATAGGACTAAATAAGCATTAAACAACAATAATAGTAACATAAAACTAAGAAATGATGAATATGCAATTTTAAGCTGTCAAAATGAGATTTTTGCAAACTACAAATTTAAAAGAACAAGCTCTTGATTTTAATGCTTAAACACACTTAATTATAACTAATAAACAATAAGAAACAGAAATTAAAGCTAATTAACAACTACAACGGTGAAATGCCAAAATGGTCAAAAATGCTTACAAAAGCTTCCAAGCTTAAAACCGAGAACCAGGACCAATGAACACCTATAGCTTACCAATAAGCTACTAACCCAAGGCCATCCATATTTACCTTGCTCCAAATTTGTGATCACCATTTCAAGTGATTTTTATTTTTGAAGTATTTAATTTGTATTTTTGGTGATTTTGATTTTTGATTCTAAAGCGAATTTTAGGATATCTAAAAGCTTGAATAAGCTTTCTAGGAGCTTATGTGTACTATATCGATCCATACAAACAACTAACAACAACATTTGATCATTCATGAGATTTTGCATAAACATGAAAATTTGCATAAACTTGAAATATAACTTAAAACTTGAAATTGATAATTGAAAGGTTTCACAATACACTAAAATACTTAAACAAAGATACAAAGCTTGAAAGATTTAAATTACACTTTAAACTTAAAAAAACTTAAAAGCGACATTAAAAAATTAAAATACACTAGATACTTTGATACATTGCATCTCTCTCTCTCTTTATAGACTTTTCAGCATCCTCATGTCCTCGATTGTTTCCCACCATATCGAGCCCTTGGATCACTCAAATTCATCAAAACCATCCACTTGTGATTTTTGGCGCCAAATATTTCTTCAAGCGGGTTTAAGCATTTAATGGGGTTTGGTTTGAGTCAATTAAAGGATTTTGGAGTTTAGAGGAGGTGGAGGGACATAGTATGGGGGGTTGAAAAAGGTGGAAAACCATGGTGGTTTTGAGTTTCGGGTGTTGGAGAGAGAGAGCTACGATGACTGGTGGTTTTGGCGTTTTTTCTCTTGGTTTGACTTTCGTTGACCGTTGGTTAATAACAAAATGGCGGGTCAAGGTCAAATGGTTGTGGGTGGGGGTCAAGTGAAGTTGGGTTTTGGGCTTGGATTGGATTTGGGCTTATTGGATTTTATAAATAAGGATCCGTTTGGTTTAGTAGTATACAAGGACCAAAAGTGTAATTCTCCAAACTTGAGGACTGAACTTGAACTTTTCAAACTTCTCACAAGGACCAAACTTGACAAACTTTGATAGAACAAGGACCCTTTTGCATAAAATCCATTTTAAAAGGTCCAGGACTAATTTTGCAATTTTCAAAGTTTAGGGACCTTTCTTGCCAATTGACCAAAGAATCATTCAAGGATCATTTTAAACAACTTAGAATACTTGAGGGACCTTGAATGATAAATTTCCACATTTTGAATTCGAGGACTAGATTTGACAACTTTTAAAACTTGGGGACTAAAGCGCCAATTTTGCAAACTTGATACATTTTCATCGATTTTGATATTTTGCATTTAAAACACATAAAACACTGATTTGTGATATTTTGATCATTTTGATGTGTTTACGAGTGTTTCGAGATGATTTTGCGGTTTAGATTATACAAAATGATGAGTATTTAGACACTCATCAATCCCCATGAGATATTGCTAGTCCTAGCAATGATTTGAAAAACTTGATGGATTTGAAAACTCTTTACCAAAAGCCATCACTTACGGAGTAGCCAAATGTTTTGATTCAAGTAAGAACCTTGGTACAACGATAACCAAATGATTTATTGGCAAATCATAAACCATATAACGGTTTGATGTGTCTTTACGAAGCCGTACCATACGGACTAGCCAACTCTTAGATAAATTATCGAATTATCTTTGGTGGTGAATACCAATTATGGATTTTCCTTGCCTTTACCACAAGCCATAACCTTGCGGGCTAGCCAACTCTTCACTTTTTAGGATATGGTGAGTTGAGAACCATACAATTTTGGGCAAATTGCAAGCCATATAAGCGGTTTGAGAAATCTTTACCAAGAGCCGTTTGCTCTGGATTAGCCAATCCTTTTGTCTTATGAGACATGGCGGATGATAACCAAGATGAGTAAGTGTAGAACACTTACTCCAAAAAAAATTTTGGCCAAAAGCAGGGAATTGGGTAGATAATATATGAAATTCGTGAAATTCCCCACACTTAGAAATGAATATTGCCCTCAATATTCAAAGTACCGCGGTTATGCGAAACAAAAACGTAAAAGGAAATATTACGGCCATTATTTAGAAGAGATTTTTTTTTTTTTTTTTTTTTTTTTTTGAAATTTTATATACAACGATGTGGGAAACTCCCCACACTAGGGTGGTAGAAAGGGGTAAGAAGGCGAAATATGGGTGAAAACCCATATGGTGCGTGCTAATGTTTTTGATTACCGAGTCACTAGCTTGACTCGATCCCGCATTCATTGGTTCATGGGGAATGTTTGTAAATCCGGGACAACCACGGGGAATGTCCTCTCCAAAGTAATGCTTCACTCGATGACCATTCACTTTAAAATTAGGACCATCGGGTTGAGATAACTCAACGGTACCATAAGGATAAACCTTAGCAATAGTGAATGGACGGACCAGCGGGACTTGAGCTTTCAGAAAATCTTCAATCTTGAATTGAAAAGAAGGACTCGATCACCAACGTTGAAAGCGCGGTTCTTGATCTTGGAGTCATGAATCTTCTTTGTCTTTGCTTGTAGATCAAAGAGTTCTCGTAAGCTTGATCACGAAGTTCATTTAATTCATTCATTTGAACTTTTCTATGATCACCGGTATGTCGTATATCGAAGTTTGCATGCTTTAAGGCCCGTATGCCTTGTGCTCTAACTCAATCGGAAGATGACATGCCTTTCCGTACACTAGCTTGTATGGAGTACACCCGATGGGTGTTTTGTAAAATGTCTGGAAGGCCCAGTCGTCATCAAGCTTATCCGACCGGGATGCACGATTTTCGCCTCTTGTCCTTTCAAGAATCCTTTTAATACCACGGTTTGAAACTTCCACACCCCACTTGTTTGGGGTGGTATGCGATAGAGGCGATGGGTAACACCATACTTTTGCATGACTCTTTCAAATTGGTCATTACAAAATGTGTACCACGATCACGATTATCGCTCTCGGAGTTCCAAACACAGCAAAAGAGATTTCAAAATTTCACAACAACTCGGGCATCATTGGTGGGTAAAGCTTTTGCTTCAACCCATTTTGACAAATAGTCAACGACCACGGTATGTACTTGTTACCACGAGAAGATGGAAATGGCCCCATAAAATCAATACCCCATATGTCAAATATCTCACAAACTTGAATGGCATTTTGTGGCATTTCATTCCTTTGAGATATATTACCATGAGCGTTGACAAGCGTCACGAGGTTTGACAAATTCGTGGGCATCCTTATAGATTGTGGGCCAATAGAACCGGAATCAAACACCTTTTTGGCGGTGTAGTTTGGACTATGATGGCCCCGGTGGGTCCAACATGGCAAGGCGTGAGAATGTCAATAGCTTCACGTCCATAAACACACCGTCGGATGACTTGATCCGCACATTTTTGAACAAGAAAGGGTCGTCCCGAAATAATGTTTAACATCTTTGAAGAATTTGTTCTTCTGTTGGGTCGACATCCCTTTCACAATGAAGTTACCGCATGGTAATTTGCAAAGTCGACAAACCATGGGGTGGTAGAATTTCCACGAAAAGAAACCGCATTGAGTGTCTCGAGAGGAAATGTTTCATTTATTTCCTTTTCTCGAAAACATCTTGGTGAGGGTTTTCTAATGCAGACGAGATGATCGTGACTAGATTCTCGGCTCCTTTTTATCACGTATAATGATATCAAATTCTTGGAGGAGGAGAATCCAGCGAAGCAATCTCGGCTTTGCATCTTGTTTTGCAAAGAGATATTTAAGAGCCGAGTGATCCGTATACACTACGCATTTGGTCAAGATTAAGTATGGCGAAACTTCTCAAATGCATACACCACGGCTAATAGCTCTTTTACGTGGTGGTGTAATGAGTTTGAGCTTGATCATAGTCTTACTTGCGTAGTGAATAGGTGAAAATGCTTGTTTCTTCGTTGCCCTAGGGCGCACCGATAGCAAAATCACTTGCATCGCACATGAGCTCAAAAGGCAAGTCGATCGGGGAACAGCGAGAATGGGTGCTTGATGGCTTTTTCTTCAATGTTTCAAAAGCTATGATGCACTCGGGTGAGAAGATAAAGGAGCATCCTTTTCAAGAAGATGGGTCATAGGTAGGCGATTTTGGAAAAATCTTGTATGAATCTCGATAGAAACCGGCATGACCTAAAAACTCCTAATACCTTTGGCGGTAGTAGGATGAGGTAATTTAGCAATAACATCGACTTTTGCTCTATCTACCTCAATCCGTTCTTGGAAATCTTATGGCCAAGGACAATGCCTTCTTTGACCATAAAGTGACTTTTCTCCCGGTTTAGACAAAGATTGGTGTCTTCACACCTTTGAAGCATTTTATCTAAATGGGAGACATGATTGAAAAGAATCCCCAATGACCGAGAAGTCATCCATAAACACTTCCATTGTTTCCCGATCATGTCGTGGAATATGGCCATCATACATCGTTGGAGCGTGCGGGAGCATTACATAAGCCAAAAGGCATACGTTTGTAGGCAAAAGTTCCGTATGGGCAAGTGAATGTGGTCTTCTCTTGATCACGTGGATCAATAGGGATCTGAAAGTAACCCGAGAAACCATCAAGGAAACAATAGTACTCATTCCACGCTAATCTCTCAAGCATCGGTCCATGAAGGGTGAGGAAAATGGTCTTTCTGGTGGCGTCATTCAACTTACGATAGTCGATGCAAACCGCCATCCGTAACCAATCGAGTTGGAATTAACTCGTTATCTTCATTGTGATAACGATAATGCCACCCTTTTTGAACACAATGAATTGGGCTGACCCAGGACTATCGAGATCGGGTAAATCAATCACGCATCAAAGTTTGATAACCTCTTGTTTGATAACATCATGGATTTTGGATTCACTCGTCTCGATGTTGAGCTATGAGTTTAAAGTCATCCTCCATCAAGATTTTATGAGTACAAAACTCGGGGTTTATACCTTTGATGTCGGAGGTTTCCAAGCAATTGCTTGCTTGTGTGACTTCAAGATTTTAATGAGGCGACTTTTCATCTTTACTCAAATCTCGAGCAATAATGACGGGTAATTTATCATCACCTTCAAGGAATGCATACTCGAGATGAGGAGGTAAGTCCTTAAGCTCAACCTCGGGAAATTCTTGATTTTCTCAAGCGACTTGACTTCCTTGTTATGAAGTTTGATGGGAGGAGAGGAGGAGAAGTGTCCAGTTGACAATTTCTCAAGAAGAATATCTCCTCAGTTAATCTCATTTTGATTAATCTCATTGGGATTGAATCACTAGGATGAGGGTTGATGATGGATCATCATTGAGCAACTTCTCAATAAAGTATGTCCCCTCAATATCAATTGGGCGTGATCAATTTCCCATGGAGCAGAATCACTAGCCAAGTATGCTTCAATCTCATCTAAGATGAAGTCGCTTCCCTCAAGCGGAGTGAGAGAAGGAGTAAATTGGCTATGATAGGTTGAGAAGATGTGGTGGAATCCCTCTCGCGAATTATGAGAATAACCAAGAACTTCTTGAGAGTACTCTTCGAAGCAACATCAATGATATCTATTCGGTTAACGATTCGAATCATAATTTGCGGAGTACCTCGAAGTTTGGTCAAGGTTGAAGGTGGCGACTTCATTACCAACACGCAATGTGATTTCTTGCTCAAATACATCTATGAGAGCACGGCCCGTTCTCGGGAATCCTCGACCAACAATGAGAGGAACCCGATGATCGACATCAAAATCAACAACCACGAAGTCGGTGGAAAATGGAACTTTCCTACTTTCACAAATCGTCCTCGGCAATGCCAAGAGGACGGGATATGGAAACGATCGCAAGCTCGAGAGTCATGCATGTAGGAGTGAGTTCGGAAGAAAGTTTCTTCCACACGAATATGGCATAAGATTAATGCTTGCACCAAGATCGCTAGGGCAAAGCATTCAACCATTCTGAGAATACACAAGGTAAGAGAAATTTCCGGGATCTCCAAGCTTTTACGGAAGCTTCTTGAGAATATAGCTGCGAGCGATTCTCGTTAAGAGGAGTCTTAGCCATTTCAAACGACTTTTCCTTATTGCTTAACATGTGTTTGAGAGTCGATGCAAACTTGGGCATCGACATGATAGCATCCATAAAGCTTATGTCAAAATGTAACTCTTGGAAAATTTGGAAAAATTTATCCATTTGATGACTAGCTTTCTCGCGGAGCTTTGCTCATTCAAGCGTGATGGGTAAGGAATAGAAGATTTGGATTCGATTCTCAGCAGGAGCTACGGGGAGGTTCAAAACAACTCCTTGATTTGACTTGGGTTTCGGACCACTTGAGGTTGGACTACAGAAGGTAGGGCGTGTCTTGATGCCGTGGGCTAGAATAATGCACTTTGTCCGTTGTTTCCTTGGTAACTTGACTCATTGGCACGGTGGAGGAGGCATTGGAGTCGTGGGTCCATTGTGTTTTGGAGGTTCACTTTCCACTACCTTAGGAGAGAAGAAGAAGAAGAGGTAGTAGGAGCAGCGGGTCCATGTATGAAACACCACTTGGGTTGTGATCGCCTTGGCATCGCCCCTCGGGTTAGCGATCGTGTTGCTCGGTAAAGTACACGAGCAGGGTCGATCATTTAAAGACTTCTTGGATCGACAATCGGTGACCAACAACTGTTCATTTCATCTTGGGATTTCATGAATTGCTTGATAACTCATCGGATGATGGTCTGGAGGAGTAATGTGGGAGGAGGCGGAGGGACAATTTGAGGCCGTATGTTTTGATTATAGCCAAAATTCCCTTGATTAGGATTCATATTCCCATGAAATTGATTCCCTCGATTGAAATTGTTTTGATGAAGGTTTCCTTGATGTTGGAAACCTTGATTGGGTCGAGGATAGAAATTACCTTGGTTTTGATAACCTTGGTTCATTCTTGGTTGGTTCGATTCGGTTTTGCATGTTATGATTTTGGTTAAAACCGGGTGGTGCACGATTAGTGTTAGCACGGTAGTGTGGTTCATTTGAGGACGGTATTGATTACCTCCTTGCTGTGAACTACCGGCTAGAGCATTGGCTTCAAAGGACTACCATCGGTGGCGGTACAATTGTAGTAAGCATGAGGACCACCACAAGTGACACAACTCTCGACTTTCTTCACTTGACATGTGTTGGTGTCGAGTGAAGGAGACTTTCTTCAGGTTAGCAAGAACCAAAGCTGAACAATGTCGTGAGTTTATCAATCTTAGCATCGGTGCTAGATGTACTCACGGGGATGAAGAAGAAGAAGGTCCGACATTAGGCGATATGTCTTTGCTCGGAAAGGACGGACTTGAGATTTGTTCTCAATGATTTGCAAGGCCTCTTTGGTGGTCTTGCTCAAGAAATACCTCCAGCGGAGGCATTCAAAGAGTCTTGATTGGTGCGATTGAGACCATTGTAGAAAGTATCCATTTGCATTAACTCGGTAAAACCGTGATGCGGACACTTGAAGCAACTCTTTATAACGATCCCATGCCTCCCGAATGATTCATCAAATCTACGAGAAAATTTCATTATCTCATTCTTAAGACTTGTGGTTCGGGATGGAGGATAGAACTAGTTAACGAACTTGGTGACAAGATCTTCCCATGTCTCTATAGAGCGAGGGGTTGTTTCTCGAAGCCAATTCGGGCTTGTCCTACAGAAAATGGGAGCGAGAAGAAGCTTGATAGCTTCATGTGGGACATTCTTGTACTTGATGGTAGATGCAATCTTGTTAAACCATCGAATGTGTGCATGAGGATCATCCGCTCAAAACCATAGAATTGGCTTTGGGTTACTAGATTGAGCAACCGGTTTGAGCTCGAAAGTGTCGACCACGATGGTTTGGGACAACAATGGCATCTCCGTAACCCTCGATGGGTGCTTGGAGAAGCTCATTCATGGGTTTGTCTTACGCCATTTCGACGGAGGTGGTGGTGGTAGGCGTTCCTCGATCACGGTGAAGGAGGTGAGCGTCCTCTACGTCTCGAGGAATGTTTCCAAGTTCGAGAAAGTGGACTTGTAGAAGCTGGAAGAGCAGTGCGCATGCACTATGTATAAAAATCAATTTTCAAAACAAATGAGGCAAAACACAAGTGAACTTAACCAATAATCACAAATGAAATGGCTTCTTTGAAAAAGGTACACCAAATCACAAGTGACACAAAGGCAAGTTTTAAATCGATGTTCGGGAACTTATTAATGGTCGCACCCAGTTAGGTAGTGCCTTGCCTTGATTTGCGGTGGTTGATTTTATGTATATATTAAGTACCACTGAAAAGGCGTAGGTAAGATTTGTGCGAGATGGGTTTAAAACTTTTGGACAATATTTTTGTTATCGTCTCGTTTAACCAAATCGTATCTCTTTAAGAATCACCTTAAAGAGAATACAAAATAAAAAGCGTTCGATTGTTTTGTTGTTTTATATTTTTTGGTGTTTTAACACTTTAGGAAAAGTGCTAATGAACTTTTGATTTTCTTATAACTTTACAAAAACTTTTACAAATGGTGGGTATGTGCAACAATGGATGCGAAAATGGCTAAACACACGCTAAAGCCTCCCGGCGTGGCGCCAAAATTTGATCTGTGCTAAACCGTCAAGTACAAGTCTTGTGAATGGCTAACCGTAGACTTAAAGCGCTCGAACACAAATACAATGAAGTCGAGAGAATAGAATGAATTCCGGGTCGTTTAGTCCCGAGGAGACTCGATGGTGTGTTAAAACAAACTCGGATGATAGAATGATCACTAAGGATAGTGATCAGTAAAGGTTATGATTAGAAATATTACACTCTTGATTGATTGGAATGGAATGGAGTGATTGGAAAGCACAACAATCGGATCAAAGAAAGCGTAAGCGTAAGTTTAAAAACTACGTATCGCACAAAATAAAAAGTGAAAACTAAGAAATAAAAGACCTAAAAATATAAAAATGACATTTTGGAATCCTAAAAATAAAGAAAATTATTAGAAAAAGAAAATTATTTTAACACTATTTAATTAATTATTATTAATTAAAACTATTTTAACTATTTAATAAATACTCTAAAATAGAAGAAAATACAAAATAAGGCTAGAAAAATAAACTTATGATTCTGAAAAATCTAAAATACTATAAAACTAATTTTAAAATTAAAATATATTTTCACACTTTTTATCTAATTATTACTAATTAATAACTATTTAAAATACACTTAATTACTAGAAAATATAAAATAAACTTGGAAAAATAAAATTTTAACTTTGAAAAATCTAAAATATGATAAAACTAATTTTAAAACAGAAAATATATTTTTATGCTTTTTAATTATTTATTACTAATTAATTACTATTTTTAACTATTTAAAATTATAATAAATACTAAAAGATAGAAAAATATGAAACTTTTCTAAAAATACTATATGATGACAGAAACCTAAGAAAAATAGAAAAACAAGATTTGCTTATTAATAAGATGAAAAGAAAAATCAAAAGCTAAAAATATTAAATAAACACTATCACTATTTTTATATTGATGTTTTTGGATTTTCTTTTGAAAACTACTTTAATACTGATAATATGAAACTTTAATAAAGACAAAAATTTACAAACTTAAATAAGCGGTTTGATGAGCTTAAAATCCCAACGATGGCTTAAATGAGCTTATTTGGTGAAATAAGCTCAAACAAGCTTCAACTTGAAACAAAAGCTAGAATAAGATGCAAACAAGCTAGATGAACTAAAATGAAGCTAAAAGATACAAAGAAGCACACTGATAAGCTATGAATAAGCAAATAAGCACTTGGCTTTGAAAAAAGCAGAAAAATGGGACAAACTTTAAGCTAATTGCGACCCTAGCTAACAAGCTCAAAATGAAAAACCAAACTTGATACTTCAAGATGACCAGGTTGGCTTTCAAAGAACCAGAGATCACAAGATTTGAACAACTAATAAGCTCTATGTGAGCTTATCAATTTGGTACCAATTCAAGCGTGCAATGCAGGCGAATTTTTTAGAACAGGTACCCAAAAAAGCTAAGAAAATAAGCACTTAAAAAGCGAGAAACCAAGAACTAGCATTTTTGTATTTTGTTTAGCAACTAAACTTTAATACCCCAAGAGCTTATAAGCTAAATCTTATTAATAAACACACAATGAAATTCAAAGTTTATTCAAAACGACCTTATGAAATTTTGACTTTTGAGAAAAACTAAAAGTTGACCAAAGTGAACTTTGATCGATTCTTAAGCACTTGATATGTTGTATTAAGGTGTATATAAGACTAATTTGAGCAAGATTAACAACTTTTAAACACAAAATCAAGATCATGATTCATAAAATCCAACGATGAACACAATGAGATTAAGATCAAATGAATTTTGACTTTTACTGAACAAGGACTTGTTTTCTTGACTTGTTGAGTTATTAAGACCTAATGTGACATAGAACAAACAAGTCCAATGACTAAACAACTTTTAATCACACAAGCACAAAACCAAACACCCCTTTATGTTGTTGTTTTGAACTTTTTCAAAGCAAATCACAAATTTAAACCATGAACTTGATTTCGGACCTTATATAATCATTAATTAGGACTAAATAAGCATAAAACAACAACATTAACAACATAAAACTAAGAAATGATGAATGCTATTTTAAGCTGTCAAAATGAGATTTTAAGGCAACTACAAATTTAAAAGAACAACCTCTTGATTTTAATGCTTAAACACACTTAATTATAACTAGTAAACACAAAGAAAAAAATTAAGCTAATTAACAACTACAACGATAAAATGCCAAAATGGTCAAAAGGCTTACAAAAGCTTCCAAGCTTAAAGCGAGAACCGAGACCAATGAACACCCTATAAGCTTACCAATAAGCTACTAACCCAAGGCCATCCATGATTTACCTTGCTCCATTTGTGATCACCATTTCAAGTGATTTTTATTTTTCAAGTATTTAATTTGTATTTTGGTGATTTTGATTTTGATTCTAAAGCGAATTTTAGTGTATCTAAAAGCTTGAATAAGCTTTCTAGGAGCTTATGTGACTATTCGGTCCATACAAACAACTAAAAACAACATTTGATCATTCATGAGATTTTGCATAAACATGAAAATTTGCATAAACTTGAAATATAATTTGAAACTTGAAATTAATAATTGAAAAGGTTTACAATACACTAATATACTTAAATACAAAGTTTGAAGGATTTAAACATACACTTTAACTTGAAAATTAAGCTAAAGCGACATTAAAAAATTAAAAATTACACTAGATACTTTGATACATTGCATCTCTCTCTCTCTTTATAGACTTTTCAGCATCTCAATGATGTCCTCTGATTGTTTCCCACCATATTCTAGCCCTTGGATCACTCAAAATCATCAAAACCATCCACATGTGATTTTTGGCGCCAAATATTCTTCATAGCGGGTTTAAGAATTAATGGGGTTTGGTTTGAGTCAATTAAAGGATTTGGAGTTTAGAGGAGGTGGAGGGACATAGTATGGGAGGGTTGAAAAAAATGGGAAAACCATGGTGGTTTTGAGATTCGAGGTTGGAGAGGTGAGATGCTACGATGGCGGGTTTTGGCGCGTTTTTCTCTTGGTTTGACTTTCGTTGACCGAGTGGTTAATAACAAAAGGGGTCAAATGGGGTTTGGTTTGGGCCAAGGTGGGTTTTGGGCTTGTTTGGGGCTTTTGGGCTTTTTGATATATTATAAGGATCCGTTTGGTTTAGTAGTAATAACAAGGACCAAAAGTGTAATTTCTCCAAACTTCAAGGACTGAAAGTTGACACTTTTCCAAACTTCTCACAAGGACCAAACTTGACAAACTTTGATAGAACAAGGACCCTTTTGCATAAAATCCATTTTAAAGGTCCAGGACTAATTTTGCAATTTTCAAAGTTTAGGGACCTTTCTTGCCAATTGACCAAAGAATCATTCAAGGATCATTTTAAACAACTTAGAATACTTGAGGGACCTTGAATGATAAATTTCCACATTTTGAATTCGAGGACTAGATTTGACAACTTTTAAAACTTGGGGACTAAAGCGCCAATTTTGCAAACTTGATACATTTTCATCGATTTTGATATTTTGCATTTAAAACACATAAAACACGATTTGTGATATTTTGATCATTTTGATGTGTTTACGAGTGTTTCGAGATGATTTTGCGGTTTAGATTATACAAAATGATGAGTATTTAGACACTCATCAATCCCCATGCGAGATATTGCTAGTCCCTAGCAATGATTTGAAAAACTTTGATGGATTTGAAAACTCTTTACCAAAAGCCATCACTACGGAGTAGCCAATTGTTTTGATTCAAGTAAGAACCTTGGTACAACGATAACCAAATGATTTATTGGCAAATCATAAACCATATAACGGTTTGATGTGTCTTTACGAAGCCGTACCATACGGACTAGCCAACTCTTAGATAAATTATCGAATTATCTTTGGTGGTGAATACCAATTATGGATTTTCCTTGCCTTTACCACAAGCCATAACCTTGCGGGCTAGCCAACTCTTCACTTTTTAGGATATGGTGAGTTGAGAACCATACAATTTTGGGCAAATTGCAAGCCATATAAGCGGTTTGAGAAATCTTTACCAAGAGCCGTTTGCTCTGGATTAGCCAATCCTTTTGTCTTCTGAACATGGCGGATGATAACCAAGATGAGTAAGTGTAGAACACTTACTCCAAAAAAAAAATTTGGCCAAAAGCAGGGAATTGGGTAGATAATATATGAAATTCGTGAGAATTCCCCCACACTTAGAAATGAATATTGCCCTCAATATTCAAAGTACCGCGGTTATGCGAAACAAAAAACGTAAAGGGAAATATTACGGCCATTATTTAGAAGAGATTTTTTTTTTTTTTTTTTTTTTTAGAAAGAATGAGAATATACAACGATGTGGGAAACTCCCCACACTAGGGTGGTAGAAAGGGGTAAGAAGGCGAAATATGGGTGAAAACCCATATGGTGCGTGCTAATGTTTTTGATTACCGAGTCACTAGCTTGACTCGATCCCGCATTCATTGGTTCATGGGAAATGTTTGTAAATCCGGGACAACCACGGGGGAATGTCCTCTCCAAAGTAATGCTTCACTCGATGACCATTCACTTTAAAATTAGGACCATCGGGTTGAGATAACTCAACGGTACCATAAGGATAAACCTTAGCAATAGTGAATGGACCGGACCAGCGGGACTTGAGCTTTCAGAAAATCTTCAATCTTGAATTGAAAAGAAGGACTCGATCACCAACGTTGAAAGCGGTTCTTGATCTTGGAGTCATGAATCTTCTTTGTCTTTGCTTGTAGATCAAAGAGTTCTCGTAAGCTTGATCACGAAGTTCATTTAATTCATTCATTTGAACTTTTCTATGATCACCGGTATGTCGTATATCGAAGTTTGCATGCTTTAAGGCCCGTATGCCTTGTGCTCTAACTCAATCGGAAGATGACATGCCTTTCCGTACACTAGCTTGTATGGAGTACACCCGATGGGTGTTTTGTAAAATATGCGGAAGGCCCAGTCGTCATCAAGCTTATCCGACCGGGATGCACGATTTTAAGCCTCTTGTCCTTTCAAGAATCCTTTTAATACCACGGTTTGAAACTTCCACACCTTGACTTGTTTGGGGTGGTATGCGATAGAGGCGATGGGTAACACCATACTTTTGCATGACTCTTTCAAATTGGTCATTACAAAATGTGTACCACGATCGCGATTATCGCTCTCGGAGTTCCAAACACGGCAAAGAGATTTCAAAATTTCACAACAACTCGGGCATCATTGGTGGGTAAAGCTTTTGCTTCAACCCATTTTGACAAATAGTCAACGACCACGAGTATGTACTTGTTACCACGAGAAGATGGAAATGGCCCCATAAAATCAATACCCCATATGTCAAATATCTCACAAACTTGAATGGCATTTTGTGGCATTTCATTCCTTTGAGATATATTTCCATAACGTTGACAAGCGTCACGAGTTTTGACAAAATCGTGGGCATCCTTATAGATTGTGGGCCAATAGAACCGGAATCAAACACCTTTTGGCGGTGTAGTTTGGACTATGATGGCCCCGGTGGGTCGGCATGGCAAGTGTGAGAATGTCAATAGCTTCACGTCCATAAACACACCGTCGGATGACTTGATCCGCACAGATTTTGAACAAGAAAGGGTCGTCCCGAAATAATGTTTAACATCTTTGAAGAATTTGTTCTTCTTTGGGTCGACATCCCTTTCACAATGAAGTTACCGCATGGTAATTTGCAAAGTCGACAAACCATGGGGTGGTAGAATTTCACGAAAAGAAACCGCATTGAGTGTCTCGAGAGAAATGTTTCATTTATTTCCTTTTCTCGAAAACATCTTGGTGAGGGTTTTCTAATGCAGACGAGATGATCGTGACTAGATTCTCGGCTCCTTTTTATCACGTATAATGATATCAAATTCTTGGAGGAGGAGAATCCAGCGAAGCAATCTCGGCTTTGCATCTTGTTTTGCAAAGAGATATTTAAGAGCCGAGTGATCCGTATACACTCGCATTTGGTCAAGATTAAGTATGGCGAAACTTCTCAAATGCATACACCACGGCTAATAGCTCTTTTACGTGGTGGTGTAATGAGTTTGAGCTTGATCATAGTCTTACTTGCGTAGTGAATAGGTGAAAATGCTTGTTTCTTCGTTGCCCTAGGATTGCACCGATAGCAAAATCACTTGCATCGCACATGAGCTCAAAAGGCAAGTCGATCGGGAACAGCGAGAATGGGTGCTTGATGGCTTTTTCTTCAATGTTTCAAAAGCTATGATGCACTCGGGTGAGAAGATAAAAGGAGCATCCTTTTCAAGAAGATGGGTCATAGGCGGGCGATTTTGGAAAAATCTTGTATGAATCTCGATAGAAACCGGCATGACCTAAAAACTCCTAATACCTTTGACGGTAGTAGGATGAGGCGACTTAGCAATAACATCAACTTTTGCTCTATCTACCTCAATCCGTTCTTGGAAATCTTATGGCCAAGGACAATGCCTTCTTTGACCATAAAGTGGCTTTTCTCCCGGTTTAGACAAAGATTGGTGTCTTCACACCTTTGAAGCATTTTATCTAAATGGGAGACATGATTGAAAAGAATCCCCAATGACCGAGAAGTCATCCATAAACACTTCCATTGTTTCCCGATCATGTCGTGGAATATGGCCATCATACATCGTTGGAGCGTGCGGGAGCATTACATAAGCCAAAAGGCATACGTTTGTAGGCAAAAGTTCCGTATGGGCAAGTGAATGTGGTCTTCTCTTGATCACGTGGATCAATAGGGATCTGAAAGTAACCGAGAAACCATCAAGGAAACAATAGTACTCATTCCACGCTAA
Organism: Chrysanthemum lavandulifolium; assembly: GCA_022545495.1. Lineage (NCBI taxonomy): Eukaryota > Viridiplantae > Streptophyta > Magnoliopsida > Asterales > Asteraceae > Chrysanthemum > Chrysanthemum lavandulifolium. The sequence continues at coordinate 301,814,096 of CM040241.1, read as the reverse complement.
TCTCTCAAGCATCGGTCCATGAAGGGTGAGGAAAATGGTCTTTCTGGTGGCGTCATTCAACTTACGATAGTCGATGCAAACACGCCATCCGTAACCAATCGAGTTGGAATTAACTCGTTATCTTCATTGTGATATGATAATGCCACCCTTTTGGAACACAATGAATTGGGCTGACCCAAGGACTATCGAGATCGGGTAAATCAATCACGCATCAAAGTTTGATAACCTCTTGTTTGATAACATCATGGATTTTGGATTCACTCGTCTCGATGTTGAGCTATGGGTTTGAAGTCATCCTCCATCAAGATTTTATGAGTACAAAACTCGGGGTTTATACCTTTGATGTCGGAGAGTTTCCAAGCAATTGCTTGCTTGTGTGACTTCAAGATTTTAATGAGGCGACTTTTCATCTTTACTCAAATCTCGAGCAATAATGACGGGTAATTTATCATCACCTTCAAGGAATGCATACTCGAGATGAGGAGGTAAGTCCTTAAGCTCAACCTCGGAAATTCTTGATTTTCTCAAGCGACTTGACTTCCTTGTTATGAAGTTTGATGGGAGGAGAGGAGGAGAAGTGTCGGTTGACAATTTCTCAAGAAGAATATCTCCTCAGTTAATCTCATTTTGATTAATCTCATTAGGGATTGAATCACTAGGATGAGGGGTTGATGATGGATCATCATTGAGCAACTTCTCAATAAAGTATGTCCCCTCAATATCAATTGGGCGTGATCAATTTCCCATGGAGCAGAATCACTAGCCAAGTATGCTTCAATCTCATCTAAGATGAAGTCGCTTCCCTCAAGCGGAGTGAGAGAAGGAGTAGAATTGGCTATGATAGGTTGAGAAGATGTGGTGGAATCCCACTCACGAATTATGAGAATAACCAAGAACTTCTTGAGTACTCGTCGAAGCAACATCAATGATATCTATTCGGTTAACCGATTCGAAATCATAATTTGCGGAGTACCTCGAAGTTTGGTCAAGGTTGAAGGTGACGACTTCATTACCAACACGCAATGTGATTTCTTGCTCAAATACATCAATGAGAGCACGGCCCGTTCTCGGGAATCCTCGACCAACAATGAGAGGAACCCGATGATCGGCATCAAAATCAACAACCACGAAGTCGGTGGAAATGGAACTTTCCTACTTTCACAAATCGTCCTCGGCAATGCCAAGAGGACGGGATATGGAAACGATCGCAAGCTCGAGAGTCATGCATGTAGGAGTGAGTTCGGAAGAAAGTTTCTTCCACACTTGAATATGGCATAAGATTAATGCTTGCACCAAGATCGCTAGGGCAAAGCATTCAACCATTCTGGAATACACAAGGTAAGAGAAATTTCCGGGATCTCCAAGTTTTACGGAAGCTTCTTGAGATAGCTGCTGAGCGATTCTCGTTAAGAGGAGTCTTAGCCATTTCAAGCGACTTTTCCTTATTGCTTAACATGTGTTTGAGAGTTGATGCAAACTTGGGCATCGACATGATAGCATCCATAAAGCTTATGTCAAAATGTAACTCTTGGAAAATTTGGAAAAATTTATCCATTTGATGACTAGCTTTCTCACGGAGCTTTGCTCATTCAAGCGTGATGGGTAAGGAATAGAAGATTTGGATTCGATTCTCAGCAGGAGCTACGGGAGGTTCAAAACAACTCCTTGATTTGACTTGGGTTTGGACCACTTGAGGTTGGACTACAGAAGGTAGGACGTGTCTTGATGCCGTGGGCTAGAATAATGCACCTTGTCCGTTGTTTCCTTGGTAACTTGACTCATTGGCACGGGTGGAGGAGGCATTGGAGTCGTGGGTCCATTGTGTGTTGGAGGTTCACTTTCCACTACCTTAGGGAGAGAAGAAGAAGAAGAGGTAGTAGGAGCAGCGGGTCCATGTATGAAACACCACTTGGTTGTGATCGCCTTGGCATCGCCCCTCGGGTTAGCGATCGTGTTGCTCGGAAAGTACACGAGCCAGGGTCGATCATTTAAAGACTTCTTGGATCGACAATCGGACCAACCAACAACTGTTCATTTCATCTTGGGATTTCATGAGCGCTTGATAACTCATCGGATGATGGTCTGGAGGAGTAATGTGGGGGAGGAGGCTGGAGGGACAATTTGAGGCCGTATGTTTTGATTATAGCCAAAATTCCCTTGATTAGGATTCATATTCCCATGAAATTGATTCCTCGATTGAAATTGTTTTGATGAAGGTTTCCTTGATGTTGGAAACCTTGATTGGGTCGAGGATAGAAATTACCTTGGTTTTGATAACCTTGGTTCATTCTTGGTTGGTTCGATTCGGTTTTGCATGTTATGATTTTGGTTAAAACCGGGTGGTGCACGATTAGTGTTAGCACGGTAGTGTGGTTCATTTGAGGGCGGTATTGATTACCTCCTTGTTGTGAACTACCGGCTAGAGCATTGGCTTCAAAGGACTACCATCGGTGGCGGTACAATTGTAGTAAGCATGAGGACCACCACAAGTGACACAACTCTCGACTTTCTTCACTTGACATGTGTTGGTGTGTGAGTGAAGGAGACTTTCTTCTGGTTAGCAAGAACCAAAGCTGAACAATGTCGTGAGTTTATCAATCTTAGCATCGGTGCTAGATGTACTCACGGGGGATGAAGAAGAAGAAGGTCCGACATTAGGCGATATGTCTTTGCTCGAAAGACGGACTTGAGATTTGTTCTCAATGATTTGCAAGGCCTCTTTGGTGGTCTTGCTCAAGAAATACCTCCAGCGGAGGCATTCAAAGAGTCTTGATTGGTCGATTGAGACCATTGTAGAAAGTATCCATTTGCATTAACTCGGTAAAACCGTGATGCGGACACTTGAAGCAACTCTTTATAACGATCCCATGCCTCCCGAATGATTCATCAAATCTACGAGAAAATTTCATTATCTCATTCTTAAGACTTGTGGTTCGGGATGGAGGATAGAACTAGTTAACGAACTTGGTGACAAGATCTTCCCATGTCTCTATAGAGCGAGGGGTTGTTTCTCGAGCCAATTCGGGCTTGTCCTAGAGAAAATGGGAGCAGAAGAAGCTTGATAGCTTCATGTGGGACATTCTTGTACTTGATGGTAGATGCAATCTTGTTAAACCATCGAATGTGTGCATGAGGATCATCCGCTCAAAACCATAGAATTGGCTTTGGGTTACTAGATTGAGCAACCCGGTTTGAGCTCGAAAGTGTCGACCACGATGGTTTGGACAACAATGGCATCTCCGTAACCCTCGATGGGTGCTTGGAGAAGCTCATTCATGGGTTTGTCTTCGCCATTTCGACGGGAGGTGGTGGTGGTAGGCGTTCCTCGATCCGGTGAAGGAGCTGAGCGTCCTCTCGTCTGCGAGGAATGTTTCCAAGTTCGAAAAGTGGACTTGTAGAAGCTGGAAGAGCAGTGCGCATGCACTATGTATAAAATCAATTTTCAAAACAAATGAGGCAAAACACAAGTGAACTTAACCAATAATCACAAATGAAATGGCTTCTTTGAAAAAGGTACACCAAATCACAAGTGACACAAAGGCAAGTTTTAAATCGATGTTCGGGAACTTATTAATGGTCGCACCCCAGTTAGGTAGTGCCTTGCCTTGATTTGCGGTGGTTGATTTTATGTATATATTAAGTACCACTTTGAAAAGGCGTAGGTAAGATTTGTGCGAGATGGGTTCAAAACTTTTGGACAATATTTTTGTTATCGTCCGTTTAACCAAATCGTATCTCTTCAAGAATCACCTTAAAGAGAATACAAAATAAGCGTTCGATTGTTTTGTTGTTTTATATTTTTTGGTGTTTTAACACTTTAGGAAAAGTGCTAATGAACTTTTGATTTTCTTATAACTTTACAAAACTTTTTACAAATGGTGGGTATGTGCAACAATGGATGCGAAAATGGCTAAACACACGCTAAAGCCTCCCGTGTGGCGTGGCGTGATCATTTTGATCTGTGCTAAACCGTCAAGTCTAACCGAGACTTAAAGCGCTTTCGAACACAAATACAATGAAGTCTGGAGAATAGATTGAATTCCGGGTCGTTTAGTCCCAGGAGACTCGATGGTGTGTTAAAACAAACTCGGATGATAGAATGATCACTAAGGATAGTGATCGTAAAGGTTATGATTAGAAATATTACACTCTTGATTGATTGGAATGGAATGGATACGATTTGGAAAGCACAACAATCGGATGAAAGAAAGCGTAAGCGTAAGTTTAAAAACTACGTATCGTACAAAATAAAAAGTGAAAACTAAGAAATAAAAGACCTAAAAATATAAAAATGACATTTTGGAATCCTAAAAATAAAGAAAATTATTAGAAAAAGAAAATTATTTTAACACTATTTAATTAATTATTATTAATTAAAAACTATTTTAACTATTTAATAAATACTCTAAAATAGAAGAAAATACAAAATAAGGCTAGAAAAATAAACTTATGATTCTGAAAAATCTAAAATACTATAAAACTAATTTTAAAACTAAAAATATATTTTTCACACTTTTTATTTAATTATTACTAATTAATAACTATTTAAAATACACTTAATTACTAGAAAATATAAAATAAACTTGGAAAAATAAAATTTTAACTTTGAAAAATCTAAAATATGATAAAACTAATTTTAAAACAGAAAAGATATTTTTTTATGCTTTTTAATTATTTATTACTAATTAATTACTATTTTTAACTATTTAAAATTATAATAAATACTAAAAGATAGAAAAATATGAAACTTTTCTAAAAATACTATATGATGATGACGAAACCTAAGAAAATAGAAAAACAAGATTTGCTTATTAATAAGATGAAAAGAAAAATCAAAAAGCTAAAAATATTAAATAAACACTATCACTATTTTTAATTGATGTTTTTACGGATTTTCTTTTGAAAACTACTTTAATACTGATAATATGAAACTTTAATAAAGACAAAAATTTTACAAAACACAAATAAGCGGTTTGATGTGCTTAAAATCCCAATGATGCTTAAGAGCTTATTTGGTGAAATAAGCTCAAACAAGCTTCAAACTTGAAACAAAAGCTAGAATAAGATGCAAACAAGCTAGATGAACTAAAATGAAGCTAAAAGATACAAAGAAGCACAACGATAAGCTAGAAATAAGCAAATAAGCACTTTGGCTATTTGTGATGAAAAAGCAGAAATGGGACAAACTTTAAGCTAGTAGCGACCCTAGCTAACAAGCTCAAAAATGAAAAACCAAACTTGATACTTCAAGATGGCCAGGTTGGCTTTCCAAAGAACCAAGAGAACACAAGATTTGGACAACTAATAAGCTCTATGCAAGCTTATCAAAATGGTACCACTTGGGACATGCGTGCAGCTTGGCATGCTTTTCAAGCAGGTACCCAAAAAAAGCTAGAAATAAGCACTTAAAAAGCTGAGAAACCAAGAACTAGCATTTTGTATTTTGTTTAGCAACTAAACTATAATACCCTAAGAGCTTATAAGCTAAATCTTATTAATAAACCCACAATGAAATTCCAAATTTTATTCAAAATTGACCTTATGAGATTTTGACTTTTGAGAAAAACTAAAAGTTGACTAAAATGAACTTTGATCGATCTTAAGCACTTATTATGTTGTATTAAGGTGTAATAAGACTAACTTGAGCAAGATTAACAACTTTTAAACACAAAATCATGATCATGGATCATTAAAATCAAACGATGAGCACATAAGACATGATCAAATGAATTTTTGACTTTTAATAACTAAGGACTTGTTTTCTTGGTGAGATGAGTTATTAAGACCTAGTGTGACACAAAGCCAACAAAACAAAACACTTAAACAACCTTTAACACAAAAAACCAAACACTACTTATAGATGATTGTTTTGAAACTTTTCAAAGCAAATCACAAATTTAAACCATGAACTTGATTTCAAACCTTATATTATCATTAAATAGGACTAAATAAACATGAAACAACAACAATAACAACATAAAACTAAGAATTGATGATAATGCGGTAGTTAGCTGTCAAAACTAAGATTTTTGCAAACTACAAATTTAAAAGAACAACCTCTTGATTTTAATGCTTAAACACACTTAATTATAACTAGTAAACACAAAGAAACAAAAATTAAGCTAATTAACAACTACAACGATAAAATGCCAAATTGGTCAAAAAGCTTACAAAAGCTTCCAAGCTTAAAGCGAGAACCAACCCAATGAACACCCTATAAGCTTACCACTAAGCTACTAAACCAAGGCCATCCATGATTTACCTTGCTCATTTGTGATCACCATTTCAAGTGATTTTTGATTTTTCAAGTATTTAATTTGTATTTTGGTGATTTTTGATTTTTGATTCTAAAGCTGAATTTTAGTGTATCTAAAAGCTTGCTTAAGCTTTCTAGGAGCTTATGTGACCTATATCGATCCATACAAACAACTAAAACAACATTTGATCATTCATGAGATTTTGAAAATGAGAAAATTTGCATAAACTTGAAATATAATTTGAAACTTGAAATTGCTAATTGAAAAGGCTTTAAATACACTAGAATACTTAAATAAAGTTTGAAAATAAAAACATACACTTGAAAACTTGAAAATAAACTAAAGCGACAAGGAAAATTAAAATTACACTAGATACTTGATACATTGCATCTCTCTCTCCTTTATAGACTTTTCAGCATCCTTGATGTCCTCGATTGTTTCCCACCAATCCTAGAGCCTTGGATCACTCAAAATAATCAAAACCGTCCACATGTGATTTTGGCGCCAAAATTTCTTCATAGCGGTTTTAGACATTAATGGGGTTTGGTTTGAGTCAATTAAAGGATTTTGGAGTTTAGAGGAGGTGGAGGGACATAGTATGGGAGGGTTGAAAAAATGGTGGAAAACCATGGTGGTTTTGAGTTTCGGTGTTGGGAGAGGAGAGCTACGATGGCAGTGGTATTTGGGCGCGTTTTCTCTTGGTTTGACTTTCATTGACCGGGTTTAATAATATCAAATGGTGGGTTCTTTTCAAATGGGTCAAGGTTGGGCGGGGTTTGGGCTTGGATTGGATTGGATTGGGGGCTTGGATATATATAAGGTGTCCGTTTGGTTTAGCTATAATAACAAGGACCAAAAGTGTAAATTGCCAAACTTCAAGGACTGAAAGTGAACTTTTCCAAACTTCTCACAAGGACCAAACTTGACAAACATTGATAGAACAAGGACCCTTTTGCATAAAATCCATTTTTAAAGGTCCAGGACTAATTTTGCAATTTTCAAAGTTTAGGGACCTTTCTTGCCAATTGACCAAAGAATCATTCAAGGATCATTTTAACAACTTAGAATACTTGAGGGACCTTGAATGATAAATTTCCACATTTTGAATTCGAGGGACTAGATTTGACAACTTTTAAAACTTGGGGACTAAAGCGCCAATTTTGCAAACTTGATACATTTTCATCGATTTTGATATTTTGCATTTAAAACACATAAAACACGATTTGTGATATTTTGATCATTTTGATGTGTTTACGAGTGTTTCGAGATGATTTTGCGGTTTAGATTATACAAAATGATGAGTATTTAGACTCAATTTTAGATTTTCAAAAGTTATTCCTTGTTTTGGTTTGAAATCAATGTTTTTACTGTCTTCTTCATGTACTTTTTGATCCTTGCGGTGATCAAAGCAACTTGCCACACGATATCAATTTCTTAGTGCATCTTCTTGATCTGTGCTAGATCCTCTTCGTAAGTGACGGGTAAACTTGCTTGTTGTGCAAAGAAAGAGCACACAACTTCATACGAGTTTAAAGTAGTAGATGGTGGGGCTGCTGAGGGCATATGATGGGGGATTGTAGAGCGGCGCTGCTGAGAAAGCAGTGCTTTGAGGAGAAGCGATACTTTTGAAATCTTGCTCTTCTTCAGGATGATAGAAAAGCAATCTTGTGAGATTTGGGCGGTTTGACCACTCATCTCATGCTCATACACTTTCAATTGATGATTGAGATCATCAAAGTCCATAACATCAATCCTTGTTGTCCTCACGATCATAGTAGCAATCACGTACCATGTAGATGGCAAACTCATAGAAACTTCAAATTAGCATCCTCGGTGATACTTGTGCCTTGTATAATTCCAACATGTTGAGGAGATTACGAAACCTATCATATCAGACATCAAGACTCTCTTTCTCCAAGCGTGAAAGTTTCAAGCATTGTTTTACAAGTTTTACGTGCATCTTCTTAGAGGCTTCATTCCTCCAAATCACGGTCTTGAGAGCGGCCCAGTTGTTTAGCATCTTTAGCATCATGAAATTTGAGAAGGTGACCATCTGGAATGGCGAGACAAGAGAATGTTAGAGCCTTCTCTTGATTCCTTAAGGTTCTTTGCGAGTAAAAGCGCCTTTGGTGCTATAGGTTGTCAATGACTTGAATGGGTTCTTGAGGAACTTCATTCCATTCACAATTACATTCCACAGCATGGTCTATAATGGCAATATACTACCTCATCTTCATGCACCCGAGATCATATTCTCCCTTAACGATAATTGGAATTACAGGTGAGGTGATTGAGGGTTGTGGAGCGACTTGATCGACATCTTGAAAATTGTAGGGTTTCTTCTAGTCGGAGTTTCCACACAAGCTCACGATACCACTTGTTGGATCGATATACTTTAATCAAACTAACTTAACTAGCTTGTTGGGTTTAATAACCTCGGATAAATCCTAAGTTATTAACAAAGAAACACTGAGCAATCTTTATTAAGTGCCGAATTTACTTAACAAAGCTAAAAGAAAACTTTATTAACAAACTCTAAATCGCTTATTATGCGAGATACTATCTGAACTCTAAGATATTCGAACTTTTCTCTAAACTCTTAATTCGTAAACTCTAAAACTCTTTTTAAAATCGTACATCTAATGCCAATCTAGGAGTCCTTTTATAGACTCGAGGATATCTAGTCGGTTTACAATTGATAACCTTATCGACAAGTAATCTAAACATGGAATACAATACTTTCCATAAGCGAATAAAAGCAGTTTGTTTGTTCTGCGATGCTGACTTCGCCTTGCGGTGCTTTGACTTTGTCTTTAGCGATGCTTTGACTCTTTGACTTCTTCCGATGCTGCGACTTACGGTGCTTTCATATCTTGATGCTTTGATATCTTGACACTTTCATATCCAAACCACACATAACCGCCCATAACTAACCTAAAAACATAAACCCTAACATGAAGGCTTCACAATTCAAAGGACCATTGACTCAAGATGTTCAATGAAGGATAACAAAGAAGAAAGCGCGAGCACGCCTTTCTAAGATGGAGTCGCTTCTTACAATCTCAGCCCTATCTTCATTTGCATCCTTCTCGTATGCTTAGAAACGAGGCCTTAGCAGACGAGTTAGTTGGACCCGCAACCAACGACTCTCCAATAAGCACATCCCTACGTTGTACACGGCGGTTAGCTCGTCAATATTCTCTTGCGGTCTAATTCATCCGAGCAGTATCCTAACTTCTCCCCGATATTCCACAATCATCATAGCCTTGACGGATCGAGAGTTTCTTTACATGCGGGATAGTTGATC
>CM040241.1:301505517-301804432 GCA_022545495.1 Chrysanthemum lavandulifolium | reverse complement strand
TGGTGGCCGGACGACGGCGGTGGTTGCGGAGAAGAGGGTGGCCATGAGGGTGGAGAGAAGAGAGATGGAGTGTGTGTTTTATGTGTAGTATCTTTCCATAATAAGTAACTTTAAAAATCTGAATTTTAAGCCTTCTAATTTTAGAAGGCCTAAATGCATTATAAAGTAGTATAGATATTACGAGGTTCATGGCATTGAAAAAATTATGAAATTTTTTAGTAATTATTAATTTTTAGTTTCGTTGGGACAAATACATATATATTAGGGTTTCAAGAAATTATTATCTTATTATTTTATCGATTGAGGTCCAAATTTATACTGTTCCCAAGTTAGGAGTAGACAAATTATTAATTTTATCGAGTATTAATTTACAGAAGTTTTACTGTAATTTCTTTTTAAATAATACCTTGTAAAATGTTTGCATTACTTGTTGAGCTTGGTAATAAAAGTTGGGCTGGAGGGGCCGACCCGGCCCAAGGGGGTGGGGATATAAAGAGAAAGAGAGGCGTGTTTTTCCCCATATTGAATTGGCGGAGGAGGAGGAGATGGATGATTTGTTAAATTTCACTCCAACGTTTGCTTCGTCTCCCTGGTCGTCGTCGTCTAGTATGACGGAGTTAAAGAAAGAAGAGGTGTACCGTGGTGAAGTAATCGATGATGAAGATGAGGCAAAGAGTGTGTGGAAAAGCATCTTGAAGAGAAAGGGTTTGCCGATGGACACCAAGTACAAATATGAAAATAGTTTCAACAAGGCGTATGACGAATCCTACTGCGACATGTTATACCTAACTATTGAAAAGAAAAAGGAGTATCCAGAAGCTGCTAAATCATGGGGGAGATCCACTTTTGAATGGCTCCCTCCTCCTAATCCACCTACTCGAATATTTTCAGAATCAGATTATCAAACTTATGACTATTTTTTTGATCAGAGGAAGCATGACAAGAAAATTACCCGCAACGTTAATTCTATTATTTATTTCAAGGGTTCCGAAGCTGCCAAGAAAAGGTATAAGTTGACTCTGGAGATGGGAAAGAAGAAGGCCGAGAAATTTAAGGAACTTCAAGCCAAAGGCCTTGCATTCCCTGGCTTCTATTATGCGCCTCCACCCGAGAACCCCCAATATTGCTAGACTATTTCTATGTCATTCTAATACATTATGTCTATGTCTATCTCTCTTGTACATTACTATTAATCTTTTAATGTTCTTGCTTGTGTTTTATTACTCAACCTATGCTTTCTCTACTAGCTTTAGAGGTATTATAATAAGCAATTTGAAGTTTTTCCATTTTTTTTTAATCATGATGGGCGAGCATTGTGAACTTACACACCGCGGGGGTTCCCAATTGCTGCAATTTTCCAGAATTGACACTTGGGAAGGTTTGTATTTGTTTGTTCTTCAACACATCCTTGAAATTTTTGGAATAAATATAGACCTAGTTGCCACTTGTAGTACGAATCTTATTATCTTATTATTGCCACTTGTAGAGCCATACGTTTTTTTTATCAACGCTGGGATAAAGATTGTTGAACTTTCTTGTTTCTAGTAACCCTATTATTTTAAACACTCTTTCCATGATTCTACATGTTGAGCTCATCAGCCAATGACCCAAAACTCATGATGAATCCACTGACCATATTTTAACTTTTATGGTCAAACCCATTCAGTTCGGATCGTTAAAGATGGTATAGTTCTTCGAATATGCAAATTCAAAAACCAGTAATCTAGAAACATATATCAGGAGTTAACTTTGGTGTCTGACCTTTATTGTCAAACTGCATTATTTGTGAGTTTGAGTTTTGAGGTCATAGATTGATCAAGTTCTTTTGGCAAGCAGAAAAGTTTGGACTTTCGAAATCTAGAGATATGTTGATGTTAGATCAATCTAACTCTGTTAAGATCAAGATATTTTACATAAATACAGTAATCTAAGATACGCCTTCACCGGTTACTTGGTTAGAATTTGTTGTTTGACCTCAAAAAGTCAAACTCGAACTATATAGCTTGTATAGCGTTAATCTAGTCAAATATAGCTTGTACATCTTAACAGGATTGTGGTGGCATCTGAAGGGCAGTCTTGAAACTCTTAACAAAGATGAATTCAAGAATATGGAGACTCGATCTAATAAATTTTTTTAGTCTCGATAAATTTTTTACATTCTTTTAAAAATCTTGCACCTGTGGTTAGTGGATTCATCATCAGTTTTGGGTCAATGATTGCATTGGCTGATGAGCTCAGCATTTAGAATCATGGAAAGTGTGTTTAAAATAGGGCGCTACAAACAAAAAAGTTCAATGATTTTTATCCAAGTATTTATAAAAATTGTTGATTGGATTAAGGCTGACTCCGTTGTGAAATCATGGACTTTTTTACTTTCTTCGATGCACTCCAAGAACAGGTTGTTATGGTGGATCCCAAAACTGCTAAAGATGCTTGGGATCATATAGAGAAAATCTTTCTTGATAACAAACGTTCCAAGACTTTTGCTTTGAAAGGGGAATCAAGGATGCTACAACTTGGTGACCTAACCGTGGATGCCTACTTTAGGAAGATTGAATCCATTACTACCATATTGAACTAGTCTTGGTTCTCCCGTAAGTAATGATGATGTTGTTACTTATGCTCTCAATGAGTCAAGTGACAAGTATGACAATGTTGTGGGGATTATAGCACATAGAGATCCTTTCCCCTACTGTTTGTTCTAAGGTGACGACGGAAGAGATGAGGTTGAAGTCCAAAACACAAGCATCCACTACCGATACGTCTGTTGGAAAATGTGGTCAAATGTGGTGAATGACAATTGATTTTGTCATCATGTTTACTAATGAGAATTAAGAATAAAATTAATTAATGGTTTTATTTTAATTCATAAGACATTAGTAAAGTTAATTGTGTTAATTAATTGTGACCGTTTTTTCCATTCCAATTCCCTATATATTGGAGCTTACTCTTTCATTTCATAGACACCAAGAAATAATAACTCACGCCTCTCCTTTGTTCACCATTAGTCTTGACCTTGTGTGTATCTGTTCGTAATAGAGGGAAGGCACGATTTTGGTTCGCCTTGATAGCCCGTTTGTGCTAACGGGGTTATCCGTTGTTGTTGTATCCTGGGAGATAGACGTTCACGATTCTCAAGCACCGTGGAGAGGACGAATCTGTCTTAAGGAAATTGTGAGCATCACAGGCCTCAACATTTTTCTTACTTGTGTTTTTGTGTCTCAACAATTCAAAGATTTACGGTATCATTTCTCTACACTTTTATGTTTTATGTTATGGTTTATTTGTCTTTAATAGCAATACACGTAATATATGCAACAATCTTAAGATAGATCCTTTTGCTATTGGTGACTGAAATAACGAGGCGTACTGTTTTGAAAACTTTTTGAATTGCGGAAGAAATATGAAATTGTTTCGTTTTGAATTATCTAAAGACACTCAAATACTAGTTACTCGTAATATGCAATTTACTTGGGTGATATTAGATGATCAAAGTCTATTATATGTGGTTGACATTTTCAAATATATTTTATTTTTCCAAGTGAATTTAAGAATTGACTTACATGCTCAAATAGACGCTTGAATCAAACTCATGCAATTGGTTTTATTGCAAATTAGGAGGAATGATTTAAGATAATAATGAGGTTTGCTTCCTTTGCTTAATGAAATATTAATCTTTGCGTTTATTGCATGTACTAATATTGATGATTAACAATTAATGATTACATGTGATGGGGTTACAGTGAAGGAACCGTTTCATTTGGGTACTCATATGGGGTTAATGTGATCATTTTATTTATTTATTTTTTTAATATTGAAATTGTATTACGTATATTATAAACCCATTATTGCTCATGATTATTACCTTTTGGAAATGTGCCATACATACTGATTTGACTTGAAAACCAAGACTTAACTGGTTTGTTTCATTAGGATACTTATCTAATGAAATTTATGTGCATCGATGATAGTAATTGTTATTTCACATGAATGATTGGGTTTGGAACGTTCTCGGTGTACATTTTTGGTATTTAAAGGATAGATAAACCAATAATCCTCACATATGTAAATAACTATAAATAATTTAATTAGGATAATAGTTTGACTTGATAATTTCTCCATCTCTGACGTGTATCTTTAACATGTGTAATGGATTTTACTCGGCAATAATAAGATATAGTCTCGGAAATCTAGCTTGAAGTACAGTTATTTGGTATCTTGAGTCTGAGGATAAACATTTCATGATTTACTTAATGACAAAGATCCATAAGTATAATCATGTAAAGTTGGGATCTGTCCTAAATTCAATTCATTGAATATCATGTGAATCTGGTATGTCCCACGTATCAATATACTTTAAGTATATTCTACCAAAACTCAGATTTGTCTTAATTTTTTGATGGGTAGAACGCTGAAAACGGAGTTACGGTTCAAAAGTTATGACCGTTTGAAGTTTTGTCGGGAAAAGTCAACAAAACGCACTGATGAAATGGTCAAACCGCACTTTACTCAAAACGCATACCACAAATCGCACCCTAGAAAAATCGCTTTGAGGTCAACTCGCTTCGTGGACAACTCGCTTAAAAGACAAGTCGCATAGAACACAAGTCGCATAAAGAGACAACTCGCTTAATAGCCGAGTCGCATAAAACCAACTCGCTTAAAACCAACTCGCTTCCAACTCAGCTCGCTTAAACGACAACTCGCATAGAACAAAAGTCGCATAAAGAGACAACTCGCTTAATAGCCAAGTCGCATAATACCAACTCGCTTAAAACCAACTCGCTTCCAACTCAACTCGCTTCCAATAACAAAGCAACTCGCTTCAAGAAACGCAATACCGTGGTTCAACTCGCCTGCATAATTTTCAAAAACAACCACTTTAACAATAAAAACAGCCCAACCACGATGATTCAAGCCTTCCAATTCAAAACCTAAACACATATGATGATCCTAAACACAAAAGTACAATCAAAATTCAAACTTTAACACTAGAAATTAACCAAATGATTCAAACTCTTCTAAACACTTATAACCCCAAAAACCTTATGAAATCCACCGAAACAAAGAGCATGAAAGATGAGTGATCAAACCATGACTCTTGATACCAATTGTAACTTATAGGATTTTACAAACACATCAAACCAATAACATATGGGGCGTATAAAATGTTTAGAGAGAGAAAGTTCTAGAGAGAGAAAGGGAAGAGAGTTGGAAACTATGTGAAACAAAGAAAAATGATATTGAAGCTCCAACCCTCTACCATAGGAGGTAGAGGGTATTTATAGTTTTCTTACAAGACTCGCCTCCTACGGTCATGGATCGGGCATACAGGTGGGTAAAGACCGTCCGTCCTCCACGGTGTTACTTAACTAAATACTAACTAACATTAAATGACTACGACTACGAGCTTTCTAACGATTACATATACTTGAGGTGACCGACACTTTAATGACCGGATTTTCTAAATCCTAACATTACCAAATCATCTGAACGTATTCCAGATTGATCTTGGGTATGGCCATACAAACATCTTGTCAACCCTACGAGGGGCCCAAAATAGTATTATGCTTTGAAACAAATTCAAAAGAAAAAATTCTCTTGACTACAAACATAACTCATGAACTTTGTAACACTTTTGAAAATAGCCCTTATAACTACCAGTTACGGATAACGTTAGACTATCTTACACAAGTGCACTACATTCATAACAGTTATTTGGTATCTTGAGTCTGAGGATAAACATTTCATGATTTACTTAATGACAAATATCCCTAAGTATAATCATGTAAAGTTGGGATCTGTCCTATATTCAATTCATTGAATATCATGTGAATCTGGTATGTCCCACGCATCAATATACTTTAAGTATATTCTACCAAAAATCAGATTTGTCTTAATTCAATGACATTCCCACATCATTGATCGACAATGGACTATTTAGAATAACATAAGTCATTCACGGATTAAACATGCAAATATAGGATATAACATTAAGAAAATGAAAAATAAACCTAAACAACTATTTTATTTTATTAAAATAATATTTGTTCATAACATCCTTTATCCAAATACTAATCACAGATCTGCATGAAACTACTAGCTAAACCAAGTCCCGTCCCATCAAGATGGTTAGTAATTTTTCTTTTGGCAAAGGCTTCAGAAAGGGATCGCCTAGATTATCATCCGTATGAACTTTGAGTAGATTGATTTCACCTATTTCGACTTGTTCTCGAACATAGTGATATCGTCGAGGAAAATGTCCGCGCCTTCATGACTCCGTGCTCATTGGCAAATGTTATTGCAGCGAGTTGTCATAATACACATTTAAAGGTAATTTGATTGAGGCATTACTCCGAGTCCCGAAATGAATTTCCTAATCCAAACAACTTCCATCGCAGCTTTCGAGCGCCTATGTATTCAACTTTATAATAGACATCGCATCGTTGTTCCGCTTCTTGCTCTTCCAACAATTGCTCCTCCATTAATGACAAAGACATATCCTGTTTGAGACTTTTTATCATCTTTATCGGTTTGGAAAGACGCATCGCAAAACCTCAGAACATCAAGTTCGCATCCGGATTCCCACCATACACTAGAAACATTTCTTTAGTAGCCCTTAGATACTTAAGAATGTTCTTAACAACATGCCAATGTTTCACACCGATTCACCGGTGATATTTTGTGCAAACGCCACATCCGGCCTTGTACATCTCACAACATACATGATAGATCCTACATACCAAGCATAAGGAACTTTTCTCATGTGTGCCACCTCTTCGGTGTTGACGCATAGTTCACTACTTAAGCCATGTTCACTTGCATTGGCAAATATCCTTCTTGGAATTATGCATATTGAATCTCTTCAATATTTTATCGATGTAAGTACTTTGGCTTAGTCCAATCAACCGCCTTGATCTATCTCGGTAGATCTTTATTCCCAGAATAAATGATGCTTCCCCTAAATCCTTCATAGAAAAGCACTTTCCAAGATAAGACTTTACATCTTGTAAACTTGGAATGTCTTTTCCCATGATCAATATGTCATCGACATATAAGATAAGGAAAATAACATTACTCCCACTAGCTTTGTGATATACACATGGCTCATCAAGATTTTAAGTGAAACCAAATTTCTTGATTTCTTCATCAAACTTCTTGTTCCATTTCCTTGATGCTTGCTTCAACCCATAAATGGATCTTTGAAGTTTGCATACACGCTTTGGAAATTTTGGATTCACAAACCCTTCAAGCTACGCCATATAGATGTCCTCATCTAGGCGATCATTTAAGAAGGCAATTTTGACATCCATTTGTCATATCTCATAGTCATAGTACGCAGCTATGGCTATAAGAATCCTAATAGCTCTAATGTCTGCTACAGGAGCAAATGTCTCCTCGTAGTCTATCCCAAAAGTTTGAGTAAACCCTTGAGCTACAAGACGAGCTTTATGGGTATGTACATTGTCATCCATGTTAGTCTTTATCTTATAGAGCCACTTACTTCCAACTACCTTAGCATTTGGAGGTAAGTCAACATCTATCCAGACTTCGTTATCTCTCATGGATTGCATTTCCCCATTCATTGCGACTTGCCATTTATCCTTTTCAGGACTCATCATAGCAGCCTTATAGTTAGCAGGTTCACCAAGATCCCCTAACATGTTTTCCTCGCCTTCTACGTTAAGACATAGACGCCAGTGCACGCGTAGCCCTTGCGGATCTCGAATGGGAACCACTTCAACTTCGTGGAACACCGGACTTTCGTGTTCTACTTGAGGTTGGCTAGTGTTTTCAGAAGGTGATGTATCTTCTTGATCATATTCCAGATCATAATCTCTCCCACTGAATTTATGAGATATGAGATCCCTTTCAAGGAAGTCTCCATACCTAGCAACAATTACTTTGTTTTCTGGTGGAAAGTAAAAGTAGTAACCCATAGTTTCCTTTGGGTATCCTACGAAGATACACTTAACAGATCTTTGTTGTAGCTTATCAGCTGAGTCACGTTTAACAAACGCCTCACAACCCCAAACCTTTAAGTAAGACAAATTGGGAGCTTTCCCATACCACACTTCATAAGGAGTCTTATCAACCTTCTTAGTTGGAACCATATTCAAAATGCGAACAGCAGTTTCTTAAGCATAATCCCAAAAGGATAAGGAAGAGTTGTAAGATTAAACATTGATCGCACCATGTCTAATAAAGGTAAAATTTCTTCTCTCAGATACACCATTTTGTTGTCTAGTATATGGAGAAGTGAGTTGTCGGACAATCCCACACTCACTAGATAATCTTTAAACTCTTGGCTTAAATATTCACCATCTCTATCGGATCGAAGAGCTTTAATCTTCTTTCCTAGTTGCAGTTCTACTTCACTTTTGAAAACCTTAAATGTTTCAAAGACTTCATGTTTATGTTTAAGTAAATAAACATAACCATAACGACTAAAATCATCAGTAAAGGTTAAGAAGTAGCTAGCACCCTTCCTTGACACATGTCTTAGTGGTCCACATACGTCAGTATTTATTACACCAAGAATATCAGAAGCCCTTTCTAAACTATTTATAAAAGGTTTCTTGGTCATCTTCCCAGATATGCAAGATTCGCATTTATCAAATGATTCATCATTGATGTCTTGCAAAAGCCCATCATGTTGCAGATTTTGCATGCGTTTCTTGCCTCTGTGAGCAAGTCTACAATGCCAAAGATATGAAGAATCCAAATCACTTTTGATTCTTTTATTATTGATGCTAAAAACAGAATTATTTTTATCAATCACATTATCATGGAAATCAATTTCAAACACACCATTTACTGGAATAACATTAAAGTAAAAAATATCATTTAAAAAAACCGAAATTCCATAATCAGTAAATGTATGAATAAAACCAATATCTTTCAACACGGAAACAGAAACGACACCCCTAATTATAGAAGGCGCGTAATGACAATCGTTCAAAGACAGTACTAAACCCGAAGGTAAAACTAAATCAAACGTGCATATAGCTTCAATGACTGCATGTGCTCCATTACCCACGTGCAGGTATTGTTGTCCATAGGTGAGCTTCCTTGCACCTCTAAGTCTCTGCAGTGTATTACAAATGTGAATACCATATACAATATCATATACCCAGGAATTTATTTTATGAGGAAAAGAAAATAATTCTATCATCAAAAGAGTACCTGAAGTGCTAGCAATAGTGCCAACATTTTTATACCTCTTAGTACGCAACTCATCAAGGTAGAGTGGATGGTTCCTCTTCCAAAGTCCTACCTCGGTCAGGTGATGACAAGCTCGATCCTTTTAGGATTCTCACGCTTTTGGAAGGGTACTTCTTGGGTTCTTGTTGATAAGCCATAACTTGTTTTCCCTTATCAACTTTACCCTTACCTTTCCCTTTCTTGTTCGCTAGCGGCTTATTAGGCTTAGAAATCCTACCCTTTTGAATAGCAAGTACCGTAGGTGTAGGAGCCTTCTTGGGCAAACCTTTCTCGTAGTCAATGAGCATTGCATGTACCTCACTAACTGTCTTCCCCGTGCAATGCATATTGTAATTGCGCACGAAACCATCAAATTCCTTGTTAAGGGATCTGTTGATAAGGCCAATTTGTATGTCATTAGGGTAGACGTAATTGAGTCTCCCGAGCTAGTCCATGTAACTCATAATTTCCAGACAGTGGGCGCTCACAGGTTTCCCGTCCCCTTGCTTGCAACTGTGTAGGGCATCTATCAAATCATACAGCTCTACAGTCACATGCTTCTCAAACAACCGAATAAGTTCGGCGAGCATGTTGTGAGGGAAGTAATTCTCAAATTGTTTTTGCAAGTTTTGAGCCATACTTCCAAGCATAATGCAGGCGACCTCATTATGTCTATCATACTGCTTGCCATGCATTCGGCTTCAAAGATATATACATTCCTTGCTTTTCTAAGGGTATCTTAAAAGCACCTCCTTATGCAATCAACACCAAGTTTATAGAAGCTTTGAATATTTATTTTATTTTGGTCTGCTGGACAATCGCATGTATAGTAAAACGCACCCACATGATGTCATTAGTTTGTTATACGCTAGAAAGGAAGGTCATGTTGGTGTCAATGAAAATATCAAAACTACATTGTTTGCTAAGGGATAAATTTCAACACCTAACGTGATTGTGTTACGGTCCTGTATGTGATCAAGTTATGGGGTTAAGGGCTCGATAGAGAGAAACCAACAATCTCGAGATAAACTCAATTGACTTCTATTTTCTCGATTTTAATTAATGAAGACAACTTACATTTAAAGGAAAAACTGATAAGGTTTTAAAAGGTACCTTTAAGGGTCATTTAAGCCCTTATTCGATCACTTCAGATCCGTTATTGCTTAATATCGCCCTTTTCACTTTTAGGTCTCTTGAAGGCAAAATGTCGGAATGATGCTTATTTGGACGAAAAGGCGCGAATATACGAAGAAAATGGCCAAAGTCGAATCGAGACACTCAAAGTCACCGAAACATAAGGCGACGGCGCCATCAGATATCCGCGACGCCGGGGAAGGAATTTTATGACGGTCGGGCGAAATTGCATGTTTTCGCGGACGACGCCAGTTCTAAAGGAGTAGGCCGTCGTTACTCGACGGCCTAGATGCGCCCAAGACGGCGCCGAGTCAAGGGACGGCGTCACAAATAGGTGACGCCGCCGCAAGGTTTACGTGGCCAAGACGAAACCCTAATGACGGCGACACGACGGCCACGAAACATAAGGTGACGCCGCAGATGTAATCTTATATATAGAATCCGAATTTTTCGCTTTTGGTGGGTAGTCTTTGGAGTAAAACCTAAAACCGAACCAAGGCTTTCTTTGTGCAGATTTTAGGTTCTAAACCCTATTATACATCAAGATAAGTATTTACTTCATTAATTTAATTATGTCTTTGATTGATTGTGTGTATGCTTGCATGTTTACCATGTCCGGCTAAATTACTTGTGTGTTTGCTTAGATATATGAAACCTAGTTGTTAATTATTGTTAGGTTGTCTCTTATCTTAATTGTAATTAGCTTAGGAGTGCGACTAGGCTATCGTTGTGTTTAATACTTGATAAATCTTTGATAGTTTATGAATGACTTAGTGGATTTCGTTTACTAAACCCAAAGATAACCTTAAAGTTAGTTTATGAATGACTTAGTGGATTTTGTTTACTACACTTAAAGGTGAATTCAAAGAGTTAGGGAATGCACACCTTACGACCTTAGAAAACACAACGCGTTAAGAATAAGGACGTGACAATTCAACCATCAATAGGAGATAACTAGGGAGTAGTAGCATCTAAGTAAACACATCTTTAAACTATCATACGAGCACACATTAATTAGACATAGACTCCCACAACCTTAGTTTAGATAATTAGATAATAGTAGAGTAATCGGTAGAAATACCAACCCCCCAAATCCAATACCCGAGATTCGTACCTTTCCATTTTTCATAAAATATAAAAAGATAAAAAATAATCTTCCTCAACCTTAACCTTAGCGTAGTAACTCCCTACTAGCATTCCTATTCCCCAGAGAATGATATCAATACCCGTGGCTTACCCTAATTACTACACTACAACGATTAGGTTCACCGCCTAGGGTGTTATAAAACTTGCTCAAGAAAAGGAAGTTCCTTTGACCCGAACGACGCGCGTGTAGCGTTATCAAGTTTTTGGCGCCACGCCGGGAATAGAATAGCTAGTTAGTAGTCCACCTCGCTTAGGTTTCCTTACTTGATTCCTATCAAGTAACTTTTTCTCATTTTAGCTTCCTCGTAGTCTATCCCCTTCTTTGTGCCTTTGTTCAGTAAAACTTTTCCATTGACTCTTCCGCTCACCATCATGGAGAACGCGAATCCACCAAAACTTTCACCCAATCAACAAAATCCACTACATAATCTACCCTTTCCACTCCAAAATGAGATCCCGAGGTTCCGTGAACATCATGATGAATCCTTTCCGAGGCTTGACTCGCATTAAATATTTATTGCAAAAGTCCTTTATCATGGTATTGACTTCACTGCTTCCACTACAATTCTTTTACACTCGTACGCCTACCTAAACCCAAAGGAGACTTGACTATGTAACGGATGGGGATATTTGGGGACGTGGTGCTCGATTTGCATGGGAAACCTTTGAGATTCACGCCCAATTTAGAAGTGGAACATGGGACCCAAAAACGAATCTTTAGACCTTTTTCAATTTGGAAACTTCGGCGGAAAGGTTGTTTAGGAAGGAGATGATTAGAGTTGAGGTACCAAGGTGCATGTCATGGTTAGGCGCTACCACAATACTAAATGAATACATAGGTGATCTTGATAAGATGGAGGATAGAGTAGAAAATCCAACCCCATCGGATAACCCACAAGTCTTACCATCACTGAGGAACACACATCGCCTATAACTTACCCGGAAGAAGTAGAAGAGACTATAGGAACCCCAATTAGAGAACCTTTGGACCAAACGCCATTAGAGAATGTAGGTTTAGATGCTTGTTGTCATGACCTCTCTTAGCCCTAGGGAAGTTCCATATTTTGATGAACCGAGCCTCACTTAAAACCTTACCCAATTTTCCGCCTTTAGATGTGAATCGTGAATTGAATTAGCCCCAATCCACCCATCAAAATAGATAGTCCGGTAGTTGCTTGATAAAGGTGGTAGATTCTAGGCCATGTAGAGTAGAAGCCGATATAGGAGTAACCCATGACCTTACACACTTATATCACCCATTCATGGTTGATAACAAGAAACACTATGGGTTTAAACCGGTTTATTAGGTCAAGATGGATCCTTAACCAGAATCTTTGAAGTTGGTAGAAAATGATCCATTCTTAGAGAGAGATTTGATTCTCTCGCTACACCAATAGACTTAGGTAAGGTTATAATGAATAGAGCACACCCTTTGAGCATATAAATCACCCAACACCTTCTCCTCACGTAGCAAATTTCCACCCTAAGGGTGTGTATTGCTACTATCACCCGCATTTGAACTTAAGTGTAGGGAAAACTTCCCTTTATCTCGTTAAATAAGGGTAGAGTCGCTCGTGACTCGAACAAAACAAGCGCTTCTTGGGAGGCAACCCATGTGTATTTTTTTTTTTTTTTTTTATTTTCATTTGTGTGTCATATATCTTTTATTAATTATTTATCCTCATGTTTAAATTTGTAAAATGCTTTATTTTGTTTTTAACTTCGCCTTAATTACATATAAATGTATTTTACATAAGGGATAAGTGTAGGAGGATTACACACGCTTTCATAAGAAACGTAAACATGAGAATAACAATTAACTAAAAGATATATATGTTTGTTTGTTCGAGTCAAATGCTTGTATCGAGTCATAATGGATGTTTTTGCGTAAGTTTTTCCAGATTCTAAAGATGCAAATTTTCCGAATTTTTTCCAAAATCGCACCGCTTTTGTCAGATAACCGACGGCGTCAGATTGCAACTGACGGCGTCAGAAGGAATAAAACATCGCCTTACTTTTTCTCGTTTTCGAGCTACTTGTAAAATTTTGGAATTTTCCAGATCTTAACTTTCAAAACAAATTGTAAACATCCATTCCACAAGCATTATATCCTAGTTTAAATCGAGTCTTATGTATATTATTACCACCGATTTTACGCGAAGGTTTCGCTTTGTTTTCTTCTAGTGTGCAGTTTAGTTTGTCAAGAAGAAGTTACACAAGTTTGGAAGGAGCCTTTCACGCAAAAACTCTTCTTGGAAAAGATTTAACCACCACTTTTACGGATCCTACCGAGCTAATCGTGGAGTATTAGTTTCTTCGCTTTTAATTACCTTCTATTATCATAACTTTGATATTTTCGGGAACATTGGGGACAATGTTCGCTTTAAGTGTAGGGAGGGAAAATAAAATGGAACTTTGAAACTATGCTTATCCTTGACTATTTGCTTTGTCCAAGTGTATTTGTGTAATAAACCATGAGAAAATGTAGGTTAGGGTAATTTTAGCCAAATTTAAAATTTTTCATGACGATAAGAGTGGGCCATTAGTCTTAACAAAAGCGCCTCATGGATAGGAAGTTGCATGACTAGCACAAAACCTTACCACCTAAATTCCACCCAAAATGTGAGGATCGCCTTAGATTAGTAGGAATTAAAGCATTCATCTTTAATGCTTAGAGTGTGAACCGGTAGTATATTAGATTCTAGAACTTGTTTTGTGATGCATTCCGAGATCGCTAGTGAGACTACACTTGTGTAGTTAGGAATAACTAAATGATAAGAGGCATTAGGATAAACCCTTGTTTGATACCGTAATATAATTACGCCTTCCATATCGGTTGAGTAATTCCCCACACCCTTTGCGTGTGACTCATCTTTAGTACACGATACCCTAGTTAACCCCTCGAGCCTATCCTTTTCGCGGTTCTCGTGATGTTTCGTTTTTCCGGATATCAATGAAGAGCATTGTTTACACCCCACCCCAAATATACACCCAAATCGCTTTAGCCTACCTTTATTGCACTCACTTTTAGTGCAATTTATGTTATCACCCAAAACCCTTAGTTCAATTATCCGTTGCTTGCATGAGTTGCTAAGTCGAGTCATATCCTTTGTATACGCTTTGGGATGATTGGGATTCATGGAAAAGTTAAAGTTTATGAAATATAGGAAGAGAACGTTAAACTCAAATTCCTTTGTTTGCATAATAATGTACTCCAAGTGTTTTGATCTTTTCAATTGGGTCAAATTAGTGTTAGAGTAATAAAACTCAAGTGTAGGGATGTGTCTATAAATCCCTATCATTTTGATGTACCGTAGAGGATGGTAGAGTAAAAGTGTATGCAAAAAAAAAAAAAAAAAAAAAAAATACATACGGCTACCATCCTACATCTATCTTTTAAATTATGTTTGTTTATTTTCGTTGCCTAGAGTTTTAGAGTGTCGAGTCTTGGCTTAGCAACGCCATTCTTCAGATACTTGCAACATAGAGATTTTTGACTATCCACCACTAAATAGCCTATCCCACCAAACCCTTCATTTCCCTACCGTAAGCCTAACATTACAACCCTTTAAAAGACCTCTTTGATAGTCTTTCCTAGGTGCTTACGCCAAAGCGACGGAGGTTTGATCTATTCTCAAGCCTATGGTAATCTATGTACTAGGACCGTTAATGAGTGTTTATCTTCCATTTCCGATTTGTTATATTTCATATATACACCGAGAGAGATGCGAGTATCCAAACACCCCATGTGAGGTGCTAGTATGTAATTCCGTGCTTGTTATGACTTTATGGGCTTATATGTGTTGTGGACCATTTTGAATGAATGCTTCATGACCCCTAACTTATAAATTAATTGGCTAAAAGCACATTTGCTCGAGGACAAGCAAATACCAAGTGTAGGGATATTTGATAAGGTTTTAAAAGGTACCTTTTAAGGGGTCATTTAAGCCCTTATTCGATCACTTCAGATCCGTTATTGCTTAATATCGCCCTTTTCACTTTTAGGTCTCTTGAAGGCAAAATGCTGGAATGATGCTTATTTGGACGAAAAGGCGCGAATATACGAAGAAAATGGCCAAAGTCGAATCGAGACACTCAAAGTCATTGAAACATAAGGCGACGGCGCATCAGATATCCGCGACGCCGCGGAAGGAATTTTATGACGGGTCGGGCGAAATTGCATGTTTTCAAGGACGACGTCAGTTCTAAAGGAGTAGGCCGTCGTTACTCGACGGCCTAGATGCGCCAAGACGGCGTTAGAGTCAAGGGACGGCGTCACACAATATAGGTGACGCCGCAAGGTTTACGTGGCAAGACGAAACCCTAATGACGGCGACACGACGGCCACGAAACATAAGGTGACGCCGTCGCAGATGTAATCTTATATATAGAATCCGAATTTTTCGCTTTTGGTGGGTAGTCTTTGGAGTAAAACCTAAAACCGAACCAAGGCTTTCTTGTGCAGATTTTAGGTTCTAAACCCTATTATACATCAAGATAAGTATTTACTTCATTAATTTAATTATGTCTTTGATTGATTGTGTGTATGCTTGCATGTTTACCATGTCCCGCTAAATTACTTGTGTGTTTGCTTAGATATATGAAACCTAGTTGTTAATTATTGTTAGGTTGTCTCTTATCTTAATTGTAATTAGCTTAGAGTGCGACTAGGCTATCGTTGTGTTTAATACTTGATAAATCTTTGATAGTTTATGAATGACTTAGTGGATTTCGCTTACTAAACCCAAAGATAACCTTAAAGTTAGTTTATGAATGACTTAGTGGATTTTGTTTACTACACTTAAAGGTGAATTCAAAGAGTTAGGGAATGCACACCTTACGACCTTAGAAAACACAACGCGTTAAGAATAAGGACGTGACAATTCAACCATCAATAGGAGATAACTAGGAGTAGTAGCATCTAAGTAAACACATCTTTAAACTATCATACGAGCACACATTAATTAGACATAGACTCCCACAACCTTAGTTTAGATAATTAGATAATAGTAGAGTAATCGGTAGAAATACCAACCCCCAAATCCAATACCCGAGATTCGTACCTTTCCATTTTTCATAAAATATAAAAGATAAAAATAATCTTCCTCAACCTTAACCTTAGCGTAGTAACTCCTACTAGCATTCCTATTCCCCAGAGAACGATATCAATACCCGTGGCTTACCCTAATTACTACACTACAACGATTAGGTTCATCGCCTAGGGTGTTATAAAACTTGCTCAAGAAAAGGAAGTTCCTTTGACCCCGAACGACGCGCGGTAGCGTTATCAAAACCCTAACAAAATCCTAACAAATAGCTACTTGAGACCTTATCCTAAATATAACAAATCAAAAACAAGATAAACATCCTAAATAATATTTGTATTCCAGCTGGTAACAGATTGCGATTGTCTCCTGGTATATTGGAACATGTTGTTTTGCACCTGTAAAGAATCTAACATAGTAACATCTATTATTAACTTAAGAGTATCTTGTTAGATGCTTAAACGGATGTACTATTCCTACCCTCCATTCTAGGGGGTTTGTATTTTGATTCCTTTTGTCCCTGTTTATTTCAAGACAACACGCTTTTTGTTAGTTTCTTCCGTATTTTTGATGCTTTAAGCGCTTTTACTTATTAAACTTTATATTTCCTGTTCCGCATTTTCGTGGTTATAGTTTTTGATATAAACAAAGTTAAAAATAATAATAATAATAATAAAAATGCAAAAATAAGGAGGGTGGGAATATGAAAAATAGGGGGAATATCTTGTCCCTATTTTAAATTATACTAAATGGTAAGCCTTATGAAACTACACTCTTGCATTAAGCTGGTTGGTGATGGCTAAAACATCCTAGTTGGGTTACCTAAAACAATTATCGTGGCAGATACATCACTAGTTTGTTATATAATGCCATGCTATATTGTTTATTTTTGTTTCATTGAGTTCCCATTTATCCATATCCTTGGTAGTAATTTTATTATGCATTGGCAGTTTGTAGTAAAACTCGAAAGGCTTACTTTGGAAGCCGAGTCATCAATGAAGTCATTCCCATTACCAATAAGTACCACAAAGGTATTAAAATTTGGTTCCCTTCCATTCAGTGCTTCATTTTGTATTTTGATATATATTACTAGTAAACAACATTTGTGGTTTTTCAGTAGTTAGCATGAGTCTCTTTTGTACCCAACCGGACAACATGTTTTTTGCTCATGGTAAGTTTTCTATTAATTTTTTTCTATCTTTTGATAAATTCTGCCATGTCTTTGGTACTGAATTATTTGTAAGTTTTGATTTTGTTTTTGTTATTTCACAAATGCCTCAACCAAACCCTGGTCCCCTTTAGTTGTCAGAATTGAAAGTATTAGGCGGTTGGGCGGCGTCACTCCTGAAGATTTATTAGGAAGTAAACGGTATGACTGTTAATTTGTGGTTAAAGATTTTTGAAAGGATTATGTTTTAGTAATGCTGAAATTTGTTTTAAGCTAAACTCCCAAGCGATCCGATTTAGAGAAGTCTCGTAGAACATGTTGTTTACGATATTTGAAATGCAAATGGGCTTGTTAACGCTTGAGTTTGAATCTCTTTTTATACTTATAGTTCAGAGCCAATGCTGTGAAAATATATTGTATGTTCCAGGTTGCATCGTTGAATTCTGTGATGACGTGTGAATAGTTCAGAGCCACCGATTCTCGCTTTTTAGGGTGAAAGCTAAACATACGCAACATATTTTTCAAATACACGTCCACGTAATGTACTTTGTAAATTGTCAAAGATACGCCTCATATTTTCAAATAATCTTGATCTAGCCAATATGACAAAGTTACTAGCAGTTAACAGATTAAAATTACACTTTTGGTCCTCAATTAGAATAAATTACAGATTTCGATCCTTTTTAGTAATGCTCGTTAACAAAAATTTAGAAAAATTTTAAATTTTTTTCTTAAATCCTAAAAGAAATTTTAAAAACTTTCAATTTTTTTTTTACAAAAAATTTATTAGATTTTAAAAAGGTTTTCCATTTTTTATAAAAATTGTTAGATTTTGAATCTATAATTAAAAAATACAATTTTCAAGATTTCTAAAAGAACATAAAAATTTATCGAGACTAAAAAATGTACAAAAATTTATAGCAATTTAAAAAAAATAATAAAAAAAAAAATTGTCTAGATTTTCAGAAAAACAATTTAATTTTTTTTTTCTAAAATTAACGAGCGTTACCAAAAAATGATTAAATACGCGAATTTGTTTTAGTTTAGGGACCAAAGGTGTAACTTTTAATCCTGTTGTAACCTATTCACCTGCTATAACCGGTCATATTAGCCAGATCGAAGATTATTTGAAAATATGTTGCGTATCTTTGACAATTTACAAATTACATTGCGTAGACATGTTTAATTGAAAAAACATGTTGCGTATCTTTAGCTTTCATCCTACTTTTTATCCATCTAATTTTACACACCCCCAGGTAATTCTAAATTAGAGAAAAACTATAATACATATCGACTTTTAAGCTAAAAGCACTTGGTAACTTGAGCCAGATGACATGTTATAGTGCGACCATCATGGTTTTAAAAGGCGCCCCGTGGTGGCATAAAAGCTTTTCTCAGTATGTTATCAACAAGATTGTTGTTGAAAATGATTTTGCAAATTTTGGACACTATTTAATATATGTATATGTTATATATATTTATATTTCTTGGTAGCTTTATGCTCTCCTCGACGAGAGCTTCGCAACAAGCTAAAGTATGTCCAAAATGGAGTTGAAATGAATGAGATATCGTGTCTCTAAGTAAGGCACTTGAAACATACAAAATTGAAAAGAGGATGTATCCCACATCGCCCAAAACAAGAAGTGAATGGTGTTTATAAGGAAATCATAGCATTGGCTATCAAATTCCTTTAGGTTGGTTATGCTCCCAATCTCGATCGATAAGAACTTTAGAACAACCTAAGAACAACCTATTTATATGATAATCTGATTTTCGTTATAAAGTGTACACCGCTGCTTCCCACAGCAAAGATGTGAAATACTAGTATAAGGAAGACCAACCAGCAAGAAATCCTCCGAGCAAGCAGCGAAGTAAAAAAAACGTTTAAAACATTTTTGTCATCAATCATCTCTAAATCAATTTCAACAACACTTCCCGGGTTCTGTTGTTTAGTACCTCTCTAAAATCATTCATCCGTATAAAAGAGTCATGTCACTTACCATACATATCACTATACGCTTGTTTATTCCCTCTAAATACATTATAATATTGCTACTAAGTTGCTAAAGTAACTTTCACCACTCGGACAATATAGTCTGAATCACCATCACCATTTGGTTGTTAGTAAATTAACTTCACATTGATCGACCACCATCATCATTTGGTTATTTAATATCTTCTTGTTGACCACCGTAAAAAGCATGAACATATGTGGTACACTAGATACATGAACATTTAAAATAGATACCTTTGTTGAGTATTATCTCGTCTAAAGTTCTTATGACATATAAATGGTTACTTGTTTCTCTTGCTCATACATACTAAGCATCACATTTAAGCTTAATAAAAAGATTGCCATGTGGAGTACTTGTCAACAAAAACGATTGAGAAAACTAGATCGTTTATTTGTTCTAAAGTTCTTATCACCGACATATAAATAGTTTATCTGTTCTAAACTAGATCGCTTATCTGTTCTAAAACGATTATGAACACTAGATCGTTATGTGATGGATAATGCCTCAATACTTCTTCATTTAGTTTTTTTGGGTAAAGGGTTTTTCCGGTAAATATACTTTTTCATTTAGTTGGTTCAAGTAGAATGAGCATGGGTCCATATATACATTTTGTGAGCCAAAACAATATTTTCTCCTATTTGAGTTCTTGACCATTTTAAGAGAGCCTTTGTATCTCAATTTCAACTTAAACTTGAAAGAATCTATCCTAAAAGCAAAATCAATTACAAATAATGTTACGATCCAACAAGAGTTAAAAAGTATTAGACATATACTACTCGAGTATTGACGACTCAACCATCTTCCGTGTCGATTTAATCTTGTATAGCAATATCAACAAAGACCATCCATGTGGACAAGGACGGACTTTCATAGAGAGCGGGGGCTCCCCAAAAGAATTGCGGCACCGTGTAAATATTATACTAGGTTTTAGGGTAATTTAATTGATGTTACAAACAAATCTCGATTCGCCCTCCTAAAATAAATTCGACCCTTCGTAAAAAAAAATGTTCAAGTTCCGTCTATTATGGGTAACAAGATGGGTTTTTGCAGGTACCATTATAGTTCAACAGTAGAATTCACCAGATCAAGTAAAAGCAAGAACAATAAACCGATAACAGTGAGTGATCGGTTTAAGTTTTTGATAAGAGCAAGGGTATAATTGTCATTCTATATATCAATTATAATTATGATACATTTTTTTTTTTCTATATGTAAAATAATCATTCGGATATATTTGACAATTTAAAGGCTTTAAAAAGATATATATGCAATTAAGAGTTTTGATCGGATACACATGTAGTTATGAGCCTTTGGAAGAATATATATGCACTTTTCCTTAATATTAAATTAAAATGACTTTTATTCTCATATTAACCTAAAACATTTTATAATTATTCTTATTACAAATTATATATGCGTTTTATACAAATCTACAAATTGTAATATATTATAAAATAAAATACTATGAATGTTTCATATAAATGTTGTACTAAATTATGATTATAAAATGTTTAAAAGATTAACATGTTGTTTTTGAATTCTACAAACAAATAACCCATAAATTTGTAGTTTTTTAGTTTGTAATTCGAGAAAAGTAAGATCGGATCGGATTAGATCGTAAGATCGTATGGTAAAGATCGGGATCCTATAAGATCTTAAGCTTGCAAAGATCCTATGTAGGATACGGATCGTTTTTGCTTTGCAGTATCGTAAAATCGTAAGATCCTAAGATCAGGATCAGGATCCTGACAACTATGATTATAATTACTCAAACCCATTATCCAAAACAAGAAAACTAAGCTACAAATTTTGAATCTTGAGCAAATAAAGATATATTAACCATTAAATTATCATTTTCATAACACAAATCCAACCATGTCCATATATATCCAAAAACTTAAGGAGGAGTTGAAGGTTCAAAGGTGGTCTTATGTGATAAGCTAAATGGCCAAACTAAAAGTTAGCCAATATTAATCTATCAAAATTCACGTAAAAATGGCCTTAAACCGCCAACAAATGCTTTATATAAGATTTAGAGGCGAGACATATTGGCTTTGAGCGCAACACTATCACTTGGTTCAAACTTTATATGGACTTTGTTAAAGTATTATCGCCATTTGAATTTTACAACTTTGAACTAAGAAAGTTCAAATGTCATTGATGAGTGTGTAAATACTCATCATTTTTGTTAAATCTGAATCAAAACGCTTAAAATGCTCGAAATGCATCAAAATACTGAAAATATTCCAAAATTGCATTTTATATGTTTCAGATGCAAAATGTTTAAAATCAGATGAAAAATGAGCTAAGTTTGCATAATTGGTAGTTTCAGTCCCCCAGGTTTCAAAAATTGTCAGAAATAGTCCCTGAGCACTTAATTTAAAAGAAAAATCACCAAAGGTCCTTTTAAAATCATAACTTGTCAAAATTAGTCCTTTGGTGAAAAATGTCAAAAGTTTTGAGAAATTACAAGTTTGGTCTTCTAAGTTTCAAATTTGGCAAAAATAGTCCTTGGAATTTTGAAAATGTCAATTTTGGTCCTTGTACTATTGAAGCTTGTTACTTTTGGTCCCTTGGAACAACTTTGCATAAATGGCGAATTGGTCCTCCATTTTCGAAATTACACAAAAGGTCCTTGTATTAAAACCTAATCCTATGCACCTTTGGACTCGCCATAACCAATTGGACCCCTCGCCAATATACCTTGTGACCCCAAATCAATATTACTTTTGAACCCTTCCTATTATTAATATCCGTCAATTTGGTCAAACACCTCACGGGTTTCCTTTCCTCCATCATCACCCCTGCAACACCGCAATACTCCAACCCACTTTCCTCTCATCATCACCCTACCCTTATCACTCCAAACACACAAGCCAAGATGCATTCAATGCATCTTCAACCTAACACTCAACCTCTCCAAATTGTTAAAAACATTTTGGCGCCAAATTTCATCAAACGCCAAGATCATTTCTAGACATTCAATGGTCCATATTATTGCCGGAAGTGATCGAGAGAGAGATAAGATATATTGGTGTATAAAAGAGAGGAGAAGCAAGAGAAAACGAGTAGCACTTAGTTAAATTTCCATATGTATGTCGCTTTTATAATTATGTTTTAAATTAAGCTCTTAAGTTGTAATCTTTTGTTTTGTTGAACTAAATTCAAGTTATTTCATCGATGTAACTATTTTCAAACATCAATTCAAGTTTATGTTCACATTCCATGTTTGATATTCATCGTTGCAAATTTCGCCTAATTTTATGCATAAGCTCTTGAAGCTTATTTTTAAACTCAACTAAGCTTATATAAGCTATTTATAGCTTTCTGTAAGCTTCTACATCACTTTCAAGCAAATTTGGATTTTGGTCAACATAAGTCAAACTAAGCCCAAAATGGAAATGGAATTGGATCTGGGTTGAAGCAGTGCTGGAATTGGGTTGATTTATAGTCTATTGGGTTGATAGAAATAGGATAGTGGTTCTCATGTTCTTTGGCAAGCCATAGTGGCTGGGACCTATTGTAAGTTAATTTCAAGTGTCATTGCTTAATCTGTATTTGTGGTCATCTATAGTTCAAACTTGTTCATTTAGTGGTAATTATAGTAATTAAACTCAGTTTGATCATTAATAGTAGCTAGTTAATTGTTTAGCTCGGTTTTGATTGTAAATCGGTGATATTAAGGTGTGTTTGGATTTGTCGCTTAGTCTGTGATTTAGGTTTATTCAAGGTAGATTATTGTTGCTTTAGGCTTGTTTAACTCATATGTACTCATATCTGCCATCACATTGTGCTTGATTAGCTCAAAAGTCAAAATCATCAATCAACCGCCTTAATTACTCATCTGTTGTGATTTTGGAAATTCAAACACTTGTTTTGTGTTTAGAATTCATAGGCATAGCTTGTATTAGCTTCATTTCATCATTTAACATTAACATCATCCTCAAATTGGATTCAAAGTTCAAATAAGTCAACTTTTCAAATCACAAAAAGTCAAAACATGAAATTCCAGCTGAGCCCAACCGAGAGGATTTTTAATTGTTTCATTTCTGGGTCAAATCAAGTGGAACTTGTGGTTTTAAAAACTTCAACTGGTCTATTTACTTATTACCAATTTTGTAGATTTTTGTAATTTTTTTATAATCTCCAAAACTGCTTATCAAAATGGTCAAAAATGCCCTGTACACACTCAGTATTAACTGAGTGTGCACAGGTAATTTGCAGGTCTTGCAACAAGCTCAGTTGAGCTTGTCCAAGGATCATTTTTGGTTTACAGGTTCTTGGCCAGGTCTAGTTTGAGTTCCAACTTTTTGTTTTCATTGTCAGCTTATTGTGTAGCTTCTGTTTTTACACTTAAGCTCTAATCATCAAATCATGGTAGTGAGTAATTCAGAGGTATAGGATAGTTGTTTCTTGTTGCATTTGAGTACTTTTAGTATATTATAGCTTCTGTAATCAGTAGGAGGTCTTCGGTTTTCATTTGCTTAAAATAAGTGCTTATTTATAAGCACTTTGCTTAGCAGTTTCAGTTTCTTTCACACAACCCCTGTTTTTATATTTTTCCTAGATTCTTAATATCATTTTAGACTTTTCTTGAATTTTTCAGATTTTTCTAACTCTGTTTGGTATTTTTCTTGATTTAAATCAGTTTTTAAGTCATTTTAATTAGCATTTAATACAAATAAATCAGAAAAGTTTCAAAAAAATAATTTTTCATTTTTCTTAAGTTAAGATAAATATAAAAGTCAAAAAATATTTTTCCAGATTTTTCTTAGTTAACTTTGTATTTTTAAGCAATTTAATTAGTTTTTAATAGTTTTAATTCATAAAAATAGAAAATATTCGAAAAATATAAAAATAGTTTTGAAAATTCTCTTTTGATATTTTAGATTTTTTCAAATCATAATTTCATTTTTCTAGCTTTATTTCATATTTTCTTGTATTTTAGGCCATTATTAAATAGTTAAAATCAGTTTTTAATTAATAATAATTAGATAAATAGTTATAAAAATAATTTTCTTTTTCTAAAATTTTCTTTTATCATTAGGTTTGTAAAATGTCATTTTCATATTTTTAGGATTTATATTGCTTTAGTTTCACATTTTCTTTTGTACGTCATGTAGTTTTTAATTTAAGTTTCATAAAAGAAAAATCAAAAACATCATTTTGCAAATAGTGATAGCGTTTATTTAATATTTTTTATCTTTTTAATTCTCTTTAATTTGCATTTAAGCCCCTGTAATTTATAAACTTTTTCCTTAGTTATAATCATTCCAAATCTCTTTTCCGTTGAAATCATCTCGATCACTATACGTTTGGTGATTCATTGCATAGCTCGCTGGGACATAACGACCCGGAGAAACACTATACTCTCCTGATCTTCATTGCATTCTGTGTTTGAACTGTTTTAAGTTTCTTACGGTTGGCCATTCACAAGTGGACACCTTGTGTGAGAAAACTTGACGGTTTAGCACTTAATCACCATATTGACATCATTTGGAACCAAAAAAAAAAAAAAATTGGAAATTTTTCGCAATTTTGAAAAATAAATAGGAAAAAAAATTCAAAAATAATTTAAAAAATTAAAATTTGAATAAAAATTTCAAAAAAAATTGAATAAAAAAATATTTTCGAATATTTTAAAAAAAAAAATTTTCAAATATATATATTTTTTAAATCTTTAAAAAAATTGAAATTTTTTATTTTCAAATATTTTTTTTATAGATTTTTAAAAAAAATAATATATTTGAAAAATATTTTTTTTAGAAAAATATTTTTGAAAAATATTTTTTTTATTCAAATTTTTTTTTTGAAATTTATTATTCAAAATTGCGAAAAAATTCCAATTTTTTTTTTGGAAATTTTTTTCCTTTTTAGAAAAATTTTCAACATGTTGAAATAGTACAAAAGCGAACAAAACGTAAGAAAACGGACAAAATGTAAGAAAACGAACAAAACGAATTAAACCGATAAAACGCATTTAAAACGAGCAAAACGTAAAACAACAGATGAAAACAGTAAAACGAAGAAAAGACAAAACGTAGGAAAAACGGATAAAAGTGGACAAAATGTAAGAAAAGGGCAAAACGGATGAAAATCGATAAAACGTAAGAAAATCGGACAAAACGTAAGAAACACCGACAAAATGGATGAAACGGAAAAACGGACTAAATCGAAAGTTAATGACCATAAGGACCATTATCGAAACTTTTTAACCGAAAATAAAGTCAAGGGATGACTGCGAAAGTCAACGCAAGTCACGTGGACCATTTCGCATTTTGAAAGTTTGTGACCGTAACTTGTTAGTTACCGGTCATATTGCGTACATTGTTCCAAATTTGAAAGTATATTGCGTACAATGGTAATTTTCAAAATTCGTTGCGTACATCGGTAATTCTGAAAAATCACGTTGCGTGTCTTTAGCTTTCACCCCACCAAACATTACCAACCCCTTAGAGCACTCGCAATAATAACGCCGTAACGACGTTAAAGAAGAAAAAACGGCGCTATAGCCGTTATTACCGTTGGGAGCTCGGCGTTAAAGAGAAAATTTGAAGCCCGCGTTGCCAAAGCAACGGGCGTTATAGGGGAGGCGCAAAAAAAAAAAAATAATAAATAAATAAATAAATAATAAATTACACTTTCTACCCTTAAACGGCTACTAGCCGTTATTTTAAAAAAATTCAAAACACCCTAAACGGCTACTAGTCGTTATTTTTCAAAAAAATCAAAACCTTTTTACCACTATAAATACCCAATTAAAACACCATTTCTTTTCACACTTCCACTACTAAATCCTCTCCATTATCTCAATCTTTCAACTTCTATTAACTCGAAAAAAACAATGTCGGGAGGCAACGACGATACTTTCTACAATCTTCTTGCTAGTGGTGGAATCCTCAAACCCGGGTTCATCATCTAACCCGAATGCCGGTTCATCTTCAATCCCCAACCCACTAGGCTTATCGAGCCAAGAAATGTATCAACAACATCAAGCATTTCAGATTGGCAACAACAAAACCAACAAAACACCTTAAACTCTAACTTTCAAAACCTACAATTCACACAACAATCACAACAATCACAACAATCACAAACCGAAACACATGATGTTGCCGACACACCCACGCCTCCTCCAAAAAGGAAAAGGTCGCATTGCGAAAATCAAAGAAATCCAAAGACCCCGAGCCCGAACCGCTTGATTCGATGAAGGCGGTTGTTGTTAACTCACGTTGGACTCAAAGAGAGAAGCATTACTTGCAACATGTTACATAGTCTGCTTTGGAGGATCCGAAAGTTGGAAAGTGTCAACCTGTGGATACGCTTTGGTATCGGGTGCGAAATGAGTTCAATAAAACAACTTTCAACAACAAGCAACAAGGACATGTCACAAGCAAGTGGAAAACTTTGAACGGCATATGCACAAAGTTCAACTCTCATTACAAACGCTCAAACGGGATCAACGAAGCGGGAAAGTGAGTGGATGTGATGCAACAGCAAAGCAATGGTATCGTGAGGAAACCAAGGATCGCTTTTGGCCTCAAGACGCTGGGAGGTTTTGCGTCATTATAAGAAATGGAACACGCCGTAACCGGTTGATTTAACCGGCAAGTCCCAAGCGAAACAAACGAGTCTTTGTTTGGTCAAGATGAACAACCTCGCCGCATGGGAAAGAAACGTGCTACCAAGAAACCAAGATCCGAGACTACAACAAGTACTGGGGAACAAGCACCGGAGGAACGAGCTCGTCACTTATTTCACCGAAACTATGGCAAACGAGTTTCAGATGAAACGAGAAGTCTCCGGCGCGCGATCGGGCCGCAGCAGAAAAGATCCGACAATAACCCGTTGGAAGAAATAAAGTTTTGATGACGCCATCGAGGGCATGATCCAATGGTCGTGGCAAGTGGATCAATGACGAAAAAGATCGAATCATCGCAAAATATAACTTGAAACCTCGTCAAGAGATCGTATTCTCGCCATTTCCTTTAATTTGTTGTAACGCTTTTATTTCGTTGTATGGTTTTTTTTTTTTTTTTTTTTTCGTTGTATTTTTTTTATTTTGTTGTTTTTTTTATTTTATTTCGTTGTATTTTTTTAGTCTCGTATTGTAATATGTTTTAAGTTTTAATGAAATGTTTGTTTTAGTTTAAAAATGAAGTGTTTGATTTAGTTTAGGGTTGAAATTGAAAATATGAAATATTAGTGGTGTTATGGTGTTATTGGGATGTTATTGTTGTGGGTGTTTTTTGAGGATGTTAATGTTAAATGGTAAAGCTAATGTGGCGCGGACGTGGACGGTGTTATTGGTGTTATGGTGTTATTGTTGTGAGTGCTCTTAGAGCAAGGGGTGTCGTGGTTTGCCCACTTCTCTTCATTTGGGCCTCACGTGTGCCACATCACCTCCACATCACTCCAACATACTAACAAAAAAAATACCCCCAATCATAACTTACTCACTTCTCTTCATTTGGGCCCCACCCACCCTCATTTTATTTCTTTTCTATATTTTCCAAACACAATTAAATTCATTTCATTCATTTAAAATAAAAATACAACATAAAAAATACATCGCTAAATAAAAAACATAATGAAATACATTGCGAAATAAAAAAAACATACTAAATTTAAATTAATCTTGTTGTCATTGATGTAGTTGCCAAACATGCTCAATGATATTTCGTTGAAGTCTTCATGCGTTGCTTTATCACGCAGCTTCTTTGGCATTCTTTCGTTGTATATCGCATCGCTCAATCCATGTCTGTTGTATATTTGCTCATGGACAAACATAAATTTCGCTCATTTCGGATATCGCAAACTTTTGATATTTCAAAATCATGTTATGCAATATGATGCACGTGTACATGACTCTTCTTAGCTTTTTGATAGTCCAAGCACGTCTCGGTTGGCTTATAATATGCCAACGCCCTGGAGGACCCCGAAAGCTCTTTCAACGCCTTTGCGAGCACTTTCTTGTTTTTGTTTAAACAATGCATTTTCACCGAATATGCAATGAGAATGATTTGACAAAAGATGACCAAGTTGGGTAAATCCCGTCAGCTAGGTAATACCCGTGTTCAAATGTTGCACCGTTTACTTGAAACGGAACCTTGGGGGCGATGTCATCAAGAAGGTCGTCGAATAACGGTGAATTATTCAAAACAGTTAAATCATTATTCGCACCCGCTACCCCAAAAAATGCATGCCAAATCCATAAATCGTATGATGCAACGGCTTCAAGCATAATAGTTGGATATTTTTTTTATCACCTCTATGAAATTGCCCTTGCCACTCAACGGGACAGTTTTTTCATTCCCAGTGCATACAATCAATGCTCCCAAACATTCCCGGAAATCCATGGACCGTGTTATGTGCGTTATATAAATTTTGAATGTCACCCAAATTAGATTTCTTAAAAACTCGGGCATAAACAATTCAATTACACACATAGTAAAAAATCTCGACAATCGCGTGCCGTGTGTGACCCCATTTGCAAATATTCATCAAATGCATCAGGTGCAGTGCCGTAGGCCAATTGGCGTACGGCGGATGTGCATTTCATAATTACACTCATACTCATTACACCACACGCATCGGGTCTGACTCTAAAATAATCAAAATGCGGTGGAAGAGGATCAACAGTTAGAATATAATTTTCAATACCTTGTACTATTTGTAAGAATAGTTCACGCCTCATAAGAAATCGACGCCTAAAATAGTAGTCCGGATATTTTGGACAATCAGAAAAATAGTCTGATATGAGACGTTTTTCAGCAATTTCACGGTCACGGTAGATGTAATTACGACTGCGTGAACTTTCAGCTTCATCTTCTGGCAAGGATTGCTCATAACCTGCAACTTTCAGAATCATCTTGATATCTTCTAATTCATCAAGATCGGAATCTGAACCACTCATGTTTATTTTGCTTAGATGTAAAAAGTTGAAAGAGTTGAAAAAAAGAGTGTGAATGATTGTATAAAATGAGGTATTATTTATAAGAGGGTGGGGAAAGTTTTTTTTAAAAAAAATCATACCGTTACATTTAATATATTGCAACGGATATATTCTCTTGAGTTGGTTGTCGTTTTCCTCGTCGTTGGACCGGCGAAACCAAGAGTGGCGAAGCCACCTGGTGTCGTGGCAAGCATCAGCGTGAAATGTCGAGATGCCATATAGGAACTGGCGACGCTCAACGCAACCCACACCCCTTGCTCTTACACATACAATTGAATAAGACCGACCTTCATTTACTCAAAATTCATACACCAAGAGTGTGCTAGTTTCATTTTGATTTTTGTTTCAGAAAAGTGTACTAGTTTCATTTTACAAGCTATTTTGTCTTTTTGTTTAGGTAAATTAAACAAGTTAGTTAATTTCTCTATCATTTTCTCACAAGTTCAAAACCCTAATTTTCTTTTTTAGGATCTTGTTTTTGCACTAGAAATGGTAGAACTAGTGAATTTAAACATACTCCCATTGATCGTGAAAAGAACCTTTTGGTTTATGGATCCATCTTTATATAATAAAAGAATTACATCATTTCGGAGTGTTTTTGTAAAACCTTTTTCACTGAAATAAAAATTGAACCAATAGGAGAGCTCGATTTTGCCACGTAAGCGAAATCGAGCAACGTGATTGATCAATAAAAAGTCAAAATTGAATTAATTTTGGTCAAACTTTATTATATTTGGTGGAGAAATTTAATTGACAAAAAAACATATAAAAATATAGGTGTCCAATTTGTGAAAACAAAAACTTAAAAAAGGAGGAGGTAACTAATATAACTTTAGTGGTTAAATGATAAATAAATTATATAAAATTAAGTGTAAATTTATAAATTTCCATGTTTTTCAATAATTTTACAAAACAAACAAATAACCTCTTACACTTTATAATCCCTAAACATTACTCCCTCCGTCTCATATTTATAGTCCATATTTCCTTTTGGGTTGTCTCAAATTAATTCTCTACTTACCTTTTAAGTAAATACTAGAGAATATAGTGGGAGAATATTTCATTTAAGTGGTTGAAAATTAATATGACCCCACTTTTATTAAATTTTGTGTTTTCTCTCTCATGACAATAATTTTGAGACGGAAGGAGTATATAATAAACTTTGTTTAAAATTACATGATTGCTAATATTAGTTTTAAACTTTCATCCGGTAAAACTACAAAATGTTGTAAATAAATGAATTAGTTTTAGTACATGCTAAATATTTTAAGGGTAAATATTTGTTTCGGACTTTCATTCATTAAAAAAAATTATTATATATGTTAAGTAAGGACTCAAGTTATTTTATTTTAAAAGTTTAATCTATGCGTACACATGTTTGAATATTCGGCTAAATTTTTACTAATGAGAATATAAGCATCAAATGGTATGCACGGGTGTTGTGACATGAAATTAAA
Source organism: Chrysanthemum lavandulifolium (assembly GCA_022545495.1). Classification (NCBI taxonomy): domain Eukaryota; kingdom Viridiplantae; phylum Streptophyta; class Magnoliopsida; order Asterales; family Asteraceae; genus Chrysanthemum; species Chrysanthemum lavandulifolium. Next base: position 301,773,308 of record CM040241.1, on the reverse strand, counting down.
TATACGTGATCGTACTTATAACAACGACCCATGTAATTCTTAATTAAAGTTTATATACGGATATCTGAAAAAACATTTTAGAAATCTTTACGAAGTATATTATAACTTCATCAACGCTCATTATATGCTACTAAATTCACACATTTTGTACAACATGATATCAAAAGTTGAAGTTAAACAAGAACCTCGACCTCAACCTCAACCTCAACCTCAACATATATGTTAGGTAAAAAAAGTTAAATCTTTCATCCATAGAATTTTCACAAAATATTAATAGATATTAATACATAATAAAAAACTTTTGCATAAATATTAGTTGTACATATATCACAATTGACGTGTAAGCAAAATCATTGGTTGATAAAAAGTCAAAAATGAATTGAATTTGGTCAAAATTGAAAAATTTCGTGTAGAAAGAAAAACACACCACAAAACACATGTGTCTAAAATGTAAAAAAAAATAAACTTCTAAAAAGCGGAGTAGACATTATAAACTTAAAGGATCTGAATGTAAACACCACAAATCCTACCTTCTACCCCTTAGAAGACCCGACCTCACCCAATCGAATCGTGTGCACCAGAATACCCGAAAAAATATATTGCGATAAAAAAACCCGACCACCACCAATCATAAATTCTCAAAAGGAAACGATACACACTGACATACATTCCTCTTCATTCTCGCACATAGACAAAACCTAACCATTCCAGAAAATTAACTAATTGCAGCTCTAAAACGCATCACAATTCGATCAAACAAAAACAATTGGCCTCTAATTTAAAAAATAAAATTTAAATCATTAAACCCTAATCTCATCAAAACAAGATCAATTTATCAGTTGATTATTATCATGTTTCTATAACCATCATGACACAAATATTTTTACAAACAATACATAATTAAGTTTAGTCCAAAGGTTTTAACTATGGCTGCTGAATAAAATTTCATTCATTCAGTTAGGACTCATAAATTGTTTATTGGGTTAATCGTATTGTTTGTGCAAAATTGCAATATATCAACTGGCCACTATTAAAATTGAGAAGGTAATTTAAGTTTGTTTGTATTAATGGCTTTGAATATGGATGAAAAGGTAATGATGTAGGTGATGTTTAAGGTTTTCAATGGTCGCAAAGTGAAAAGATGTTGGTAACCTAAGCCTATTTTAAAAAGTTGATAAAGTTACGTGTTACAAGTTGAATTCAAAGTAAGATAATTTTGATCTATGTTTATGAATTTAAGCTTTATCAATCTTTAAATATTGTAGTACTTGAATGATAAGTTCGCAGTGATTAGTTTTAAATGCAATGTCTATTATTATCTTTGTTTTGATGGTTATAATTTGGTAAATAGTGTAATTATAACGATCGTATACTTCTGATGATTGAATCTTTGGTTGTGTGTTTCTTTAGTCAGTTAGGTGACATTTTGCCAAGCAAGTTTGTGAAAGACGGGTTCCTGGCGGTCATATTCGAGTTTTTTCTGCAAAGCATGGCGAGTCATGGCCAAGAAAGTTAGCAAGTGATTTAAGTATTGCCAAAACAATTAGTCGCGACAATGGTGGTTCCTTCAATAGTTTAAGATAAGATGTCTTTTGAGCAACGATTTTCCATCTCTTGGAACATATGAAGAACGCATGCATATCATGAAATAACAATTATGTTTCACCACCTATTCAACCATATTAAATCTCTGCAACTACAAGCATGGGTAATCACAGTATGGGGTAAACATAGTTTATGGACCTCCGCAAACTCAGACTGTTCACTAGGTAGCTTTACGCTATTTACTTTTGTTGTACAATGATTTAGTATCTGGAGTTTATTAGATGTGTTTGGGTAAACTTATTTAGACAATTGTGCCTAATAGAAGTATCAATTATGAGTACTTAGGTAGGCTTTGAGGTAAGAGGTAGCTATATATGACATTACAAACGCATAATAATTTTATGTCTAAACCCTGCGTGTGGATGGGCATTGTAAGCATTACTGCAAGTACTTCAATAGTATTTAATAGAGAAAAGTACTTTGTGTGAACGACGCCATAAAAAAGGGTTTTTGGTACGTAATGCATAGGCTAATATAGGTTTTGTTGAAGTGAGCCATCTTTAGTGTCGGTATATATCCAATATGCTTTTGGACAAAATGTAAATTTCTATTACAAGAGTCTGACTTTGGGGTGGTTAAGTAATTCTTTTATAGCCGTTTTCTCTTGCACTTACGAGTTCGGTACAAACTTAAACATCTAGGTCTCTGTGTAATACATAGGAATAAAGAGGTATATTACCGAGTATCGCTTTGTGAGTGGTTTGTCTACGACTATCAAATAACAAATAGTAATTTATATAGGAGAGTCAAACAATTTTATGATATGTCGACAAAATAAGAATAAAATAAACTGTTAGGGTGTGAGGAATAGGAATATAGAGGTGGAAGACACTGACCGCCCTTTTTTTGACACCACCGAGGACGTAACTTAATTGAAATAGAGAAGTAAGAATAGAGAAAAGAAAATATTTTGGTCTGATCAAGTCCTACATTGTTTTGCCATTGCTGTATTACTGAACATGAATGTAGAATATCACTTCAACACTGTTACTCAAGCTTAAAAAGGGCCAACATCGTCCCTTAGAAGCTCGGACTTTGCACACAATCTTCATGCTCCTACTGGTACACTAACTAATCGACAAAATAATGAATCTGCCTCTTTATAGAGTAAACATTTTCTTCAGTTTTACTCATTCTCCATTATAATTTCTTTAATTGTTCTCTTCATTTTGCAGGGTTGCAGATTAGGGAGGCAAGAGCCAAGGAACGTGAGCGAGTCAGTGCTGGATGAAGAATTTTGGGAAACCGGAATGGATCCAAAAATGCTAAGAATCTGTCGTTGGAAAAATTGAAAGCCAAAGGGACGAATGTACGGTTCATCAATATAATACAACACACACAAGTCAGAAAAATACACATCCTACAATCCATTGAAGACTATGGCGTCCCATAACTGATGAACAAATAAAGAACCCACATCGTTCTTCCAATATTACACATTGTTGCCATCCCGGAGTTCCTAATATTTGGACGGAACTTTTTTTGGCTTACATTGTTCGAGCAACGAAAACTACCAACCAGTAAACAATGGTAAAAAGACTTGAAAACGACACCTATAATATATTTGTATTACATATAACTAAGCATTATTACGACACAAAAAATGTTAGTCTTTTTTATAAACATTGTTAAATCTCGATAAGTTCTTGAGTTCAAGATTAGCAGTTGGGACAAGCTTGAGTTGATAGTGAGGAAATATGTCTTTGAGGTTATGAATATAACTCATGTTGGAATAGATTTTTAATAGTTATGTATATTCTTTTGATCCTATTTTTAATCAACCAAGTAAACCTACTTAAGAGATGTTAAGTTTTTTGCTTTCTTATCGATAATAATACATAATTACACTTTTATGAAAAAACGAATTGATGGTGTGGAAACTGATCCTATTTTTAATCAACCAAGTAAACCTACTTAAGAGATATTAAGTTTTTTGCTTTCTAATCGATAATAATACATAATTAAACTTTTATGAAAAAACCACTACTTAAGAGATGTTAAGTTTTTTGCTTTTAATCGATAATAGTATATAATTAAACTTTTATGAAAAAACCCCGTGCGTGCACGGGTATTAGAACTAGTTACTTTGATACACCAACACACGGTGCCATGTTGACGCAAAAGATGGTCGTTGGTCAATGTTAGGAATTTATTAATGGCAATACAAACCGCATATAACAAATATCGCGGATTACAACACTACCACAAAAATGACCTTTTAGACCGGTTGTACAAGGCTTTTAAACCGGTTGCCTAAGAGGTCTAAATGAGGGGAGGTCTAAAAGCTTGTTATCATTTAGACCGGTTGATGCACCGGTCTAAAAGAGGGTTATTTAGACCGGTTGATATAATAATATAGACCGGTTGAAGCACCGGTCTAAAAGGAGGCTATTAGACCGGTTAATACCATCATAACCGGTCTTTATACAATTTTTCAAAAAAAATAATATTGGCTGTTTGAGATTGCTTAATTGAACTGCTTATTGAAGGAATTAGACTGTTGTGACTGAATATTGAAGCTGCTGCTATTATTAAGGGGTGGTTTGAGATTGTTTATTGAAACTACTTATAAGGCTATAAGCAGTTTCAATAAGCAATTCCCAACCCCTTAATAAAAAAGCAAAAGTTTCGATAGACAATCTTGAATAGTCCGTTTCTGGATAAGCGGTTTAATCAAGCGTCCCAAACAGCCTTTATAAGCTACAATTTCTATAAGCAAACCCAAAACAATCACTAACAAGTACTCTCAATAAGCAATCTCAAATATCCCAACAGTTTTAAATAAGTAAAACATTCCCTATATGCAACTTCAAATATCCCTTGTACCTAAATCTTCAGATGCAATCATATAACAAACCTAAATATTATAACTCGAATGCCAACAATCTTTATATTCTTCATGTATGCTAGTCCTGCAAGTTATAACACAGTACGCATCTTGGCATTACGTCATGAACCAGCTAGGATACGACTAAATACATCATGACTTCATGAGTGACTGGACACTTCGTATCATTGTAAGTCCCTGAAATCTAAAACATCATAATGAATACGACACCTCCTCGATGCTACTGTCATCAATCCCTGTCATTTATATAATCAATTCAGTTTTCTTCAATGGCCAAAAACAGAAATAGTTAGCTTTGACACTAATATAGCGAAAATCAATGGTTCATTATGCAATGTCTCTATGCTATGTAATTGTTAATCACAAATGTTATGCACATTAATAACTATATGTTACAGGTATAAGATAATAAACAAACTTTCAATCTGTTGGCTCACAATCTCCATACGTAAACAAGCAATAATCATAACCAATGCAATTAGTAAGTACCAATCCACCACTTACCACACCGATACAATTAGTAAATACTGAATTCAAATTTAATTGGAAAAGACCCTGTTTTTAAATGGAATTATCGGGTAACCAACTACGTGATCCATGAAGAACAACTAGTCAAAATTTAAGTTGCAAGAAGGACAGAAGCCTATTTAAGTTTGGACAAAAAAAAACTCACTTTGCACCACCGTTTTTCTCTTTCCTTTTGACCTTCAGCTCATTAAAGCAAGGGAATATAATGTATTTGATGTACTCAAGGCATGGGTTTCCTTCAATGATACCAGGCGAATAGTATGCTTTCTTGATCTTTACATTCACCTCAGCCTGTTGCATTCCGTATACACAACATTAAATATTAAACGAATAAAATGCTAAAACTTTTAACATTATCCTAATAATGTTTATGATAAGAAACCCATACTTCTTCCATCATAGGTCACACAAATATAGAGAACAAAGTAGAGATGGCCCAGATGGTAATTTCAACCATATGTAAAAAATTATGAAACTAATGAACACGATTGATACCTCCTCATCCTCTATAAATACAGCAAAAGAAGAATCAGACTTTGACATTTTTTCTTGTCCTTGCAACAAACCATTTTTAGAATAAGTTTATGCTTCATGTATCCGCCACCATGATATTTTCTTATTCAATACTTAAGTCCTGTGAAGAAGATATAACCTGTAAATACTATACCAATACTTAAGTCCCATCAATAAGCAATGCAGAACAGCCCCTATATAAGTATATTATAAGCCGCTTCAACTAGAAATCGCAAACATCCCAATTGCTATCATCATAAGCAGTTTCAATGAGCAACCCAAAGAGCCCTATATTATTATTATTATTATAACTCATAAGCCCATGGTTTAGACGAGCTCATAAGTCTTCTTTACAACTTTACCTCAACAACATCAATCACTTAGGGCACGTTTGGTACGATTGAATGACATAGAATGGAATGGTTGTAGAGAATGAAATAGCAAAGAAAGAGAATGGGTCGAAGAAAAAAGAAGGAATTACACTGTTTGGGAAGAGTAGGGAATAAAGTGATGGAACTGTCTACGGAATCGACTCATGTGTTTGGCATGACCCGAGAATGAAACTAATGACTTTTCATTGTTAATGAGTCATATAAATTCTTTTATCTTAACATTATTATACTTTTTTGTCGTATAAAAGTATAGTTATATTAGGAAAAAAAATTATGTAGCACAAGAATATGTAATATATCAGTAGCCACAATGGTTTGTATAATATGACAAAATAGTTGTAATGCTTAGCTAGTTAGCTGATGTGCATTTCAAATGAGCCAAACAACTTCACGAACCCATCAAGTTAGACGTATTTTCACATGCTTAAAACTATGTTGTGTTTTGATGAGATAATAGTGGGCAGTAGGCGAACCAATAAATCGTGTTCTGTCAAATATTCCCACATCACAAAGACCCCTGCACTTATAATTTTGAATATCACCACAGCTTGCATTTTAGAAGTTAGTGACATATATTTAGAAGAATAAGTAAACACCAGCTTCAAATCGTAATCAAAGTGCTTCGATTAAGGGGTTACAAACAAGCCTAAGGTTTGAATGATTATAAAAGTTATATAGAAGAAGAAACCGAAAAGAATATGAATTACCTAAATTGGGGATTAAACCCCTTAATCACGTATTAACCACAAGAAGGAAACAGATTTGCAACTCAAGAAACCCCAATTTAATGGGTCTAAGATTTTTTTACCTTGTTTTCCATGTTATGTGCTTCCACTATTAATTCACCCACTATATCCTTGCAATAAGCACACAAAAAGAGCTCAAGAACTCAAAAAAACTATAGAAAAAAGCAGATAAAAGCATTGCTGTCAATGAATAACTTGGGTAAAAGAGTTATATAAAAACTTCAAATATATCTATTCAATTATATCATTTGGAAAAGCAAAAAACCAAAAATCTCTACAAAACATGTATCTAACAAAACATCTCAAAAGAATTAGAATATTAAAACTTTATAAATAATAAAAGCTAAACCAAACAACCTCAGTTCTCAAGAAACCCTAAGAAGCTATTTTCCCAATATATCTTAATTCATAACATGTACTATAAGATTAAGCAACCAAAAAACATAAATAAGCATAAACTAAAAACTAATTTGACAAAATCAAAGTTTAGGATTCGTGGTGGGAAGATCCCTAATTAGGATCTCTTAATTAATCGTGTTGCATACCTGATTCTTGATGTATTCGAGCTAAACTTGTGGATAGGAAGTTACAATCTTTGAATGTGAGGAGCTTTGGGATGGTTTTGAGTTTAGCGGCATGTGAAAAAGTTGAAGTTTCATTTAGCCGCCTAAAACAAAAGTGAAAAGGAAAGTTATTTGGGCCGGTGTTTTTAGCAGCAGGTCTATTAGGCTAATTATCAAGACCCGTTCAAGTAATACAACCCGGTCTAAATAACTTTTTAATATATAGACCGGTGTTAACCATTTAAACCCGTCTATATAAGTTTTGGCGGGCCTAATTGCTTAAATAGACCTGTATTTTTTGTAAAGGGTCTAAAAAGGGAGGTCTAAAAGCCTTGTTTTGTAGTAGTGCAACACGGTGATAGAGGTATGCGCAATTAGTAATGTCTTAAAACAAACTTTCTTCCGATATAGTATGACTATTTTGAAGATACAACAATCAATTTAAGAATTTGAATCTAACCAATCTGAATTGGTCTTCATGATGATTTTAATGCCATATATATAACACATAAAAGGTTACGGGATCCATTTGCAACTCTTTAAAAATACTGTTATATCGTATAATTGTCAAAAAGAAACGTTGCATCAATTTGTTAGTCCTCCCGGTTCAACTGTTTTTTATGGCCACACTCGATAGTCAAACATAAAATCAGTTAACAACTCATATGTTCATATACAAACAGAAATAATACACTCACAAAGTATTTAACTTTATACTTTACATGGTCTTTTGTTATATGTTCAAGCAACATGCAACACAAACATTACTTCTCTTCCTTTAGTTCCCTGTTTATCTTTCAACACATTCAATAAATTTTTAACCCCAAACATATACCAACCCTCCTACACATCTACTCCTCACTCACTCTATAAATACTATAACCCTAACACTAAAAACACACGCCTCGGCCTCCCTCTTATTCTGCTTCACCTATCCACACAAACATGATCTCTTTGTGTTGATTTTCGAAAATAAAGATCTTGAATCTGGAATTTGAGTCTTGTTTTTGTCTTTCTTTTGCTTATATTCGAAACAAAATCACAAAGAATTAAACCCCTCAAAACACAGAAACAAGAACACTATGGTTGATGGAGCCTTTTATGCTCAAAAACGTTATTATTGGGTAAGCTTGAGTTAATAACTGGTTACTTTTTTTCATGGTTTTTAGCTCTAGAGATTCTTATCAGATAACATAACGAGATTTGTTTCAGGTCAGAGACCAAGAAAAGATAAAGTCAAACGAGCTCGTTGTCACTACTGTTGTAATAGACGTTTTCGGAATTTTCGACATCAAGGTATAATTTACTTCACATGTGTGGCTAAATTATGCCACAACTTTTTATTTCTGTTTTGATTTGGACGAATCTATTTTGGGGTATGTTGTTTATGGTACAAATATGTAACTTTACTTATGTTAATACTGTATCTAACTATATAGATCTGCTTCTCCCTGTGAGCAATCCAACCGGATCGACGGAAAAAACCGACCGGACTGACCGAAAAAAGACCGGACCGAAGGACCAACGGTCCGGTATCGGTCAGGGTTTTTCATTATTTCGGTCTCGCTCCGGACCGATCCGGTCCGGTCCGCTATACAAACCAGATACTTAGCCTATTTGGACCGGACCGACCGAAAGACCGACCCGGACCGAGATAGGACCGACCACATTCGGTTCGGTCTCAGTCTAGGGTTTTTTCCTAACTCGTTCTCGGTCCGGTCCGGTCCGGTTTTTAGACCATGATTCCATTGCCTATATCATGGATATGTTGGAAAGCCACATAAACATTTACTTCCTAGGAAAAAAAAATGGTCAAAAAAAACGCTTTAATTCAAAGATAGGAAAAAGTACTTTTTTTGGGTAAAAGGTCAATAGGAAAAAGTACTTACTGTGCCCACTATATCGGACAGATGCAAAATAGTGACGACAGAAGAAGCGTCCGCGGCTAGATAAAGCACGTTTGTGTCGGGCTTCTACAAAAAACAAACAAAAAAGATAAAATTTGAAAAGCTAGGTTGGTAACAATGAAGCTAGCTAGGAAGTACAAAGGGAGTTGAAATTTGTCAATTTACGACGAAAATGTGTCTCAATCAGGAACAAACAGCGATATATGGTTACTAATACCTAACCACAATCTAACTTAGACCTCTCGAAAACTTAATATAGAAACATGGACATCTAAAATTAAAGTGAATACCGATGGGATATGGTGATATAGAAACTTGTGAATACTTGACGACTATACGATTGCTCGTGCCCGATCCGAAAGAAAGATGATTAAATCACATTACCTAACTTAAAGCATGAAAATATGAAAACTCAATCTGCTCCAAATAGGCATGACTTTAAAAGTATGATAAGGACTACCACTCAAGACGGAATAGTGACTTGTCACAAGTCGGCATATACACAATCGTGATTACTTAATTTGCTTTACCGTAATAAGAACCTCAAGATAAAATTGCTTATAAGGAAAACCAAACATCATTGATTATAGTAACCTCGCTTATGTAACTAATCGCATTTTTATTTGTTATGGAAGACCCGCAAACCCACATCCAGGACTTTGTGTACACGTTACAACCGACCCTACCATAGTAGCAAGGAGATGAACATGTTGAAGGTCAGGCCAACAACCACCTAATGTAAAGGACCGGTATACCGAAACACAAATGCAAACCTTTAGAACCTAATCAAGTCTTGCAAATCATTAATCTTTCTAACGCAACATGATCCTAATAGTTATGTTAGTAGACTAACTTGATGACTCAAACTACCGCATATACCTGGTGTACTTAGCCGCCTTAAAATTCAACTTTGTTAGCCGATTCTTCTTCTTCAAAAGCTCTTCTTGCTTCTTCACCAAATCCCATTCGTCGCTTCTTTTTGATTCTTCACGGACTCGGAGCCTTAACCGACCATTTTTTGCACCATATCCGCGAATAAAATGACAATCCATAGCACGCACAAATGCAATGTAAACCGAATTTAACTTATTGCTACTATTGATTTCATCCCAAATTGTCAGTAACCCCAAGCCCCACGATAAGCCTCATTTTCACCCATTACTCAACCCGAGAGGTGGTTCGCACATTATAAAAGAATTGAAAAAGCTTCAATGGAAAAGAGCAAGATCGAGAACTACATGAGTAGATGCACCATCGAGGACAAATGTGACACTCTTCACCAAGAAGCACATCCGTGTAACGCTTAAAAGGAAGAGGAAAATGACCTTGTACATGTAATCGATGTACTATACCAAGATTAACTGCCATTGATATGAGTTATCATCCCTAATAAAGAACCCGAGGTATTTAATTCGAACATTGGATACTACAAATAGTGAGGAACTCATGTAATTCGTGATTCACATAGTACGCTTACCTCATACACATAATTAACTACGTGACGGTCAAACACCCTTTCAAATGATCAAAACCTCCAACGCCTTCCCATCCGACATTTGGAATGCTCGAAATCCTTCTCTTCTAGACGGTTGAACCAATTTGGCTGCAACCTTTGAAAATTACAAAAATACATCTGCGACAGAAATACGACTTACCATGATGATAAGGATGCGAACGAAGACAAAAACGAAGTAAGTAAAAAGTGAGACTGCATTCTTGATGTAATCCAGATCTTCAAGAGCATTCTCGATGATCTCCTAGGCCAACCACATGCCCAATAAATACCAAGAGTCCAAAATATAGTCATAACAACAAAACAAAATGAATATGATGATTAACATGACAATCATGGCCTCATTTTTAACAATAGGGATAGCGATAAAAATTGTACTTAGTCCCAAACACCTTTAAATAACTCTCATTGGTTCCATAATATTATAGTCTTTGAGGCTTACATATCTTTAGGATAGAAGCTTGATTAGTAATCTCAAGGGAAACGACTTATGGCATAATGCTTATTTTAAAGCACCACAAACAACGACCGCTCTTGTAACCTTTTCTAGCTTCAATATCCGATTGAAAAATACCAACTTTTCGCATGAAAATAAGATATAAAAACATAAGATTCACAAATCTTGAAAATTTAAAGTTGATTATACCGCTTCTTCATTATTAGCCAACTCACACCGGTGCATTTGCTTGTTCTTGTGCATCATACAATATACAAATAAGTTAGCCCTCGACACCACGTATTGTGGTAAACTACAAAAACAAAGACTTATCAAACAAAATATGGACTTGTGTCGCGATTTTCCATCCGCTATTGTATATTAAGATTCTCATGGGTACAGTTGAGTGAAGGGTGCTACAACTTTGACTATATTTAGTTCGACCACCACAAATGTAATCGTAGTTAAATATATTTAAGGTAAAAAATTCTATACATACCATCCGCCTATTACCAATCATAGGTGAAACAATATTATAAAACAATTGTTTGTTTAGTCTTTAGTTGTTGGTTTTGTTTTTATTGTTAATAATTATATATAATTGTATGGTCACTAAAGATATATCCATCAAGAGTGGCCATCGCTAGTAAATTCTTTTCTCAGCTTGACACGGACGAAGAACACAACAATTATCGTTAGTTATCATCGCTCTCGCCGCCAGCCTCCGCGCTAATCTCGAGCACATTCTCGGTTAGTCCGTGTTTAAACATCTACTTTATAGCCAAACACTTACCTCCCCCATTCTCGCATCGAAGGTGCAATTTTTGACATCTATACCACTTTGTTACCAATGGTATTACATCGTAATGATTAGAAAAACTATTGCAATTGTGAAGTGCACAGATCGAAACCATCATACCGTATATTCATCATCATCCGAAAGTATGGTCTCAGAACCTCCGGTTACTCATTGTTACCCTGTGTTTCGTATCATCATCGCCAATAGACCGTGCAAATAATTAGGGTCACAACAAAAATAATTTTAATCTAATAATGATCTACTTTACTTGATACTGATTCAGAAGCATTTTGCATCGAAAATATACTTTGGGCAACTTTCAATTTCAACGACGATTTCACCCGCTACGTAATAAAAAGTATCTATTAGAATTAAGTAAACATTATTAACTCAGAGGGGTCATGGGGCCAACCCTCCACGTATCAAGTCGCCATTTGACTTGACCCCCTACACTTGTAACACGATCTCTCTTCAAGACAACTTGCAACATGGTCCTATAAACAATATACTAATTAACTGTAATAAATCAAGAGCATATCACGACCAATGATTTTAGCAACTCGGGTAAAGGTTGATAGATTAACAACCTTGCTTAAAGGATAAGGAGAACCTGCCGACATAAGATTGCCTCGCAATCACCAAAGATTAGCTACGAAAAGCTTATTCGAACGATAAGAGCGAATTGCGATGACACCCGGATGATAGTCTTTACGAATAAGCCCTCGATTTACGCAACGAATTTAATTCCTTTCTAAATGAGACATCTGTGTTGATGAATGCCACTTTATACCAAAAGCTACACAAAACGAACTTTATAAAGATGTAAATCATTCGACATCGACATTTATTTCTCAAGATTACTACTATACGGTTTCTACTCGGGTTTATACTAATTAAGTCGACCATGGAATGACGAGATGATAAACTTAGTTAAGATCATCGATCCCGATCCCTAATAGTTATCTCCATTATCAAACCTCGGTCCTCATCAAGATACGTATTGTTTGTTCATATGATTTCGTACTCATATGACAAAGAAAGAAGCATGGCTTCCAAAAATAAGGCTTACCTCTAATAGATAGCGAATTCTTTAAGGATACATGCTCCGACTAAGCGTGACAATGGTCCCTGTAGCCACCACAAGATCATCCTTTATTGTGTGTTCATCTTCACCTCATCATCCCTCGTAATATTCTCAAAGGAAAAATATTTGAGGGCTTAGTGTTGTATTTCAAAAGCCACCATGAAGAAAACCAACTTCGATCTTGGGTCTACTCCTAAAATGAGGCCGATGGTAGACATATTTCTCATAGATTCCCATATTATGAATTTAAATAAAATCTTGTGAGTAACTATGACTTATGAGTTATGAGACAAACAACGAAAGATAAAGTCAGTTGAGTATATTATTTTACCTCGGAGATATCAAAGAAGAGCTCATTGAAGTCATAGCTATATACACACTGAATGACTCGTGCACAAGCATCTGGTTTCTACAATCTGATTCTGATTACCAACTTTCAAAGTTGAGTGTGTCTGGTTTCTACACATATTCTCTTGTGCTTTATAAAGTACAGATGCAATAAGATGCAAAGCAAGCATTGGCTGTCCAGGAACCTTACACATGACAAGGGAGAAAAGGTATGACAACCTCGGGATATGACAACCTCAGATTATAATAAACGCCAATTATGCGTAATAGCAGCAGCGAAAGAGATTATTTGAGAAGCTCGTTTCACCTTTCATCTTCAAGTAAAACACTTTAGATTCTCGCAATGACAGATGGAACATGATGCTATCAATTACTTCAAGCAAAGTACTTCTTAGGTTACCTCCACCATCGCGATCGAGTAAATATTTAGTGGTTCCTCCACCAAAGAACATGCATGACATAGGGACCGAACATACATGAGTCTTTGATAAGAGTTATTTTAGTTCCACGTCAAGATCTCTAAATGCAAAACTAACATGTAAACGCTGTTAGTTCATATGTCACATGGAGTTTTTGTATACTTTTAGCAAATTAGTTCATGTAACGATATAATATCATGCTTGACCCAAAAGCATCATGCTTTCGGGAAATCACGGATAAAAGTGGAGTTTGAGTGCATATGGATAATATCAAATAAACCCTAATGGCTAAGGTCTAGTAGAAAAACTAAGCTCTCAAACTAACAAATACCATATGTATTCTTTTGGCTCGAAAGTAATTATAATATGTACAAATCACTTAGCCGTGATAAAATATAAAGGACTTTACTAATTGCTTATAAAGAATCAAGCAAATCATAGATATTATATTGATGTGCATGCATATATATCATTGAGATAAAACAAATAACAAAAATTGAGAACCTTAATAAAACCGGACTTGATTTAACTTGAAATCATCATATCACAAAACAAAACCCGATCTTCTTCGATGCTTAGAGATACCGCAATTTTGTTTCATAATGCATAAAATATACAATATGCATGTTAAAAGGTTGGATATGAATGATATTAGGGTTTATTGTGATGATTGAAAAGGTCATATATTAATTAAAAAGATTGTTAAAAGCGAATATATAAAAAAATAATTACTTAATATAATTTTTGTAGATAAATTGTATTTAGTATAGATTCCAATATAATTATAGGCATTTATAGTTTATAATATGCAAAATAATTATCAAAATAACTTGTTGCCTAAGTGGTAAACACACGTTATTTATCAAAACAACCAAGGTTCAAACCTTGTAAGGAACCTTTTTATAAACAATTTTAAAAATGCTTAAAAATTTATGAAAATTACAAAAAATAATAAAATTCAAAATTACAAAACAAATAATAAAATTTCAAATTTAACAATTAATTGCTTAAGTGGACATATAATGCTTAGGTGGCATGAAAATGATTATGTGGCATTGAGGTGGCATTGAGGTGACATTAATCGCCAAACGCCTCCTTATATATATATATATATATATATATATATATATATATATATATATATATTGGCCCTCACGATCCAAAACTTAACACTGCTCAAAACCTTGTTAGTTGCAATTTTTTTTTCGCCTTTTGTCATTTCATGTCCGAACATCCTATAACACATTAAACACACACCCATTCACATTAACCCGAATACATATTTTCTTCAACCTTTTCACCACCGCCGCCACATATATATATTCCAACACGATGTGTTGTTCAATTCTATAATTGCTTTCGTTACTTTGCAATGGTGTAATGAAAACTCGCTTATTTCCACAGAGAAAGTATCCCAATGAAGTATCAAAGTTCAAGAACATCGACATTGAAATATAAAAGGATATGATTTATATATCGAGGACCGTAATTAAAAGAGAAAGATGTGACAATCATTTAAATATATATGACGAGTTTAATTTGATGGTTTTATGGCTCTTCAAGATTTTGTGATGAATTCTATTTCTCAATATAAGTCTCATATTATTCAATAAGTTATCTAATATTTTGAAGTAAGTTTAAGGACATTATGTTGGGAAATCATAGGTTATGCTTAGCTGCACAAAATATATCCACTTTTTCATTTTTGGTTGTCTTGATAATGGAAAAGTTTTTTTTCTCTAGGAAATAGTTAAGACTTTGAAAAACTCGTTAGACGGTGTTTGCATTTTTCATTTTTTTAGTGAAAATAGAAGTAGAAGGGTAATTGGAATTTTCAAATTCTATGTTAAATTTGATAAATGAGATTTTCAGTTTTAGAAAAAATATAAATATTTGTGACTAAAATTTGATAATGGTTCTGCGGTCATATTAACCGCTATGTATGTGTTTTATCTATATGTGTACAAATTTAGGATAGCATTTGTTTTTGAACGACAACTTTTATAAATGAAAAATTTAGATAGCATAACACACTTAGATTAAAAAAAAAAAAAAAAAAAAAAAAAAAAAAACTCAGTTCTTTTGCGTAAAAACATCATTGGTACACATTTTGTATTTCCATATTTTCCAAAAATAAATGGTTAACGCCGATCAAAACTCAACCAACAAAAAGTATTGGTCATGACTTATAACCTCACACGCTAGCCAACATATTGGGCTTCAATGATTCAAGAGAAATAGAAGCTAGCTTCATAGAGGAAAATCCACTTCAACTTGCTAGAATTAGAATTTGGCCAAAATTAATATGGGTCTAAATGTCTAAGACATGACCACTATTGATATATCATAAATGCAACACTGCTTTTAAGAATCACCTCACTGTCCTCAAGATTATAAGAGAAACCGTAATGCAAAGCAACGAACCATGATCTTTATTCATTGTGACCAACCAAACACCATAAATGTTTTGACCAAACATCACCAACCCTTACGTGATAACATTCATTTTCCCACATTGTCTTATATTTCATTCAGCTCGTTCTTGTGTTCGTTCATTTTACAAACAATTAAAAGTATAGCAACCAAGTAACATGTCTAATAAAATTAGTCAACACAATATAAGAGTTTATATGAACGAGTAATAAAACCCAACATACTTTTAAACTTTACTAGATATATATCAAAGAAATTATACAAGAATGCTTACGGGATAACAATCTAGATTGCATGACAATGTGTTGGTGATATCCTTTCTAAACTCAAATATAAACCCAAGTTAATGTTTAAGTAAGAACTATGCTTTACTAACATATTGTAATATCCTAGACTTAGTTCTATTTGGAGCCTGGAGGAGTAATATGAGTTTTGAAAGTGTTAACAAATTGTTAACCCATGCAATGCATTAATTTATAACTTATAAGCCTCTTTAAATGTTAGACCTTTTCATGTCATCTAGACTTCAAATTATTCGATCACTATAATATACAAATTTTTGAACATTTGTAATTTCTAAAACCTATTCTTAAATTACCATATTACCAACCCTTACTCATATAATTAGAGACTCTTAAATCACCATATTACCAACCTTTACTCATATAATTAGAGACTTAAACGGACATTATATTTGTTATGATATTTTTCATTCATTGTGACACCAACCAAAACATTAAATCTCTTTCACCAAACTTTACCAACCTCTTACAAATAGTTAAATGATTTTGACCACCTTTATTTTTCTAGGCCTCACCTCATTGTCTTAAACGTAACAACTTCTTCCCAAATTTCACTCACCAAAGAGTGTACTAGTTTCATTTTGATTTTGTTTGAGCGCAAGAGTGTACTAAGCTAGTTTCAATTTTAGAAGCTATTTTTATTAGGTAAGTTAAAAAGTTAATTAATTTCTATCATTTTCTACAAGTTGAAACCCTAATTTTCTTTTTAGGATCTTGTTTTGAATGAAATGGTAGAACTAGTGAATTTAAACATAATCCCAATGATGGGTGAAAGAACCTTTGGTTGATGGGATCTATTACGTTGATACACCAAAGACACGGTGCCATGTTAACGCAAAATGTGGTCATTAGTCAATGTTAGGAATTTATTAATGGCAATACAAACCGCATATAACAAATATCGCGGATTACAACACGGTGATTGAGGTATGCAACTAGTAATGTCAAAACAAAATTTCTTCCAATATAGTACTATTTTGAAGATACAACAATCAATTTAAGAATTTGAATCTAACCAATCTGAATTGGTCTTCATGATGATTTTGATGCCATATATATAACACACAAAAGGTTAGGGGATCCATTTGCAACTCTTTAAAAATACTGTTATAACGTATAATCATCAAAAGAAACGTGGCATCAATTTGTTAGTCTTCCCGGTTCAACTGTTTTTAAGGCCACACTCGATAGTATTAGTCAAACATAAAATCAGTTAACAACTCATATGTTCATATACAAACGAAAATAATACACTCACAAAGTATTTAACTTTATCCTTTACATGTTCTTTTGTTATATGTTCAAGCAACACAAACATTACTTCTCTTCCTTTATTTCCCTGTTTATCTTTCAACACATGCAATAAATTTTAACACCAAACATATACCAACCCTCCCACACATCTACTCCTCACTGACTATATAAATACTATAACCCTAACACCACAAACACACGCCTCCCTCTTACTGTCTTACACAAACTTGATCTCTTTGTGTTGATTTTTGATTCGAAAATAAAGATCTTGAATCTGGAATTTGAGTCTTGTTTTTGTTTTTCTTATGTCTGACATAAAATCACAAAGAATTAAACCCTCAAAACAAAGAAACAAGAACACTATGGTTGATGGAGCCTTTTATGCTCAAAAGTGTTATGCTCAAAAGTGTTATTATTGGGTAAGTTTGAGTTAACAATTAGTTGTTTTTTCATGGTTTTAACCTAGAGATTCTTATTAGATAACATAACATGATTTGTTTTCGGTCGAGACCAAAAAGATAAAGTCAAACGAGCTTGTTGTCACTACTGTTGTAATAGACGTTCTCGAATTTACGACATCAAGGCATAAGTTCCTTTCACATGTGGCTAAATTATGCCACAACTTTTATTTCTGCTTTGATTTGGACGAATCTATTTTGGGGTATATTGTTTATGGTACAAATATGTGTTTACTTATGTTAATACTGTATCTAACTATAGATCTGCTTCTATGTGACATCCCATCATCTATCACACAAAGAAGCCCCAAAATATAAAACAAATCACCCTAAAAAAAGAGATAGTTGTTTTGATAGTTCTTATCTTTTTAAGGAGTAGTGTCTATGTTAAAAGCTGAAAGGTAGAAGAATTTTGAATTGTACTTATTTTTTTACGCTACTCCTTGTAAGGCTGAGTTCTGTTTTGAACAAAACTCCAAAGCAATCTTAGAACTTGAGAAGTCTTGACATACACGCTGTTTATGATATTTGAAAAGTAAATTGACATCTTTCAACTCCCTTTGTACTTGCTAGCTAGCTTCATTGTTACCTGCCTAGCTTTTTATATTTGATCTTTTTGTTTGTTTTCTGTAGAAGCTCAACACAAACGCAGCTATCTAGCGCTGGCGCTTCTTCTGTCGTCACTATTTCGCATCGTCCGATATAGTGGGCATGTAAGTACTTTTTCCTATCTTTGAATTAAAGCGATTTTTTTTTATTTTTTAAACCATTTTTTTTGCTAGGAAGGAAATGTTTATGTGGCCCAACATATCCATGATATAGGCAATGGAATCACGGTTGAGGTATTGAGGCAGAGAACCAACGTTCATATTCTTGAAGGCGCGGCGTAGATATTACCGTGATTCCTCCGCAAATAAATGACTTATAGATCTTTTTCTCTCTCTGACATCCCGTCATCTATCACACAAAGAAGCCCCAAAATATATGATAAAACAAATCACACTAAAAAAAAGAGATAGTTGTTTTGATTGTACTTTTTTTTAAGGAGCAGTGTCTATGTTAAAAGCTCAAAGGTAGAAGAATTTTGAATTGTACTTACTTTTTACGCCTCCTTGTAAGGCTGAGTTCTGTTTTGAACAAAACTCCAAAGCAATCTTAGAATTTGAGAAGTCTTGACATGCACGCTGTTTATGATATTTGAAAAGTAAATGGGCTTGTTAGTGCCCCTGGTCTCATTTCTGTACAAAGGATAGATGAAATTAGGATTTTGGGGCTTTGTTTTCAAGATCTTATCGAATGTCGGTGTTTTCCCTGTAAGTTTGAAGTTTGAAGTTAAAAGATTTTTTTTAAAAAGTAGTGTTTTTGCTAAAGCTGAAAGGTTGAAGAATTTTGAATTGTACTTATTTTTTACGCTGCTCGTTGTTGTAAGGCTGAGTTGTGTTTGAACAAAACTCCCAAGCAATCTTAGAACTAGATAAGTCTTAACAAAAACATTGTTTATGATATTTGAAAAGTAAATGGGGCTTGTTAGTGTTTGAGTTTGAATATATATATTAGATTCAAAGAGCCAAAGCTAAGTGAAAATATATGTATGTTCCAGGCCGCTAAACAACAGGGCATTAACTTGTGCAAGTATTTTTCCTTAGAAGTTGATTATCTGTATTTTTGCTAGATGATTCTACACCAGAGAAAAACTATTATTCAAACTTGAATTTAACCTTTGACTTTTCACGTCAAACTTGAATGTAACCACTGATGCGTTAACATAAACTTTTTAAATGCAGGTTTGAACAGTGCCATTTAACAATAAAGTGCTTGTCGAGTTTTATTCAACTTTACAGATCTGTATCAATCCAAAAAGATTCAGATTTGATTAAAAGTCGAACCAAATTCTATTTAATGACATCACTGAGTTTGGATGGTATTATTCGGTTTGTTCTAGGAGATGCCTAGTTATGACTATGGTTTTGGTTCATGGCTGTTGGCTAACTACTATGTATGTGGTTTATCTATATGTGTGTGTAGACATTTAGGACATAATCAACTCTTAGATTACATGGCTGTTGGCCAACCACATACATACAATAAATCTTAGATTACACATAATGACATAATCAACTAATTATCCAAACACGCTTAGTCAGCCAGCTTAGGACGAACTAAAGGGTCCCGCGGTGTCAGGACTTAGATAATTTTGTCAGTAATTTTATTTTTATGATACCCTTCGCTCTAAGAGGCCGGTCTTAAAGTATTTTGACATCTAGACAAGTGGAAATGAATATCACCGGTCCAAGAAAGTAGTCTTTAGACATGTTGTTTAGATTGTAACCGCCCAAATGTATTTTTGTATCCCGACAGTGGAAATGAATATCACCGGTCCAAGAAAGTAGTCTTTTAGACCAGTTGTTTAGATTGTAACCGACCCAAATGTATTTTTTGTATCTAGACATGTTGTTTTGATTGTAACCGGTCAAAATGACTTTTTAATGGGCTAAAGTTTTTTTAAAGGTGTGCTTTAGTAGAAGGTCTTTATAGAAGTCTAAAGGCCTCTTTTGTAGTAGTGTTCGCAAAAATGTTGACCAAATTTATGCCCAAAATTGTAATACATAAGCGAGGAACCAACACATAGCTTATTAAAAAATACGAATGATAATTTGGTTTGAAATACCAACTATACCCTTGTTTTAAGTGTGACTTTATATAATAAAAAGTAATTTAGAATGATAAAATTGAAATCTTGATATTAGTTTTGTATTCGTATAATTTTAATATGTTACCGTTAGGTTCATTTTTCATCATTTTTTAGTGAAAATAGAAGTAGAGAAGGGTGAATTGAATTTTCAAATTTTATGTTAAAATTTGAGAAATGAAATTTTCATCATTTTAGAAAAAATAAAAAATAAAACAAAGAATTGTGACTAAACAAGTTGGTTTTTTTTCTTCTCTCGCTATTTTAATGTTTTGTATTTTTTGATTTTTCAAAAAATGAAGTAATATTTCTCCCCGAAAAAACATAGTCATAAAGTCTCATTCAATGGTTTTGCATCATTTTCAATTTGGTTAAGATAGGAATGCTGCTACGATGTATTTCCCATATTTCAAAGGGCTCCTAGCCTTCTTCATTGTACTTCACAGTTGATCACATGGTTTGTTCTAGGAGATGCTTCTAGTTATGACTATGCATGGTTTTGGTTCTTGGCTGTTGGCTAACAACTATGTATGTGTTTTATCTCTATGTGTGTATGTGCAGAAATTTAGGATTTCAACTTTGCAAGAAATTAAATGCTTTTGTACTTTTGATAAGAGAAATTAAATAAGGCTAGTAGGTTTTTCCAATGGGCTTTGGATTCCAATGATTTTCATATGTGGGTGAGTCAACCACTCACTCTCTTTGGTTCGAACTATAATTTCTAGACATCGTTTATGTTCACTAAAACTATGGTGTAGATTGGTTGGGTGAAATCTTTTTTCACTTGGTTCGTCACCTTAAGTGAAATCTTATCTTAAGTATTGTAGTTGTTTTTCAACGTTCATGTTGAAGTTGATTACATTATTTTTAACAAAAAGAAAAAAAAAAGTTAGCCAAACCAAAACCATACATTTAGCAAGATTGAGTATCTTACATTCTTACTCATACCAATAAAAAAGTTGTGAACTCTTGTCACGCTTAAAACACGCGTAAAGAGAGGTCACTAAAGCCATGTCATCACATAGATGTGATGTCAATGATGACTCATCGATTACTAGATCAACGATCTACATGTAAGGTTGCTCGTAATGAGACCTCTCACACCATTTAAGCGCCATCTTGTTACATGGCAAAATATTACGTGTGAGCAAGAGCAAAAACTCGATTTAAAGGTGACACAAATCACTCCTTGGCATTTGTGTAGAGTGGGTATATATATATATATATATATATATATATATATATATATATATATATATATATATATATATATATATATATATATATATACTAGTTTTAAGCCCAATGGGCGGGCATGACTTATAATTATTTGTTTTTTGTTTTTTGTTAACTGAAATGCATTTTTTTGAATTGTCAAACAATATTATATGACAATTTTTTTTTTTTTTTAAGAATTACAAATAATTGTATGGTTTGCGTGGATGGTTAATAACACAACATATATAATTTTTATAACATTATGAATTTTATGTATGTTTGTAAAGTTGTAGATAATGAAAATGTATTAAAGTGATATAACAGTTAACTTCAATTCTAAACAAAGCTTCTTTGTAGACAACATTAGTTGTTGATTTTGCGTATTTTCCTTCTTCATCACAAGATAAAATCTTTAATCCTTTTCCAATTAGCACTTAGCCACTAACATACGAAACTTCTCAAATTCATGTACATGTAATACACCTGAAGGAGGTTTGTTTGGAGCTTGCTCTCATCTAATATCGTGAAACAACATGCAAAACACAATAAGTAAAGCAATTAAAAATCGCATTAGGCTTGTATTTTCATATGGTATCCTCGAAACCATTTAATGAAAAATATATCAGCAGTAAAATAACATTTAATCATTGTACATGGATGCATCATTTTACTACCAATTAAACTTGGTATTCTTTAGACTTGGTGTTGGATGAGTTGATATCGGTCAATTTCTGACATGGAGCTTCTTTTGACATGAAAGTTCTCAATCAGCTCATATATAAACAACTACTACTGGTTTAAAAAATTGTGACAATTAGTTAGTTGCAAAACCATTTTAAAGGGTCATGAATATAATGAGAGACCTTTAGAGAACTGGTATAACAATCGGTGTCCAGAATATGATGTATTGAACTGTTATCATCAAGCAACACAACTTCATTTTTCCATATTAAGGTTCATTTTACATGTAAATATTTACATAATCATAATCTGTCAAAGACTTTACAAAACTGATCTTATAATCGTCACAGCTTCAAATCTCATAAGCACATCCAAAAATATTTTACATGTTTCGCTGAAAGTTATCGACTTCAACTATTTCATTATTTCATATAGCATAATGACTTTCAAAATTAATGCCAAAAACGGAATACATATAAGAGAGTACTTACAGTCCGGAGAGTGAATACTCTTGTGTTTTTATCTCCATAAAAATCTAGGCTGGACTGAAAATCAGTAACATTTAAACATCGTATCACCAATTATCCAATATTATTACATTTTTGTATGAAAAATTCACTTAATCAATTAAAAAAATTAAAAAATAAAAAAATAAAAACAATGGTACTTATAGTGGTTATAAAGAGGAAGTGGTTTATCTTTTATGATATAGGATCTATTATAGTTTGTGTGCATCAGTTTTGGATCATAATAGTATATTACCTAAGGGGTTCTTCGTCGAGTCTTACTCTAAGTAGTTCATCAAGAGCGTGGCATTTACGGTGCCAGAAACTGTAAGCAAGTTCATTGACATGTTTGGATCTCCATCTACGCCTTCTTCACCGCCATCCAACAATAAATCCCCAAGGTTCAGATCTTTAAGCTTCTTATTAGTTTGTTGTGGAAATCAGCAGCTGTAAATTTGGAGAATGTTTCACTTATTACTACAAAATGTAATATATTATGAAACTTCTTAAAGACTTGCAATGATAAATGACGTGTAAAACCGAAAGAATTAAGTTTGACGTCCACTATTAAAATGCTATTTAGTTCATCACGGTATGCATGACATAGACTGAGGAACAACTAATCCTACTCGGAAATGTGAGCCGAGTAATCCTAGGGCGAATACCCTTTTAGATAGGACGGGATCCGGAAACTCTATGGCCACACGATATTAGAATTATTGAGTAAATAAGTTGTGTTATTTGTTACGGTGTTACCTGTAAGTGGGATTTTGTAGTGGGCCATGATCCATGCATTCGAATACACCACTGTCGTTTTTGACTTTTTTTCTGCACATCGTATATGATATGTAGTACCATTTTCTTGTTGTGTTGTTGTTGGCTAATGTCCTTTCGCATGTAAATATGATCGTGCAATCGCTTTTGCACAATGAGGTTTGGATTTGTGTCTGGTTAACATTTATACAAAAAGGAGACTTCAAAACTGATTGAAAAATTAGATAAATAAATTGTTAAAACCTTTACCTTATTTGAATGCTTCAAGTGTAGTAATCAAAAACTAAAGCCATGTAAATTTACAGTTAAAATCATTATTTCTACAAAATGAATCTCAATTTATCTTATGCATGTCACTATGAGTAACAATTGATTCCATTGTAGTATTCTCAAACAATTAAATAGCCTCGTTGCAACACTTTACTCAGTACCAAACAGGCCCTCATGTAGCACTAAAGTCAGTACCAAACAACCCGTTCCTCACATTCTCACCCAACTAATGGTTTAATACTTTTTTCTATTAAGTTGCAGATATATGGTTACTAATACCTAACCACAATCTAACTTAGACCTCTGAAAACTTAATATAGAAACATGGACATCTAAAAATTAAAGTGAATACCTGATGGGATATGGTGATATAGAAACTTGTGAATACTTGACGACTATACGATTGCTCAGGCCTGATCTGAAAGAAAGATGATTAAATCACATTACCTAACTTAAAGCATGAAAATATGAAAACTCAATCTGCGTTCCAAATAGGCATGACTTCTAAAAGTATGATAAGTGACCCAGTCTACCTGCACGGGAATAGTGACTTGTCACAAGTCGGCATATACACAATCGTGATTACTTAATTTGCTTTACCGTAATAAGAACCTGAAGATAAAATTGCTTATAAGGAAAACCAAACATCATTGATTATAGTAACCTCGCTTATGTAACTAATCAGTAATTTTTATTTGTTATGGAAGACCCGCAAAACCCACATCCAGAGGACTTTGTGCATACGTTACAACTGACCCTACCATAGTAGCGGGTGGAGATGAACATGTTGAAGGTTGTGCCGCTGAACCACCTAACAGAAAGGACTGGTATACCTGAAACACAAATGCAAACTTCCTTTAGAACTTAATCAAGTCTTGCATATCATTAATCTTTCTAACTGCAACATGATCCTAATAGTTATGTTAAGTAGACTAACTTGATGACTCAAACTACCTGTCATACTCCTTGGTGTATTGCTTAGCCGTCTTAAAATTCAACTTCTTGTTAGCCGCATTCTTCTTCTTCAAAAGCTCTTCTTGCTTCTTCACCAAATCCCATTCGTCGCTTCTTTTTTGATTCTTCAATACGGACTCAGGGAGCCTTGGCACCTTCGACCATTTTTTTGCACCATATCCTGCGAATAAAATGACAATCCATATTAGGCACGCACAAATGCAACAGAAACTGAAATTTAACTTATTGCTACTATTGATTTCATCCCAAATTGCTGTGTAACCCCAAGCCCTACGATAAGCCTCATTTTCACCCATTACTCAACCCGAGAGGTGGTTCTGCACATTATAAAAAGAATTGAAAAAAGCTTCAAATGGAAAAAGAGCAGTATCAGCAACTACATGAGTAGATGCACTACTGAGGACAAATGTGACACTCTGTCTTTCACCAGCAAGCACATCCGTGTAACGTTTTAAAAGGAAGAGGAAAAAAAATGACCTTGTACATGTAACTGATGTACTATACCAGTACTAATCTGGCCATTGGATATGAGTTATCATCCTCGGAATAAAGAACCTGAGGTATTTAATTCCGAACATTGGATACTACAAATAGTGAGGAACTCATGTAATTCGTGATCTACATAGTACGTTTACCTCATACACATAATTAACTACGATCGGTCAAACACCCTTCTCAAATGATCAAAACCTCCAACGCCTTCCCATCTGACATTTGGAATGCTCGAAAATCCTTCTCTTCTAGACGAGGGTTGAACCAATTTGGCTGCAACCTTTGAAAATTACAAAAATACATCAGCGACAAAAATACGACTTACCATGATGATAAGGATGCGAACGAAGACAAAAACGAAGTAAAAGTGAGACTGCATTCTTGATGTAATCCAGATCTTCAAGGTGAGCATTCTCGATGATCTCCTGAGCGTCAACCACCACATGCCCAATAAATACCAAGAGTCCAAAATATAGCTGCAACAACAAAAACAAAAATGAATATGATGATTAAGCATGACAATCATTGGCCTCATTTTTAACAATAGGGATAGCGCATAAAAATTGTACTTAGTCCCAAACACTCCTTTAAATAACTCTCATATTGGTTCCATAATATTATAGTCTTTGAGGCTTACATATCTTTAGGATAGAAGCTTGATTAGTAATCTCAAGGGGAAACGACTTATGGCATAATGCTTATTTTAAAGCACCACAAACAACGACCTGCTCTTGTAACCTTTTCTCTAGCTTCAATATCTGATTGAAAAATACCAACTTCTTCTGCATGAAAATAAGATATAAAAACATAAGATTCGTCAAATCTTGAAAATTTAAAGTTGATTATACCTCGCTTCTTCATTATTAGCCAACTCACACTGGTGCATTTGCTTGTTCTTGTGCATCATACAATATACAAATAAGTTAGCCCTCGACACCACGTATTGTGGTAAACTACAAAAAACAAAGACTTATCAAACAAAATATGGACTTGTGTCGCGTATTTTCCATCCGCTATTGTATATTAAGATTCTCATGGGTAGTGGCCAGGTTGAGTGAAGGGGTGCTACAACTTTGACTATATTTAGTTCGACCACCTCTGAAATGCGTGTCGTAGTTAAATATATTTAAGGTAAAAATTCTATACATACCATCCGTCTATCGTTACCAATCATAGGTGAAACAATATTATAAAACAATTGTTTGTTTAGTCTTTAGTTGTTGGTTTTGGTTTTTATTGTTAATAATTATATATAATTGTATGGTCACTTACAAGATATATCCATCGGAAGAGTGGCTCTTGCTAGTAAATTCTTTCTGCAGTTGACATCGACGAAGAAACACAACAATTCTCGTTATGTTATCATCGCTTCCTCGCCGGCGCCTCCGTTGCCAATCTCTTGGAGCACATTCCCGGTTCTTTCACGGTGTCCTTGATTATGCTAACCACTTCTTGATCGCACAACATCCCACACCCATCGCTAGCCATTACCGAGATATCGAAAAGGTGATTGAGTAGCATATCAAAGCGGTTAATTTTCAGACGGGTTAAAATTGGCGGTCGCTAGCCAACCCTTGTATTTGGTAACAACTCTATTGACCACTCTACTTTTCAAAATTGACTATCTTGGGTAACCTTGAATTATGCGACATAGCTCAATGTTCCCTATAGTAGGGTTTCAATGGTAAGTGGTTTATACAACGGTTCCAAGAGTTGAATGGTTTTTATATCACATTTTTTTAAAGTTTGTTGTTTTTAGTAAATATATTTTTAGTCCGTTGATAAAAGATAGAAATAAAGCGGAATTCATTGATGTTTATGACAATTTTCCTTTAATCCATATTAGTCCGTATTTAAACATCTACTTTATAGCCAAACACTTCCTCCCCCATTCGCATCGAAGGTGCAATTTTTGACATCTATACCACTTTGTTACCAATGGTATTACATCGAATGATTAGAGAAACTATTGCGAATTGTGAAGTGCATGATCGAAACCATCATACCGGATATTCATCATCATCCGAAAGTATGGTCTCTGTAACCTCGGTTCTCTTTGTTACCCTGTGTTTCGATCATCATCGCCAATAGACCGTGCAAATAATTAGGTCACAACAAAATAATTTTAATCTAATAATGATCTACTTTACTTGATCTCGATTCGAAGCATTTTGCATCGAAAATATACTTTGGGCAACTTTCAATTTCAACGACGATTTCACCCGTTCTGAATAAAAACATAACCCCAATCGGTCCCTTCATAGCCAAACGGGCGAAATTACCAAGTCTAAAAGTATCTATTAGAATTAAGTAAACATTATTAACTCAGTAGGGTCATGGGCCAACCCTCCACGTATCAAGTCGCCATTTGACTTGACCCCCTACACTTGTAACACGATCTCTCTTCAAGACAACTTGCAACATGGTCCTATAAACAATATACTAATTAACCGGTAATAAATCAAGAGCATATCTCGACCAATGATTTTAGCAACTCCGGTAAAGGTTGATAGATTAACAACCTTGCTTAAAGGATAAGGAGAACACGCTCGACATAAGATTGCCCTGCAATCACCAAAGATTAGCTACTAAAAGCTTATTACGAACGATAAGAGCAAAGAATTACAAGACACCGATGATAGTCTTTCGAATAAGCCCTTGATTTACGCAACTAATTTAATTCCTTTCTAAATGAGACATCCGTGTTGATGAATGCCACTTTATACCAAAAGCTACACAAAACGAACTTTATAAAGATGTAAATCATTCGACATCGACATTTATTTCTCAAGATTACTACTATACGGTTTCTACTCATGTTTATACTAATTAAGTCACCATGAAATGACGAGATGATAAACTTAGTTAAGACACCGATCCTCGATCCCTAATAGTTATCTCCATTATCAAACCCGTCCTCATCAAGATACGTCTTGTTTGTTCATATGATTTCGTACTCATATGAAAAGAAAGAAGCATGGCTTCCAAAATAAGGCTTACCTCTAATAGATAGCGAATTCTTTAAGGATACCCGCTCGACTAAGCAGCGGCAATGGTCCTGTGTAGCCACCACAAGATCATCCTTTATTGTGTGTTCATCTTCAGCCTCATCATCCCTCGTAATATTCTCAAAGGGAAAAATATTTGAGGGCTTAGTGTTGTATTTCCAAAAGCCACCATGAAGAAAACCAACTTCGATCTTGGGTCTACTCCTAAAAATGAGAGCCGTGCAGACATATTTCTCATAGATTCCCATATTATGAATTTAAATAAAATCTTGTGAGTAACTATGACTTATGAGTTATGAGACAAACAACGAAAGATAAAGTCAGTTGAGTATATTATTTTACCTCGGAGATATCAAAGAAGAGCTCATTGAAGTCATAGCTATATACACACTGAATAACTCGTGCACAAGCATCTGGTTTCTACAATCTGATTCTGATTACCAACTTTCAAAGTTGAGTGTGTCTGGTTTCTACACATATTCTCTTGTGCTTTATAAAGTACAGATGCAATAAGATGCAAAGCAAGCATTGGCTGTCCAGGAACCTTACACATGACAAGGGAGAAAAGGTATGACAACCTCGGGAGATGACAACCTCGGATTATAATAAACGCCAATTATGCGTAATAGCAGCAGCGAAAGAGATTATTTGAGAAGCTCCTTTCACCTTTCATCTTCAAGTAAAACACTTTAGATTCTGCAGCGAAGCAGATGGAACATGATGCTATCAATTACTTCAAGCAAAGTACTTCTTAGGTTACCCTCACATGGAATTTTTTGTATACTTTTTAGCAAATTAGTTCATGTAACGATATAATATCATGCTTGACCCAAAAGCATCATGCTTTCGGGAAATCACAGATAAAAGTGGAGTTTGAGTGCATATGGATAATATCAAATAAACTAAGCTCTCAAAACTAACAAATACCATATGTATTCTTTTGGCCTGAAAGTAATTATAATATGTACAAATCACTTAGCCAGGATAAAATATAAAGGACTTTACTAATTGCTTATAAAGAATCAAGCAAATCATAGATATTATATTGATGTGCATGCATATATATCATTGAGATAAAACAAATAACAAAAATTGAGAACCTTAATAAAACTGGACTTGATTTAACTTGAAATCATCATATCACAAAACAAAAAACCTGATCTTCTTCGATGCTTAGAGATACCTGCAATTTTTGTTTCATAATCTGCATAAAATATACAATATGCATGTTAAAAAGGTTGGATATGAATGATATTAGGGTTTATTGTGATGATTGAAAAGGTCATATATTAATTAAAAAGATTGTTAAAACGGAATATATAAAAAAAATAATTACTTAATATAATTTTTGTAGATAAATTGTATTTAGTATAGGATTCCAATATAATTATAGGCATTTATAGTTTATAATATGCAAAATAATTATCAAAATAACTTGTTGCCTAAGTGGTAAACACACAAGTTATTTATCAAAACAACCAAGGTTCAAACCTTGCAAGGAACCTTTTTTATAAACAATTTTAAAAATGCTTAAAAATTCGAAAATTACAAAAATAATAAAATTCGAAAATTACAAAAAAAATAATAAAATTTCGAAATTTAATAATTAATTGCTTAGGTGGACATATAATGCTTATGTGGCATGAAAATGATTATGTGGCATTGAGGTGTCATTGAGGTGGCATTAATGCCAAATGCCTCCGTATATATATATATATATATATATATATATATATATATATATATATATATATATATATATATATATATATATATATATATATATATATATATATATATATATATAATTATTTTGATGAGATAATAAAACTATGTTATATCCAAAGCCCATTGGCTAACTACTATGTATGCTTCAACTTTGCAAGAAATGTTTTATGCGGTAGACTATAATGACCCATTGTTTTACAATTTATACCCTTTATGTCTTTTGGGATTTTTTTTTTTTTTTTTTTTTTTTTTTAAATTGTGAAACGGAAAATGCGGAATAAAAAATATAAAGTTTAACAAGTAAAAGTATTAACCAAAAAAAAGTACGGAGCATAATAAAATAAAAAGAAAAAACAAAAAAAAACATGTTGTATGGTAAACTGGGAAGAAAACATATTTTATGTACTTTTCTTGTGGCCCTGGCGTTATGTATTGTGTTATCCATACCCCCTACTCCACTTTTTAAAATCCTCACCCCCTGCCCCACTGTATTCGACAGTATAACATAGTTTTATTATCAACATATGTTCCGTATTTTTTGATAGTTTAATACTTTTGACTTGTTAAACTTTATATTTTCTGTTTCGTACTTTCTGTTTCACTGTTTTATAACGAAAATAATACGAAGATTTTTTTTAAATAAAAATCAAAAATAAAAAAAACAAAAAAAACATGGGAAGTGCCATATGTGTTTAGCTAGGGTATGGATAACTTGTCCCATTTTTTATTGCAAGAGAAAGGAAAGTAGTGATGCTCATGTATTTTGTACATCGACCCAATGGCAATATGATAAACTAATCCGTTTTTTTTATTGTTTCTCTTGGAGAAGTTAAGGGTGTGTTTGGTATCCCCAATAGGAATGGAGGAATGAATATCATTCCGATTCAAAGTGTTTGGTATCGTAGGATGACTATCAAAAGTAGAAATGATATACAAATGTATTCAATACTTGATAGGTACCAAAAGGGTAGTATATATGATTGTTTCATTCCCGGGCCCACCACTTCCTCTCACATAATTTATTTTACACTTTTTATTTAATTATCCAACCAAACAACAAATATAAGATTGATACATTAATTTATAGCCATTCCTATTCCACCCCTATATCAAATGCATACCGATTATCATTTCGAACAACAAACCAAACGGCACCTAACAACTTAACATGGTATATTAGTTAGTATGCGCCTAGTTGCTCAATGAAAAAAAAATATTGCTATTGTTTTTTAAAATAAGGGTTTAACCGACGGTCCTCAAGGTCTGGGCGGATTGTGGATATAATCCTCAAATATGGGGTTTTGCACACGTAGTCTCTAACATCACGTTTTTCGGTCTCTCACGATCCAAAAACTTAACACTCGTTCAAAACCTTGTTAGTTGCAATTTTCTTTTTCGTCTTTTGTCATTTCATGTCCGAACATCCTATAACACACATTAAACACATACACCCATTCACACATTAACCCGAATACATATTTTCTTCAACCTTTTCACCACCGCCGCCGCCACCATATATATTCCAACACGTATGTGTTGTTCAATTCTATAATTGCCTTTCGTTACTTTGCAATGGTGTAATGAAAACTCTGCTTATTTCCACAGAGAAAAGTATCCCAATGAAGTATCAAAGTTCAAGAATACTGACATTGAAATATAAAAGGATATGATTTATATATCGAGGGACCGTAATTAAAAGAGAAAGATGTGACAATCATTTAAATATATACGACGAGTTTAATTTGATGTGGTTTTATGGCTCTTTCAAGATTTTGTGATGAATTCTATTTCTCAATATAAGTCTCATATTATTCAATAAGTTATCTAATATTTTGAAGTAAGTTTAAGGACATTATGTTGGGAAATCATAGGTTGCGTTTAGCTGCACAAAAATATATCCACTTTTTCATTTTTGGTTGTCTTGATAATGGAAAAGTTTTTCTTCTCTAGGAAATAGTTAAGACTTTGAAAAACTCGTTTAGACGGTGTTTGCATTTTTCATTTTTTTTAGTGAAAATAGAAGTAGAGAAGGGTAAATTGGAATTTTCAAATTCTATGTTAAATTTGATAAATGAGATTTTCAGTTTTAGAAAAAAATATAAATATTTGTGACTAAAATTTGATAAATGGTTCGTGGCCGTTGGCTAACTGCTATGTATGTGTTTTATCTATATGTGTACAAATTTAGGATAGCATTTGTTTTTGAACGACAACTTTTATAAATGAAAAATTTAGGATAGCATAAATACACTTAGATTAAAAAAAAAAATAATAAAAAAAATAAAATAACAAAAAAAAACTCAGTTCTTTTTGCGTAAAAAACATCATTGGTACACATTTTGTATTTCCATATTTTCCAAAAAATAAATGGTTAACGCTGACCGAAAACTGAACCAACAAAAAAGTATTGGTCATGACTTATAACCTCACACTGCTAGCCAACATATTGGGCTTCAATGAGATTCAAGAGAAATAGAAGCTAGCTTCCACATAGAGGAAAATCCACTTCAACTTGCTAGAATTAGAATTTGGCCAAAATTAATATGGGTCTAAATGTTTAAGACATGACCACTATTGATATATCATAAATGCAACACTGTTTTAAGAATCACTACTGTGTCCTCAAGATTATAAGAGAAACCGCAATGCAAAGCAACGAACCATGATCTTTATTCATTGTGACCAACCAAACACCATAAATGTTTTTGACCAAACATCACCAACCCTCTTACGTATAACATTCATTTTCCCACATTGTCTTATATTTCATTCAGTTCTGTTCTTGTGTTCTGGTTCACGTGTTTACAAACAATTAAAAAGTATAGCAACCAAGTAACATGTCTAATAAAATTAGTCAACACAATATAAGAGTTTATATGAACGAGTAATAAAAACCCAACATACTTTTCAACGTTTAAACTCTTACTAGATATATATCAAAGAAATTATACAAGAATGCTTACGGGATAACAATCTAGATTGCATGACAATGTGTTGGTGATATCCTTTCTAAACTCAAATATAAACCCAAGTTAATGTTTAAGTAAGAACTATGCTTTACTAACATATTGTAATATCCTAGACTTAGTTCTATTTGGAGCCTTGGAGGAGTAATATGAGCTCTTGAAAGTGTTAACAAAATTGTTAACCCATGCAATGCATTAATTTATAACTTATAAGCCTCTTTAAAATGTTAGACCTTTTCATGTCATCTAGACTTCAAATTATTCCTCGATCACTATAATATACAAATTTTTGAACATTTGTAATTTCTAAAACCTATTCTTAAATTACCATATTACCAACCCTTACTCATATAATTAGAGACTCTTAAATCACCATATTACCAACCTTTACTCATATAATTAGAGACTTAAACGGACATTATATTTGTTAACAGATATTTTTCATTCATTGTGACACCAACCAAAACATTAAATCTCTTTCACCAAACTTTACCAACCCTCTTACAAATAGTTAAATGATTTTGACCACCCTTTATTTTCTCTAGGCCTCACCTCATTGTCTTAAACGTAACAACTTCTTCCCAAATTTCACTCACCAAAGAGTGTACTAGTTTCATTTTGATTTTGTTTGAGCGGCAAGAGTGTACTAAGCTAGTTTCAATTTTAAGAAGCTATTTTTATTAGGTAAGTTAAAAAAGTTAATTAATTTCTCTATCATTTTCTCACAAGTTGGAAACCCTAATTTTCTTTTTTAGGATCTTGTTTTTGAATGAAATGGTAGAACTAGTGAATTTAAACATAATCCCAATGATGGGTGAAAAGAACCTTTTGGTTGATGGGATCTATTACGTTGATACACCAGCACACGGTGCCATGTTAACGCAAAATGTGGTCATTAGTCAATGTTAGGAATTTATTAATGGCAATACAAACCGCATATAACAAATATCGCGGATTACAACACGGTGATTGAGGTATGCAACTAGTAATGTCGTAAAACAAAATTTCTTCCAATATAGTGCGACTATTTTGAAGATACAACAATCAATTTAAGAATTTGAATCTAACCAATCTGAATTGGTCTTCATGATGATTTTGATGCCATATATATAACACACAAAAGGTTAGGGGATCCATTTGCAACTCTTTAAAAATACTGTTATAACGTATAATCATCAAAAAGAAACGTGGCATCAATTTGTTAGTCTTCCCGGTTCAACTGTTTTTTTAAGGCCACACTCGATAGTATTAGTCAAACATAAAATCAGTTAACAACTCATATGTTCATATACAAACGAAAATAATACACTCACAAAGTATTTAACTTTATCCTTTACATGTTCTTTTGTTATATGTTCAAGCAACACAAACATTACTTCTCTTCCTTTATTTCCCTGTTTATCTTTCAACACATGCAATAAATTTTTAACACCAAACATATACCAACCCTCCTACACATCTACTCCTCACTGACTATATAAATACTATAACCCTAACACCACAAACACACGCCTCCCTCTTACTGTCTTACACAAACTTGATCTCTTTGTGTTGATTTTTGATTCGAAAATAAAGATCTTGAATCTGGAATTTGAGTCTTGTTTTTGTTTTTCTTATGTCTGACATAAAATCACAAAGAATTAAACCCTCAAAACAAAGAAACAAGAACACTATGGTTGATGGAGCCTTTTATGCTCAAAAGTGTTATGCTCAAAAGTGTTATTATTGGGTAAGTTTGAGTTAACAATTAGTTGTTTTTTCATGGTTTTTAACTCTAGAGATTCTTATTAGATAACATAACATGATTTGTTTTCAGGTCAGAGACCAAAAAAAGATAAAGTCAAACGAGCTTGTTGTCACTACTGTTGTAATAGACGTTCTCGGAATTTACGACATCAAGGCATAAGTTCCTTCACATGTGTGGCTAAATTATGCCACAACTTTTTATTTCTGCTTTGATTTGGACGAATCTATTTTGGGGTATATTGTTTATGGTACAAATATGTGTTTACTTATGTTAATACTGTATCTAACTATGTAGATCTGCTTCTCTATGTGACATCCCATCATCTATCACACAAAGAAGCCCCAAAATATAAAACAAATCACCCTAAAAAAAGAGATAGTTGTTTTGATAGTTCTTATCTTTTTAAGGAGTAGTGTCTATGTTAAAAGCTGAAAGGTAGAAGAATTTTGAATTGTACTTATTTTTTTACGCTACTCCTTGTAAGGCTGAGTTCTGTTTTGAACAAAACTCCAAAGCAATCTTAGAACTTGAGAAGTCTTGACATACACGCTGTTTATGATATTTGAAAAGTAAATTGACATCTTTCAACTCCCTTTGTACTTGCTAGCTAGCTTCATTGTTACCTGCCTAGCTTTTTATATTTGATCTTTTTTGTTTGTTTTTCTGTAGAAGCTCAACACAAACGTGCTTTATCTAGCCGCGGGCGCTTCTTCTGTCGTCACTATTTCGCATCTGTCCGATATAGTGGGCACAGTAAGTACTTTTTCCTATCTTTGAATTAAAGCGATTTTATTTTTTTATTTTTTTTAAACCATTTTTTTTTTGCTAGGAAGGAAATGTTTATGTGGCTTTCCAACATATCCATGATATAGGCAATGGAATCACGGTTGAGGTATTGAGGCAGAGAACCAACGTTCATATTCTTGAAGGCGCGGCGTAGATATTACCGTGATTCCTCCGCAAATAAATGACTTATAGATCTTTTTCTCTCTCTGACATCCCGTCATCTATCACACAAAGAAGCCCCAAAATATATGATAAAACAAATCACACTAAAAAAAAGAGATAGTTGTTTTGATTGTACTTTTTTTTAAGGAGCAGTGTCTATGTTAAAAGCTCAAAGGTAGAAGAATTTTGAATTGTACTTACTTTTTTACGCTACTCCTTGTAAGGCTGAGTTCTGTTTTGAACAAAACTCCAAAGCAATCTTAGAATTTGAGAAGTCTTGACATGCACGCTGTTTATGATATTTGAAAAGTAAATGGGGCTTGTTAGTGCCCCTGGTCTCATTTCTGTACAAAGGATAGATGAAATTAGGATTTTGGGGCTTCTTTGTTTTCAAGATCTTATCGAATGTCGGTGTTTTCCCTGTAAGTTTGAAGTTTGAAGTTAAAAGATTTTTTTTAAAAAGTAGTGTTTTTGCTAAAGCTGAAAGGTTGAAGAATTTTGAATTGTACTTATTTTTTACGCTGCTCGTTGTTGTAAGGCTGAGTTGTGTTTGAACAAAACTCCCAAGCAATCTTAGAACTAGATAAGTCTTAACAAAAACATTGTTTATGATATTTGAAAAGTAAATGGGGCTTGTTAGTGTTTGAGTTTGAATCACTTTTATATACGTATAGTTCAAGAGCCAAAGCTAAGTGAAAATATATTGTATGTTCCAGGCCGCTAAACAACAGGGCATTAACTTGTGCAAGTATTTTTCCTTAGAAGTTGATTATCTGTATTTTTTTGCTAGATGATTCTACACCAGAGAAAAACTATTATTCAAACTTGAATTTAACCTTTGACTTTTCACGTCAAACTTGAATGTAACCACTGATGCGTTAACATAAACTTTTTAAATGCAGGTTTGAACAGTGCCATTTAACAATAAAGTGCTTGTCGAGTTTTATTCAACTTTACAGATCTGTATCAATCCAAAAAGATTCAGATTTGATTAAAAGTCGAACCAAATTCTATTTAATGACATCACTGAGTTTGGATGGTATTATTCGGTTTGTTCTAGGAGATGCTTCTAGTTATGACTATGTACGGTTTTGGTTCATGGCTGTTGGCTAACTACTATGTATGTGGTTTATCTATATGTGTGTGTGTAGACATTTAGGACATAATCAACTCTTAGATTACATGGCTGTTGGCCAACCACATACATACAATAAATCTCTTAGATTACACATAATGACATAATCAACTAATTATCCAAACACGCTTTAGTCACCGCGCTTAGGACGAAACTAAAGGGTCCCGCGTGTCACGGGACTTAGATAGAATTTTGCTTAGTAATTTTATTTTTGTAAAAAACATTAAATTCTCTAAATGCAGCCGTTCCAATGCATTGTGTTTCTAATTATAGCCCGTCAATAGGTGAATGTGAGCATGCTTTTCAATAAACGTAATCACTTTACCGTAAACTCGTACTTTCTTAAAAAATTCCTTATCATTTAGCGTTGGTTCCGCTTCTTGACACTACAACATTCAGCCCAAATGGCGAGGATATTTTGACGCCTTTGCCGAGGCCGGCCGGCATTGATTTTATTTAACTTTTTTTCCTTTTTTATTTTATTAAATCGTGTTTAACTTGAAATTCCACATGCCAACAATATAGTGTACAAACATAATCGTGAAATTCACACCTCCTTTTGTCTCGAGATGAGCAAGTCGAGGAACATAGATTCAAGCGTGTCAAAGATATTACTCTAGGTCCAGCCCGAGTGGTGTTGTATTGCTTGATTGTTCGACCTCTTTATTGTATGACACCTGAAAATGAAGGTTCTGCCTCTGTCTTTGTCTTTCTGATCCTTCGATGGAAGAGACCACGATTCACTTGAATACTATTTGTATATTGTAGTGCGCTTTGGTTCCAATTTGTACTTCATTAAAGGCACCCGATGCTTGCTTAGATGGTGGTTGAAGTGGTTCCCCCTCTTCTAGATATTGGCACCCATTTTTTCACTCTTTTTTTTTTAATTTTTTTTTGTTATAAAACTACGTAACTAAAAGTAAAAGTACGAACCTAAAATATAAAGTTTGATAAACCAAAAGTTTTAAAAGACCAAAATACAGAGCAAAAAATGGAAAATTTTTGTTTAGTCTCAATAAATGTAACTAAAGGGAGGTGCCACTAACCTATAAGGGTACCCCTAACATCACCATTTTTTTCTTATCTCAATCCACTTAAAAGCAATTTGAGCAAAGAGTACCTTGATCACCACAAACATAGGAAATACCATTATACCTGAAACGAAATACTGGCGGTTATTGTTTTATATCACTTTTATGATAATTGCTTGATTAATTTTTGGCTATATGGATGCGGGAGTTATTGTATAGAAAGTCTGCCAATAGTCATCCGGATAATAACATTAATAAAACATGTAGTTGCAATACATGTAGATGTCTTGAAAACAACTGATCATGATCATTGCATGTTTTTCACATGGGATACAATTAGGCAAGGAGATGATTTCAACAGGTGTGCTCAAATAGGCTTCAACGTCGTGTTTTGGGTGTTTTATTGTCCATATAATCCAACTCAAAAGTATTGTAATGGTACAGTTAGTGACGAGAATTCGTAATCTAAACTTTAATCAAGTTTCTAACTCCTTGTGTGTTTATTTAGATCTATGTTCCAGATTTGGTGGTTCATTTGTTGGGTTTTATTGACCATGGTATCAACGAAGGTCTTTGTCATGTGATTTTGTTTAACCACTTTACCCATGTTTTAGATGCATTAGAATGTATTTTCTAGCTCAAAGTTACATGCGTATATTAGGTGCATTTGATGAAATTAGGAAAATCCTTTGTTTTTGTCATCCACATGTCAAATGTGTTGCTAGTACTATTGTGCATCACTTCAGAAATAACTTGCGAAACTTATTAGAATGCATCTAAATAAATAGAGATGCATATAATTTAAGTTGAGAGATGCATATAATTTAAGTTGAGACATCTCAAATATGTGCTTATACTTATCTTACATCTTTCTCATTTTTAGTTTGTTCTCGCTGTATCTTTACTCTTGCAATGTTCGGCACATAAAATATGCAGCTGCAAAACCATGAATATAAATTTAGAAGTTTTATATGTTAAACTTTAGAACTTTTTGACTACTACGTTTCAAAAATGCAAAACACAAAGGACTTATGACAACCACCAAATCTCTTACACAATAAATACCTTTATTTTCTCTTTTCCTTGTCTTGTAAACATATTTCATGTCAGTTACTTGCTCCTATCATCATTTAAGTGCAATGTATTAACTTGCAAGCTCCCATTTGCAATGCATTCATAAACCAAAAAGACGTTGCCCATGATATGTTCGCCACATACAATATCCTGCTGGCATAACTGTGTTTGGAGTGCATGCTTTCAATGTGACATAATCAAAATGGCTTCTAAAAATCAATTCTTCTTACTTACCATAATCTAATATCTCAAACCTTTGAGTTGCTAATGTTTAAATTTTGATAAATAGGTACTTGCTAATCATATCTTGGCTAAAACTTGAATCTGAAATCTGGCCAACTATATAATCCAACATCTTGAAAGCATGCTTCTAATTAAAATTTGTTTGAGAACCGACTTGATCGAGAAACTTGAAAACTGCAATAAGTTAGAAGAGGATTGAGGGACCTTGAATAACAACCAACTCAAATTGTCAACCCATGCATTAATTTATATCTTATAAGCCTTTTTAAAATGCTAGACCTTTTCATGTCATCTAGACTTCAAATTATTCCTCACTATAATATACAAATTTTTGAACATTTGTAATTTCTAAAACCTATTCTTAAATCACCATATTACCAACCCTTACTCATATAATTAGAGACTCTTAAATCACCATATTACCAACCCTTACTCATATAATTAGAGACTTAAAGGGACATTATACTTGTTAACAGATACTTTTCATTCATTGTGACACCAACCAAAACATTAAATCTCTTTCACCAAACTTTACCAACCCTCTTACACAGAGTTAAATGATTTTGACCACCCTTTCTTTTCTCTAGGCCTCACCTCATTGTCTTAAACGTAACAACTTCTTCCCAAATTTCACTCACCAAAGAGTGTACTAGTTTCATTTTAATTTTGTTTGAGCAGCAAGAGTGTACTAGTTTCAGTTTTAAAGTTAAAGTTAAATACTTTGCTGCTCAATAAAATCAGTTATAGCGTCTACTCCTCACATCTACTCCTCACTCACTCTATAAATACTATAACCCTAACACTACAAACACACGCCTCCCTCTTATTCCGCTTTCACCTATCCACACAAACATGATCTCTTTCTGTTGATTTTCAAAAATAAAGATCTTGAATCTGAATTTGAGTCTTGTTTTTGTCTTTCTTTTTCTTATATTTGAAACAAAATCACAAAGAATTAAACCCCTCAAAACACAGAAACAAGAACACTATGGTTGATGGAGCCTTTTATGCTCAAAATTGTTATGCTCAAAAGCGTTATTATTGGGTGAGCTTGAGTTAACAATTGGTTGTTTTTTCATGGTTTTTAGCTCTAGAGATTCTTATCAAATAACATAACGAGATTTGTTTTCAGGTCAGATACCAAGTGTTGGATTAATATAACATGACAATCAAATAAATAATCACAAAACATCAAAGTAATCAAGCGGAAGCGTATAGGAACATATAATGAATAATTAATTAACTAAAGAATAAAGTATGTACCTTTCTTGATTCTAGCGAACAAGAATCAAATCCACAAACTAGCAATTAGGATGAACCCTAATTAGGGTTTATAGGATTATAAGAATTACCCCTTACCTTTTGTAATTCAATCCAAGATAATAACAATAGTGTGTTATTACTATGTTCTTGTACACGCACTAAACCGAATTAAAGTAATGCTAGTTTTATCAAACAAATAACTTGATGTGGAAAGGTTTGAAGATCGACACCCTAAAGGGATGTACTGATCGGTTTAAGAACAAAACACACACAAAACAATTTTAGGGTTTAAGCAATGCACAAGAGATGGAAAAATAAAACCCCAGCCTTGTTTATATACCCAAGCAAACTTGGTGAACAAGTTGGTTTTTCTTCCTTCTTTCTCTCCTTGGTCGATCGGTTATAGGGATTCCGTAACCTTCCCAACTTTTGCAATTTAATCCTTTTCCATAAACATTTAACGCATCGTTAATCCATTACATTAATTACTTAACGTCCGTTAGTTATTTCGTTTAATAAATAAATAAATATAACATTTATATTTAATTATTAACTTTAAATTCTCATACGTAAAGTGTGCAATCCCATAGTCTCGAGTTCGATCCTAACACACGCCTATTAATTTATTGTCCATAAAACCAACAGCCCCACTGGACATATCTTAATAGAGTGATCACATTCGGTTAGCGATCAGCAACACTTGATGCCTCTAGTACAACTCGAGCAAGGCTCCCGAAAACCTTTAAT
Organism: Chrysanthemum lavandulifolium; assembly: GCA_022545495.1. Classification (NCBI taxonomy): domain Eukaryota; kingdom Viridiplantae; phylum Streptophyta; class Magnoliopsida; order Asterales; family Asteraceae; genus Chrysanthemum; species Chrysanthemum lavandulifolium. The sequence continues at coordinate 301,731,665 of CM040241.1, read as the reverse complement.
GATTTCTCATTATTATTATCCTTTTATTTCTAATACCATGTTAAATAAAGATATGGAATTAAGTCATTCTTTATTCAACCATTCTGCTTTCGTTATTAGTGATTGAGCAAGATTACCAAATCTTCCGAACATATTCGGGGAGAACTTTGGGCATGGCCATGCAAACATCTTGTCAACCCTACGAGGGCCCAAAGAAGATTAAACTCCAAAATAAAATTGAAGGAACAAATTCTATCTTGACTACGAGAATAACCCATGAACTTTGCAACACTTCGAAACACCCTTATGACTACCGCCACGATAGCGTTAAGTTGTTCCACGTATGCACTACATTCATGACACTTATCCGGTATCTCAAGTCCGAGGATAACTATTCATGATTTACTTAATAACAATATCCATAAAGTAAAATCATGTAGTCGATAAGTCCTATATTGAATATCATCCAAATTGGTATGCATTCTCATCAATATACTTTCAAGTACATTCTACCATATCTCTCGATTGTCTTAGTTTAATGATACTCCCATATCATTAATTGACAACGGACGATTTAGAATAAATAAATTTATTCATGGATTAAACATGCAAATATAGGATACAATATATTATAAAATCAAACATACCAAGTATTTGATTTATATTATAACAATTGTTTAACATCCCTTATCCAAATACCAAATAGATCAATGCATGAAAATTCCAGCTTGATGAATTATGCCTCAAGTAATGACAATCATACTTGTTGACAAGACATAAATCAACCAACTTGATCTATCATAATTTTGAGAATACTTATTTCAAGAATTTAATTAATGAAATCCTTGTATGTGCATTCAACAATCCACATAATAATTCATAAAGTGTGTGACATCCTCTATCACCAATTTATGACAATTTAAACTTTCAAACATTTTAAAGTTTAAAGTATTCTTATTCTTTAATGTATAATGCAATTGCGCTCTTAGTAGCACACCTAGTTCACATGGCCATTAACAAGGATAAAATCCTACCATGACGAGTATTGAGTGTCATCTCAATTAAACCAAAGATCATTGTATACAAACAACAATGTGCTTATTAAAACTCCGTGAAATTTAATATCTTATTGTGTAATGTTTGATGTCTTCCAAACTTTCAAGTTTGAAGTCGATGACAATTTGCACAACAATTGACATATTGTTCATCCATAGAATCTAGGAGCAATTCCAGTTTTAAGGATGTAATTTATTAGAATATTCATTACAAGTTATCTAATAACTTTTATTTAGATATTAATGTTGTCAAATCACTTCTTATTCAAGAATAATACAACAATTTTAATACACAACCAGATGTACATAATGAATCTACAGTCAAACTTAGAATTCATTCACGCTCTAGCTTGTCAAAAGATATTTATCAATTTCCCAAATGATATATCATGTTTTATTATAATCATTTATTTTATCGCACATGTTTATTAACAATAAACATATATTCCAAGGTTGTATGTTTTAGTTCTTAAATCTTATAAGTGAAGTTTCATTCCAATCTAAGACTTAACATTTTAGCTTACAAGGAATGTTACTTCATATGTTATACAACATATAAGATTTAAAACCTTAACATAATACTTCCACTAGCTTTCAGAATACTTAAATTTATCTTATTTTAATTATAAATCGAAAATGGATTTAATAATTTAACATAAGAATAATTTCATAGATGCATGCATTTATCCATTCATGAATTATTGCACTCAGACACTTCCAAAGATTATATGAATTCAAAACCTTTCGATTACTTACCGCCCTCGCCAAGTAATTTCTCAAGAAAAAGTTTTGATATTCCATTGTCATATTTCATATTAATGAAAACAAGTATGACAATTATCATCTTTATATATTTAATGTGTCTAGAAAAGAATATTCAATCACAATTAATTGCTTAAGTATGATTAATAATCTTGTCATAAGACATGCATTAAATATGTGTAGAATATTGTCCATATGATTTCTACATAGAAATTCAAACCACTAGGATTTTTCATCTCTTTGAAGAAACTCATTTCATTCTCTAGTCTAACTATTAAGATAAACCAAATTTCCAAAATTGATTATCTTTATGGACAACATCTTTAACATTCAAAGTATGAGTAATTTTCCCAATTCAATATTTGGTAATCCATCATAATGATTATCGTGTTTACTATAATCCTCAGAACTCATATTTCTCAAAGATATAAGTCAAATATCCGAGATATCCTTGCAGATCTATGAATGAAAATTCCATCATCATGAGGTCTATCAATTACATGTCTAACCTCATCATGATATTTACTAGTGTGTTTTAGAAGATTATGTATCTTGTAATTTTATCTTTCAAGATAAAAACTCCCACTTGCCTTTTGTAATATATAGACTATCTATATATACTTAGCAATTAGAGCAAAACTACATTGTTCTCTTTGGGACATTACAAATTACACATTGATTATTCCCGACTTAAGTTTGTTAATAACCTATTCATAAGTAGTTTAACAAATTCGTAATCTTCAATTTTAAAACTTAATGTGATTCATCACATTCCATAATGAAAATGGTGTTTTATTAATCTTCTAGGTTGGAGTCATATTGAGTATATTCAATCCATACTCAATATCCTAACCTTGTTACTTTTTAAGAAAGAAGTTATGGTTATCATGAATCAAACAAATCAAATAGAGTTTGATTCTCCTAACTCGAACATACCATCAACTTGTGGTATTCATTAGAATTTAATATTGTAAGACAATCTAACAATATATAAGATAAACATATTCCTTTTGGCTTACCTATTTACCAACTAAGTCAACTTAATGGTATAATAGACTTTCCAAGCCAATTACATGCTTTATAACACAAGTACCTTTTAACCAAGTCACTTCATATCCATGTCTCAACAAGAAACATAAACTGTTATAATCCCATTATACGTTATAAATCATTGATCAACTCAATGACTTCTTGTATATGTCTTAATTAAAAACATAACAAGTTAACGTCTTACTTTATTATAAATCTTAAAAGACTTTATGTTTATGTCTTTACAATGAATCATAAACATGTTTAACTAAAGTAATTATGAACACAACTCTTGTTTTCAATAGTAATTTCAAGTTAATTTATTTTACTTCACAATAATGTAGGACTACATTATTCTTCATTTATGTCATTCCAAAATACATAAATAAACAAATTGAAGTAGGATTAGATTACTTCATTTAATTTTATGTCATTCTAATAATACATAAATATTTAATTTGAAGTAGTCTTATATATCATTTTGACACATGTTCTAAATACTTGTCTAATTTAGAAACTTTAAATATGATAAATACACTTAGATTAAAAAAAAATAATAAAAAATAAAATAACAAAAAAAACTCAGTTCTTTTATGTAAAAACATCATTGGTACACATTTTGTATTTCCATATTTTCCAAAAATAAATGGTTAACGCCGATCAAAACCGAACCAACAAAAAGTATTGGTCATGACTTATAACCTCACACCGCTAGCCAACATATTGGGCTTCAATGAGATTCAAGAGAAATAGAAGCTAGCTTCCACATAGAGGAAAATCCACTTCAACTTGCTAGAATTAGAATTTGGCCAAAATTAATATGGGTCTAAATGTTTAAGACATGACCACTATTGATATATCATAAATGCAACACTGCTTTTAAGAATCACCACGTGTCCTCAAGATTATAAGAGAAACCGCAATGCAAAGCAACGAACCATGATCTTTATTCATTGTGACCAACCAAACACCATAAATGTTTTGACCAAACATCACCAACCCTCTTACGTATAACATTCATTTTCCCACATTGTCTTATATTTCATTCAGTTCGTTCTTGTGTTCGTTCACGTGTTTACAAACAATTAAAAGTATAGCAACCAAGTAACATGTCTAATAAAATTAGTCAACACAATATAAGAGTTTATATGAACGAGTAATAAAACCCAACATACTTTTCAACGTTTAAACTCTTACTAGATATATATCAAAGAAATTATACAAGAATGCTTACGGATAACAATCTAGATTGCATGACAATGTGTTGGTGATATCCTTTCTAAACTCAAATATAAACCCAAGTTAATGTTTAAGTAAGAACTATGCTTTACTAACATATTGTAATATCCGAGACTTAGTTCTATTTGGAGCCTTGGAGGAGTAATATGAGCTCTTGAAAGTGTTAACAAAATTGTTAACCCATGCAATGCATTAATTTATAACTTATAAGCCTCTTTAAAATGTTAGACCTTTTCATGTCATCTAGACTTCAAATTATTCCTCGATCACTATAATATACAAATTTTTGAACATTTGTAATTTCTAAAACCTATTCTTAAATTACCATATTACCAACCCTTACTCATATAATTAGAGACTCTTAAATCACCATATTACCAACCTTTACTCATATAATTAGAGACTTAAACGGACATTATATTTGTTAATGATATTTTTCATTCATTGTGACACCAACCAAAACATTAAATCTCTTTCACCAAACTTTACCAACCTCTTACAAATAGTTAAATGATTTTGACCACCCTTTATTTTCTCTAGGCCTCACCTCATTGTCTTAAACGTAACAACTTCTTCCCAAATTTCACTCACCAAAGAGTGTACTAGTTTCATTTTGATTTTGTTTGAGCGGCAAGAGTGTACTAAGCTAGTTTCAATTTTAGAAGCTATTTTTATTAGGTAAGTTAAAAAGTTAATTAATTTCTATCATTTTCTCACAAGTTGGAAACCCTAATTTTCTTTTTAGGATCTTGTTTTGAATGAAATGGTAGAACTAGTGAATTTAAACATAATCCCAATGATGGGTGAAAAGAACCTTTGGTTGATGGGATCTATTACGTTGATACACCAAAGACACGGTGCCATGTTAACGCAAAATGTGGTCATTAGTCAATGTTAGGAATTTATTAATGGCAATACAAACCGCATATAACAAATATCGCGGATTACAACACGGTGATTGAGGTATGCAACTTGTAATGTCGTAAAACAAAATTTCTTCCAATATAGTGCGACTATTTTGAAGATACAACAATCAATTTAAGAATTTGAATCTAACCAATCTGAATTGGTCTTCATGATGATTTTGATGCCATATATATAACACACAAAAGGTTAGGGGATCCATTTGCAACTCTTTAAAAATACTGTTATAACGTATAATCATCAAAAGAAACGTGGCATCAATTTGTTAGTCTTCCCGGTTCAACTGTTTTTTTAAGGCCACACTCGATAGTATTAGTCAAACATAAAATCAGTTAACAACTCATATGTTCATATACAAACGAAAATAATACACTCACAAAGTATTTAACTTTATCCTTTACATGTTCTTTTGTTATATGTTCAAGCAACACAAACATTACTTCTCTTCCTTTATTTCCCTGTTTATCTTTCAACACATGCAATAAATTTTTAACACCAAACATATACCAACCTCCTACACATCTACTCCTCACTGACTATATAAATACTATAACCCTAACACCACAAACACACGCCTCCTCTTACTGTCTTACACAAACTTGATCTCTTTGTGTTGATTTTTGATTCGAAAATAAAGATCTTGAATCTGGAATTTGAGTCTTGTTTTTGTTTTTCTTATGTCTGACATAAAATCACAAAGAATTAAACCTCAAAACAAAGAAACAAGAACACTATGGTTGATGGAGCCTTTATGCTCAAAAGTGTTATGCTCAAAAGTGTTATTATTGGGTAAGTTTGAGTTAACAATTAGTTGTTTTTCATGGTTTTAACTCTAGAGATTCTTATTAGATAACATAACATGATTTGTTTTCAGGTCGAGACCAAAAAGATAAAGTCAAACGAGCTTGTTGTCACTATGTTGTAATAGACGTTCTCGGAATTTACGACATCAAGGCATAAGTTCCTTCACATGTGTGGCTAAATTATGCCACAACTTTTATTTCTGCTTTGATTTGGACGAATCTATTTTGGGGTATATTGTTTATGGTACAAATATGTGTTTACTTATGTTAATACTGTATCTAACTATAGATCTGCTTCTATGTGACATCCCATCATCTATCACACAAAGAAGCCCCAAAATATAAAACAAATCACCCTAAAAAGAGATAGTTGTTTTGATAGTTCTTATCTTTTTAAGGAGTAGTGTCTATGTTAAAAGCTGAAAGGTAGAAGAATTTTGAATTGTACTTATTTTTTTACGCTACTCCTTGTAAGGCTGAGTTCTGTTTTGAACAAAACTCCAAAGCAATCTTAGAACTTGAGAAGTCTTGACATACACGCTGTTTATGATATTTGAAAAGTAAATTGACATCTTTCAACTCCCTTTGTACTTGCTAGCTAGCTTCATTGTTACCTGCCTAGCTTTTATATTTGATCTTTTTGTTTGTTTTTCTGTAGAAGCTCAACACAAACGTGCTTTATCTAGCCGCTGGCGCTTCTTCTGTCGTCACTATTTCGCATCTGTCCGATATAGTGGGCACAGTAAGTACTTTTTCCTATCTTTGAATTAAAGCGATTTTATTTTTTATTTTTTTAAACCATTTTTTTTGCTAGGAAGGAAATGTTTATGTGGCTTTCCAACATATCCATGATATAGGCAATGGAATCACGGTTGAGGTATTGAGGCAGAACCAACGTTCATATTCTTGAAGGCGCGGCGTAGATATTACCGTGATTCCTCCGCAAATAAATGACTTATAGATCTTTTTCTCTCTCTGACATCCCGTCATCTATCACACAAAGAAGCCCCAAAATATATGATAAAACAAATCACACTAAAAAAGAGATAGTTGTTTTGATTGTACTTTTTTAAGGAGCAGTGTCTATGTTAAAAGCTCAAAGGTAGAAGAATTTTGAATTGTACTTACTTTTTACGCTACTCCTTGTAAGGCTGAGTTCTGTTTTGAACAAAACTCCAAAGCAATCTTAGAATTTGAGAAGTCTTGACATGCACGCTGTTTATGATATTTGAAAAGTAAATGGGCTTGTTAGTGCCCTGGTCTCATTTCTGTACAAAGGATAGATGAAATTAGGATTTTGGGGCTTCTTTGTTTTCAAGATCTTATCGAATGTCGGTGTTTTCCTGTAAGTTTGAAGTTTGAAGTTAAAAGATTTTTTTAAAAGTAGTGTTTTGCTAAAGCTGAAAGGTTGAAGAATTTTGAATTGTACTTATTTTTACGCTGCTCGTTGTTGTAAGGCTGAGTTGTGTTTGAACAAAACTCCCAAGCAATCTTAGAACTAGATAAGTCTTAACAAAACATTGTTTATGATATTTGAAAAGTAAATGGGGCTTGTTAGTGTTTGAGTTTGAATCACTTTTATATACGATAGTTCAAGAGCCAAAGCTAAGTGAAAATATATTGTATGTTCCAGGCCGCTAAACAACAGGGCATTAACTTGTGCAAGTATTTTTCCTTAGAAGTTGATTATCTGTATTTTTTTGCTAGATGATTCTACACCAGAGAAAAACTATTATTCAAACTTGAATTTAACCTTTGACTTTTCACGTCAAACTTGAATGTAACCACTGATGCGTTAACATAAACTTTTTAAATGCAGGTTTGAACAGTGCCATCTATCTAATATAATAAACAAGAGTTTTGTACTACTTAATAATGCACCCATTGCAATTAATTGTCTGATGTGTCTTTGTTGTGATTGGGTCATAAAAACGGAATGTACAACATCTTACAAACACAGAACTTTCAATACAATACTCTTTCAAAACACACCAAGTCAAAGCTCGGTTACAACTACATTTAATTTTCTTATATTCAAAACAACATCCTAAAATATCACACGGTTACTGTTTCATTATTCATTCCTATTGCTAGCAACTCTTCAAATTGGTAATAATGTTAGTGCTAGAGATATTTTATTTTGGGTTAAGATCTTCATATGCTAAATCTCTAAAATTTGTAAGTTTTATTTTTATAAACTATCAATCACAAGTTTCAATATGTTATTTTTTGTATATGTATATTGTTTATTTGAAAGTTTATTTATTTATTTTTTTATGTTTTTTTTATTATTTTTTTTAAAGATCTATAGTATACAATCGATTAGTAATTTTGGATGATCTGATTACTAGATCTTAAACATAAAAATATAATTTGGGGGAAACTATTTTTTACGGATGATAATAACATATTTCAATGATTTTTCAAAAATATAATTCACCCATTAATGTCAATTCATTCAAAATAATATCCAAAAATAATCTACAATTTGACTATATATCTTTCATTCAACCATTGACAACAACCCTAATGATTGACTAATTGGGATTTTACTAATTGGTAAGTTTTTTTTTTTTTTTTTTTTTTAATTTTATTTTGATTCAATTATAATACGTTTTCAGCTTGTTTGTTTGAATCTATTTTTATACAGGATTGTTCATGTTCAAGTTTGTATTGATTGACTATTTGCTCAAATTGGTTTATGGGTTACAAGAACTGAAAAAGGTTTGATGTTGTAGGAGTTTATACATTCACATTTTTTTGTTCCTTTTGTTTCGTGATATGATATGATGATATGGAAAGGAGATTAAACATCTATCATGTCGCCACGTAAATTAACAAGCTTTAAAGTTAAGTTAAAGTTAAAGATAAAGTGTTAAATGTTTCTAATGGAAGATTTTATATGTAACAGTTTCTATTAGTTCATATGTGTTCTTTGGAATAGTATTGGATGTTGAACTCAATTTGAAGAAGGTTATAAGATCAAACAACCGGTGAGTAAAATATTCTATCTTTTTCATCTTCATTTGAAGCAAGTTTTGTATTTCCCTGTTGTTTGATTTTAACTAAGATAATTTCTTTTGGGGTTCTTTACTTTTTATGAGTTGATTCTAAGGAGGTTACTTTATTTTGCAAGTAATTTGGTATTTGCACATGAACTATTCGATGAAATGCTACAATAATTGATTTATATATTGAAAGTAACATGTTAATGTGCTTCTTTGTAAAATGTGATATGTAAGTAGCATTCTCAATAATCTCAAGAAGCCACACGAATATAGCTTCCAAAAGTAGGTTTAATAATCTCATAAGCATAAGCCCTTTGGCTTTACCCAAACACTCATTATAACTTATAGATTTACCAAGATGCAAAGAAGCCCTTTGGCTTTACCCAAACACCCTCATCTACTTAAGAATAAGTAGTTAAGCGATAAATATAGACTATTTATACGGATATGATCAAAATAGTATTTTACACTACGATTATAACTATAGGTTGGTGATGACCACATGTACAAATTAATCCCGTTATAATTTTGGCAACTTTTGGTTCAATTTTGGTTTAATGGCAAACATTTTTTGTCTAGATATATGAAAGGAAATAAACATTGGTTATTCGTATCGATAATGCGCTTTTGGCAATTTTTTACCCTGTTGACCTCCTTAAGCACTTTGACCACCTGTTCTATGTTGTGTTTTAAATTTAACCAATTATAGAAAAGAAAAGAACCAAAGTTGACCCATTTACAAATATATAGGTACAGTGTTAGAATTGTATATGATGAACCCATTTGTAAATATATGGGTCTTAGTTTCACCACTAGGCCTCCGTCTGTAACATGATTTCTCTATAGATTTCTTGGATTAATGTATGGACGGATCTTTTTTTTTTTTTTTTTTTTTTTTTTTTTTTTTTTCTGGGTGTATGAGGACATCTCTTTTCAAAGCTAATATATTATTTATTCCATGCAGGTTCATATTGAACATATCATGTGCCGGAATCTTTGAGTCTTCATCTTACTGTGGTAAAAGGCGTGGCTGGGCATACACGAATATAGGTATGTTTATAAGTGATAACGTAAGAAATTATTCCTTGATATTCTTTTCAGAAGTATTATACCTATCTAATTTGTACAGTTTTTAATAAGCAATCACCAAACGGGTTGTATTTGTATTAAGTTTTCCATTTCTGTAACGGCCACTCATTTATAATGCAATGATTTGTTTCTAGCTATTATAGTTTAGCAGTTGAGTTACGAAGGTCTACTAATATATTTATATGCATGATTTCTATATTGCAGCTAACAGTGAAATGATCACATGTGGTCATCATGGAACACTTTCCAAGTCTATGCGCAAGGGCAGTGAAGGACACGCGTAATATCCCGGCTGTACCCTACATGGATAAAGGGACGCATAGCACTGGAACAGGCAGCAGTTCAAATGGCACTTTTAGTGACGAGTTTGTTCCTGAAGAAATTTCTTTTCTTGGCATATGTAGTCAAGAACTACTTGCAAGAGGTTGTGTGCTCCTTAAACGCACACGTAAAGGTTCCATCTGATATATCAATCACAACTTATTTGAATTAATGTATTAAATGCTGTAATTTTCAGAATGGTTTTTAATTATTACAGGTCATCTTCACCGAAAAATAGTTTCTGATATATCAACAAAATGGATCAGGTTAGTTCTTTCCAACTTATGATGGTACTTAATTACTTATTATATCACCGTAAGTTACGGGTTCATAACTTGATTTTAATCAAAGGTGTCAACTTCAACTTATGAGATCTCAGATATGTGATGGTAAACTTGGATCCAACCATTTGCACAGGTTAAAAAAAATAAGTCAAAACATTGGATGCTATGATTACCAAAAGAAAAAAAGTTCGAACAATTTCTTCCTTAAAATTGACACATAACATCACCATTTAGATATTTTCCAATTCCAACTGAACATTATTATTTTATCGTGAACATGTTTCCTTTCTATAGTTGTTCTTTTCTAACGTTGTGTTTACATTGCCAAGAAAAAATATTGGACGACAAATAGTAGTTGTAAATATTTATGTTTCTAGAAACAAAGTTAAAAAAAAAATCCAAAAACAGTAAACAAAATATGGGTAACCTATCTGACTTTTGGCAGAATAAAACCATGAGGCGTGTGGTTACCCGCCACTGAGAGTTAAATCTTAAAACCTTAATTTGATGTTTGTAACAACTTAAGAGAAACAACTCTGATTTTAGTGAGTTGGAGTTTTCAAACACATAAAACACTACTGCTCTTAAAATTAGGTTGTTTCAATCTTTTTAAAATGGAGCCAAAATTACAAAATAAATTAGTGCATGGTTCTATTATTGAACAACAATCATGATGTATTTACCAACATTAGTACTTTTTAATCATCGAAAACTTTAACTATAATACCTTAAAATGTGTATATAAATCGGATGATCCCAAGATGAAGAGCGATATGTCGATGGGACCATTACAAAAAGAAGAGTAAGTTTGTTAATCACACACTCACTGCCAATGGTTTGGTGGGCCTTTTGGTGATTTTTAAAAGGTTTAAAGCATTAAACTAAAGTCATATTCTTATTCTATTGATACTAACTTTGTCTCTTTTTAACAGATATTGTGTTGGAAGTTTTGAAAGATATGTCACCTTGGCCGGGTCGCCACCTTGTGGAAGGTGGTCATGATCAGTGTTACTTTGTGCTAAAAATCATGGATCGTGGCGTTGTTGAGTTTGAATGCAAAAATCAAATGGAGTATGATACTTGGACTGGAGGTGTGTGTAGGTTGCTTGCGGTTGCTACAAATACAAACAATAAGATTTGAATCTTGGTTAGCATTTTTTGGGTTTGTATTAGCTATCGTTATATTTGTATATCTTTTGGCTTAGTATGGTATGATCATTGTGGTTTATTTTTTTAAACAGTTTTAGTTTTTGCGACGTTGGTGTTATTGCTGCTTTTGTAAATTTACGTTTGTATATTACTTATCGAATGGATACTTGGTGTTTAACTTTCTAACTAAACCAAGTTAAAAGGCTTACAAATGAATGGAGAGTCGGTTAATATCTTATTTCCAACGGGTAAAAGTAATTTTCAACTACGAAGAAGAGGGTCCACTTTAGGCCCATAACTAATTGAAGTTCGCCTACAAAATAGAACTCCTAAACCATTATGTGAACAATTTATAAATCATAGATGACCTTTAAAGCTTACTTATTAAAGATAAATCCTATTGTTATTCTATAAATGTCAAAGACCTACCTTAATTTGTTGACAACCCAACTTTTTCCATAAATGATGTCCATCGAGAGAATCGGTATATCTATCTAATAGTGCTTTATTTTCTGAGTTCTTGCAATTGGAAAATGAAATAGCAGTGATTTTACTTTTTTTAAAGTTATTTCTAATCACTTTGATCTCGACCCCAAAGCTATCGTATATTTTTTCTACATATGTAAAAGTGTGACAACTTTTTCTATGTATGTAAATATAATATTTTTTAAAAGGCAATTAATTTTATAGAAAACAAAACTAAGATGAAGTTAGGAGTTACAAGCTTATACATTCATTTCGATCTCGACCCCAAAGCTACCATGACCCTTACCTAAAGCTACCACAACCCTAGAGATTACGATGACCAATACATATTATTTTAACTTTACGACCCTGCAAGAATCTAAGACATACAAACGTGAATCTAAACAAACGTATAGCCACACAATGGCAATCATCTCGGTAAAAAGTATATCAACGGATGCTGGCCTCATGGCCCAACCCAAACAACAAACACAAAACCCGTTCTCTTCATATAATATCTCGAAAAGTACTACAAATATTGTCTTCAAAGAAGTAATTCAAGGTTTATGATCAATGTTTAGCATGTATGTACAACTATATAAATGACATGTTTTGTATCATGTTAAACTTTACATATACTATTATCAACAACTTCCTTTCAGTTTGATTTTTGTTTTTTTTTTTTAACTTTTAGGTGTTTAGGAATGAACATAGGCTACTTGAATGTTTGACGTTGACCGCATCTTGCCTCTTTAAGACTACTTATCAGTTGGATAAGACGATACATGCACATTTATTATTTTAGTTGTAACCAAATTGTTTATCGTATCATTCACACATTACTTATTATTTGCTTCCATAAAATAATCGAACCTATTTGCAAACGTTGTTGTTTGTTAACTAATTCACGCACGTAACTCCTTAATGAATAATTTATTTAAAATCCCCGTGATTCCACGGGTCTATAAGCTAGTTTAACAATAAAGTGCTTGTCGAGTTTTATTCAACTTTACAGATCTGTATCAATCCAAAAAGATTCAGATTTGATTAAAAGTCGAACCAAATTCTATTTAATGACATCACTGAGTTTGGATGGTATTATTCGGTTTGTTCTAGGAGATGCTTCTAGTTATGACTATGTACGGTTTTGGTTCATGGCTGTTGGCTAACTACTATGTATGTGGTTTATCTATATGTGTGTATGTGTAGACATTTAGGACATAATCAACTCTTAGATTACATGGCTGTTGGCCAACCACATACATACAATAAATCTCTTAGATTACACATAATGACATAATCAACTAATTATCCAAACACGTTTAGTCAGCCGCGCTTAGGGACGAAACTAAAGGGTCCCGCGGTGTCACGGGACTTAGATAGAATTTTGCTTCGTAATGTTATTTTTTGTAAAAAAACATTAAATTCTCTAAAATGCAGCCGGTTCCAATGCATTGTGTTTCTAATTATAGCCCGTCAATAGGTGAATGTGAGCATGCTTTTCAATAAACGTAATCACTTTACCAGAAACTCGTACTTTCTTAAAAAAAATTCCTTATCATTTAGCGTTGGTTCCGTTCTTGACACTACAACATTCAGCCCAAATGGCGAGGATATTTTGACGCCTTTGCCGAGGCCGGCCGGCATTGATTTTATTTAACTTTTTTTTTCCTTTTTTTTTATTTTATTAAATCAGTGTTTAACTTGAAATTCCACATGCCAACAATATAGTGTACAAACATAATCGTGAAATTCACACTCTCCTTTTGTCTGAGATGAGCAAGCCGGAGGAACATAGATTCAAGCGTGTCAAAGATATTACTCTAGGTCCAGCCCGAGTGGTGTTGTATTGCTTGATTGTTCGACCCTCTTTATTGTATGACACCTGAAAATGAAGGTTCTGCCTCTGTCTTTGTCTTTGCTGATCCTTCGATGGAAGAGACCACGATTCACTTGAATACTATTTGTATATTGTAGTGCGCTTTGGTTCCAATTTGTACTTCATTAAAGGCACCCGATGCTTGCTTAGATGGTGGTTGAAGTGGGTTCCCCCTCTTCTAGATATTGGCACCCATTTTTTTCACTCTTTTTTTTTTTTTTAATTTTTTTTTTTGTTATAAAACTACAGAACTAAAAGTAAAAGTACGGAACCTAAAATATAAAGTTTGATAAACCAAAAGTTTTAAAAGACTGAAAATACAGAGCAAAAAATGGAAAAATTTTGTTTAGTCTCAATAAATGTAACTAAAGGGAGGTGCCACTAACCTATAAGGGTACCCCTAACATCACCATTTTTTTCTTATCTCAATCCACTTAAAAGCAATTTGAGCAAAGAGTACCTTGATCACCACAAACATAGGAAATACCATTATACCTGAAACGAAATATCATGGTTATTGTTTTATATCACTTTATGATAATTGCTTGATTAATTTTGGCTATATGGATGCGGAGTTATTGTATAGAAAGTCTGCCAATAGTCATCCGGATAATAACATTAATAAAACATGTAGTTGCAATACATGTAGATGTCTTGAAAACAACTGATCATGATCATTGCATGTTTTTCACATGGGATACAATTAGGCAAGGAGATGATTTCAACAGGTGTGCTCAAATAGGCTTCAACGTCGTGTTTTGGGTGTTTTATTGTCCATATAATCCAACTCAAAAGTATTGTAATGGTACAGTTAGTGACGAGAATTCGTAATCTAAACTTTAATCAAGTTTCTAACTCCTTGTGTGTTTATTTAGATCTATGTTCCAGATTTGGTGGTTCATTTGTTGGGTTTTATTGACCATGGTATCAACGAAGGTCTTTGTCATGTGATTTTGTTTAACCACTTTACCCATGTTTTAGATGCATTAGAATGTATTTTCTAGCTCAAAGTTACATGCGATATTAGGTGCATTTGATGAAATTAGGAAAATCCTTTGTTTTTGTCATCCACATGTCAAATGTGTTGCTAGTACTATTGTGCATCACTTGTAAATAACTTATGAACTTATTAGAATGCATCTAAATAAATAGAGATGCATATAATTTAAGTTGAGAGATGCATATAATTTAAGTTGAGACATCTCAAATATGTGCTTATACTTATCTTACATCTTTCTCATTTTTAGTTTGTTCTCACAGATCTTTACTCTTGCAATGTTCGGCACATAAAATATGCAAAAGCAAAACCATGAATATAAATTTAGAAGTTTTATATGTTAAACTTTAGAACTTTTGACTACTACGCTTCAAAAATGCAAAACACAAAGGACTTATGACAACCACCAAATCTCTTACACAATAAATACCTTTATTTTCTCTTTTCCTTGTCTTGTAAACATATTTCATGTCAGTTACTTGCTCCTATCATCATTTAAGTGCAATGTATTAACTTGCAAGCTCCCATTTGCAATGCATTCATAAACCAAAAAGACGTTGCCCATGATATGTTCGCCACATACAATATCCTGCTGGCATAACTGTGTTTGGAGTGCATGCTTTCAATGTGACATAATCAAAATGGCTTCTAAAAATCAATTCTTCTTACTTACCATAATCTAATATCTCAAACCTTTGAGTTGCTAATGTTTAAATTTTGATAAATAGGTACTTGCTAATCATATCTTGGCTAAAACTTGAATCTGAAATCGCCAACTATATAATCCAACATCTTGAAAGCATGCTTCTAATTAAAATTTGTTTGAGAACCGACTTGATCGAGAAACTTGAAACCGCAATAAGTTAGAAGAGGATTGAGGACCTTGAATAACAACCAACTCAAATTGTCAACCCATGCATTAATTTATATCTTATAAGCCTTTTTAAAATGCTAGACCTTTTCATGTCATCTAGACTTCAAATTATTCCTCACTATAATATACAAATTTTTGAACATTTGTAATTTCTAAAACCTATTCTTAAATCACCATATTACCAACCCTTACTCATATAATTAGAGACTCTTAAATCACCATATTACCAACCCTTACTCATATAATTAGAGACTTAAAGGGACATTATACTTGTTAACAGATACTTTTCATTCATTGTGACACCAACCAAAACATTAAATCTCTTTCACCAAACTTTACCAACCCTCTTACACAGAGTTAAATGATTTTGACCACCCTTTCTTTTCTCTAGGCCTCACCTCATTGTCTTAAACGTAACAACTTCTTCCCAAATTTCACTCACCAAAGAGTGTACTAGTTTCATTTTGATTTTGTTTGAGCAGCAAGAGTGTACTAGTTTCAGTTTTAAAGTTAAAGTTAAATACTTTGCTGCTCAATAAAATCAGTTATAGCGTCTACTCCTCACATCTACTCCTCACTCACTCTATAAATACTATAACCCTAACACTACAAACACACGCCTCCCTCTTATTCTGCTTCACCTATCCACACAAACATGATCTCTTTCTGTTGATTTTCGAAAAATAAAGATCTTGAATCTGGAATTTGAGTCTTGTTTTTGTCTTTCTTTTTCTTATATTTGAAACAAAATCACAAAGAATTAAACCCCTCAAAACACAGAAACAAGAACACTATGGTTGATGGAGCCTTTTATGCTCAAAATTGTTATGCTCAAAAGCGTTATTATTGGGTGAGCTTGAGTTAACAATTGGTTGTTTTTTCATGGTTTTTAGCTCTAGAGATTCTTATCAAATAACATAACGAGATTGGTTTTCAGGTCAGAGACCAAGTGTTGGATTAATATAACATGACAATCAAATAAATAATCACAAAACATCAAAGTAATCAAGCGGAAGCGTATAGGAACATATAATGAATAATTAATTAACTAAAGAATAAAGTATGCGTACCTTTCTTGATTCTAGCCGAACAAGAATCAAATCCACAAACTAGCAATTAGGATGAACCCTAATTAGGGTTTATAGGATTATAAGAATTACCCCTTACCTTTTTGTAATTCAATCCAAGATAATAACAATAGTGTGTTATTACTATGTTCTTGTACACACGTACTAAACCGAATTAAAGTAATGCTAGTTTTTATCAAACAAATAACTTGATGTGGAAAAGGTTTGAAGATCGACACCCTAAAGGGATGTACGATCGGTTTAAGAACAAAACACACACAAAACAATTTTAGGGTTTAAGCAATGTGCACAAGAGATGGAAAAATAAAACCCCTAGCCTTGTTTATATACCCAAGCAAACTTGGTGAACAAGTTGGTTTTTCTTTCCTTCTTTCTCTCCTTGGCCGATCGGTTATAGGGATTCCAGAACCTTCCCAACTTTTGCAATTTAATCCTTTTCCATAAACATTTAACGACCGTTAATCCATTACATTAATTACTTAACGTCCGTTAGTTATTTCGTTTAATAAATAAATAAATATAACATTTATATTTAATTATTAACTTTAAATTCTCATACGTAGTGTGTAATCCCATAGTCTCGAAGTTCGATCCTAACACACGCCTATTAATTTATTGTCCATAAAACCAACAGCCCCACTGGACATATCTTAATAGAGTGATCACATTCGGTTAGCGTCTAGCAACACTTCATGCCTCTAGTACAACTCGAGCAAGGCTCCCTGAAAACCTTTAATGATTTCTCATTATTATTATCCTTTATTTCTAATACCATGTTAAATAAAGATATGGAATTAAGTCATTCTTTATTCAACCATTCTATTTCTCGTTATTAGTGATTGAGCAAGATTACCAAATCTTCGAACATATCTGGGAGAAATTTGGGCATGGCCATGCAAACATCTTGTCAACCCTACGAGGGCCCAAAGAAGATTAAACTCAAAATAAAATTGAAGGAACAAATTCTATCTTGACTACGAGAATAACCCATGAACTTTGCAACACTTCGTGAAACACCCCTTATGACTACCAGCCACGATAGCGTTAAGTTGTTCCACGTATGCACTACATTCATGACACTTATCTGGTATCTCAAGTCTGAGGATAACTATTCATGATTTACTTAATAACAATATCCATAAAGTAAAATCATGTAGTTGGGATAAGTCCTATATTGAATATCATCTGAAATTGGTATGCATTCTCATCAATATACTTTCAAGTACATTCTACCATATCTCTCAGATTTGTCTTAGTTTAATGATACTCCCATATCATTAATTGACAACGGACGATTTAGAATAAATAAATTTATTCATGGATTAAACATGCAAATATAGGATACAATATATTATAAAATCAAACATACCAAGTATTTGATTTATATTATAACAATTGTTTAACATCCCTTATCCAAATACCAAATAGATCAATGCATGAAAATTCCAGTTTGATGAATTATGCCTCAAGTAATGACAATCATACTTGTTGACAAGACATAAATCAACCAACTTGATCTATCATAATTTTGAGAATACTTATTTCAAGAATTTAATTAATGAAATCCTTGTATGTGTGCATTCAACAATCCACATAATAATTCATAAAGTGTGTGACATCCTCTATCACCAATTTATGACAATTTAAACTTTCAAACATTTTAAAGTTTAAAGTATTCTTATTCTTTTAATGTATAATGCAATTGCGCTCTTAGTAGCACACCTAGTTCACATGGCCATTAACAAGGATAAAATCCTACCATGACGAGTATTGAGTGTCATCTCAATTAAACCAGCATCATTGTATACAAACAACAATGTGCTTATTAAAACTCCGTAAAATTTAATATCTTATTGTGTAATGTTTGATGTCTTCCAAACTTTCAAGTTTGAAGCTGATGACAATTTGCACAACAATTGACATATTGTTCATCCATAGAATCTAGGAGCAATTCCAGGTTTTAAGGATGTAATTCTATTAGAATATTCATTACACAAGTTATCTAATAACTTTTATTTAGATATTAATGTTGTCAAATCACTTCTTATTCAAGAATGATACAACAATTTTAATACACAACCAGATGTACATAATGAATCTACAGGTCAAACTTAGAATTCATTCACGTTCTAGCTTGTCAAAAGATATTTATCAATTTCCCAAATGATATATCATGTTTTATTAGAATCATTTATTTTACTGCACATGTTTATTAACAATAAACATATATTCCAAGGTTGTATGTTTTAGTTCTTAAATCTTATAAGTGAAGTTTCATTCCAATCTAAGACTTAACATTTTAGCTTACAAGGAATGTTACTTCTCATATGTTATACAACATATAAGATTTAAAACCTTAACATAATACTTCCACTAGCTTTCAGGAATACTTAAAATTTATCTTATTTTAATTATAAATCGAAAATGGATTTAATAATTTAACATAAGAATAATTTCATAGATGCATGCATTTATCCATTCATGAATTATTGCACTCGTACACTTCCAAAGATTATATGAATTCAAAAACCTTTCGATTACTTACCGTCCTCGCTCAAGTAATTTCTCAAGAAAAGTTTTGATATTCCATTGTCATATTTCATATTAATGAAAACAAGTATGACAATTATCATCTTTATATATTTAATGTGTCTAGAAAAGAATATTCAATCACAATTAATTGCTTAAGTATGATTAATAATCTTGTCATAAGACATGCATTAAATATGTGTAGAATATTGTCCATATGATTTCTACATAGAAATTCAAACCACTAGGGTTTTTCATCTCTTTGAAGAAACTCATTTCCATTCTCTAGTCTAACTATTAAGATAAACCAAATTTCCAAAATTGATTATCTTTATGGACAACATCTTTAACATTCAAAGTATGAGTAATTTTCCCAATTCAATATTTGGTAATCCATCATAATGATTATCAGTTTACTATAATCCCAGAACTCATATTTCTCAAAGATATAAGTCAAATATCCGAGATATCCTTGCAGATCTATGAATGAAAATTCCATCATCATGAGGTCTATCAATTACATGTCTAACCTCATCATGATATTTACTAGTGTGTTTTAGAAGATTATGTATCTTGTAATTTTATCTTTCAAGATAAAAACTCCCACTTGCCTTTTGTAATATATAGACTATCTATATATACTTAGCAATTAGAGCAAAACTACATTGTTCTCTTTTGGGACATTACAAATTACACATTGATTATTCCTGACTTAAGTTTGTTAATAACCTATTCATAAGTAGTTTAACAAATTCAGAATCTTCAATTTTTAAAACTTAATGTGATTCATCACATTCCATAATGAAATGGTGTTTTATTAATCTTCTAGGTTGGAGTCATATTGAGTATATTCAATCCATACTCAATATCCTAACCTTGTTACTTTTTAAGAAAGAAGTTATGGTTATCATGAATCAAACAAATCAAATAGAGTTTGATTCTCCTAACTGAACATACCATCAACTTGTGGTATTCATTAGAATTTAATATTGTAAGACAATCTAACAATATATAAGATAAACATATTCCTTTTGGCTTACCTATTTACCAACTAAGTCAACTTAATGGTATAATAGACTTTCCAAGCCAATTACATGCTTTATAACACAAGTACCTTTTAACCAAGTCACTTCATATCCATGTCTCAACAAGAAACATAAACTGTTATAATCCCATTATACGTTATAAATCATTGATCAACTCAATGACTTCTTGTATATGTCTTAATTAAAAACATAACAAGTTAACGCCTTACTTTATTATAAATCTTAAAAGACTTTATGTTTATGTCTTTACAATGAATCATAAACATGTTTAACTAAAGTAATTATGAACACAACTCTTGTTTTCAATAGTAATTTCAAGTTAATTTATTTTACTTCACAATAATGTAGGACTACATTATTCTTCATTTATGTCATTCCAAAATACATAAATAAACAAATTGAAGTAGGATTAGATTACTTCATTTAATTTTATGTCATTCTAATAATACATAAATATTTAATTTGAAGTAGTCTTATATATCATTTTGACACATGTTCTAAATACTTGTCTAATTTAGAAACTTTAAATATGTCCATGCAAGATCTCACGTTACATAGAGATTTACTTTGTTGTTGCAATCTCGCCAAGTTCTCACATGACGTAAATTGTAACACCAAGTGTTTCTTGAATTAGATATGTACAAGTTATATTAAAACGTTAGTCTCTTACCTTGCAGTCAAGAGAATCCGTTAAATCATATACTTATATGTTGTACCTTGCACACAATATAGATTTCTCCCACTTGTGCATTGAACAACATCATGTAGCAGATAAACAACACGACATATGTTTGTTTATGTGACTAATATGATTGTGTCATTGATATTAGCATAACTAGTATATGTAGAACCACTTCATTGTCTAATAAGGAAACGTACATGACTATCCTTGAAAACATAAGTGTCTACAAGTGGAAAGTAATTATCGTAAGACATTCTAGAGATAATCTGAGTTACTACCAAGATGACAAAGCTTGTAACTCCCACTGAATAAGAGATCATTACATTAATTCCTTATTCAGTAATAAGAACAACATACTCCCACTGGATTTGACAACATTGTAAGTGTTTCATTAACCAATAAAAGAAAATAGTGTTCTATTTACTTCCCTACACCTTTGAAAAAGTCCATACATTACTTATGTACTTAAAGAGTGTATTCTACTATGTAGATGATGAACTATCCATCAATGCTATTAACTTGAAATAATTGGGCATGCAATTTCTTTCTTAATAGTTCTACTATTCCAACAATTGCAAGTAGTACTTTTTAAATGGTCAAAGACAAAACAACTAGATAAAATATGCTAGTTTGTCTTTTACCAATTATACAAGAATTAGTCTAGCTTCTAATTTAATAACTCGTAAATATGCAATTTTCTTAACTATTAAAATTTGCTTACGAGTTATGTATTTAGAATTTAGACAATTCTAATTGTCCTATCATACCTTTCTTCATTCATGAAAAGGAATAGGATTGAATCTCACTCTTTCTTAGAAAAGAGGACTAGGTTTATTCTTTTAGTAAAGTTGACTCTACCAAAAACTTTACGGTGTAGATCAATTTACTGAATATAGGAATAACCTTCGTTTACGGTTTAATGTTGCATTAATACATTTAAAGAATTTTCAAAATTCAATTTTAGTATTTTCGATAATTAAACTTTTCAAGAAAATAAAATACCCAAGGTAATATTCATATAACCATAGTATTTTCTCGAAAACTAGGATCCAAATTATCATAGGTTCATTACATCAGTTGATCTGCTAGCAACGAACGCACATAATAGGGTAATCTGTCGAACAATAATTGGCAAACAATTTCCAATTCCTAGATCATTATGGGATTTATATTTTCCAACGCTATTGCAAATATAAACATGTTTTATCCCATCTTATGCCATTGAGTCCAAGATCTCACTTCCTACTCAACTTAAGTGTCTAACTTAAAGAACTGCAAATATGTCCATGTAAGGTCTCACTTAACATAGAGATTTACCTCTCCATCACAATCTAGCCAAGTACTCTCATGACTTAAATTGCAACTTCAAGTGTTCCTTTTAATTAGATGGCATATACCTTAATTTAAAAGGGTACTAGTTTTGATTTTATGTGGTCAAATCAAATATGTACAAAGATGTCATGCATTCATCTTGTAGCATAATTTTAATAAAAACTTTTATTACCATATCATAAAGATCAAATTATCAAAGTTTTGATTGAGGTATTGGGTTCACCAATCAAGGAATTTAGTGTTAATTATCATCCATTATACCGTACTTTTGCATAAGTGTAAACACTTAGTGTTTGGATAATTACCACCAAGTGGCGCATGGAATTAAAACTAATTCGCCTTAAGATGAGCTTGTACTTTTATGGCTTACTAAGTAGCTCCATTCGAACTTACAGAGGCGAGAGGACCGTAAGCGCAAAAGCATAACCTTAGACATCCTTTCAAAGTGATTGTCGCACTTCTTAAATAACCCATTTATAGTTCATTCGAATGGGTGAGCTGCTCATCATTGTACCAAAGTCACCAATCAATTAAACTATTGAAAACTTAACTCTTCCAAAATAAATCAAATTTTGCCATTGTTTAGTCCGTATTATTTTTCTATTCAAAATTAACCTTTGCTTAAAACCTCTAACATAATAAACAAACAAGTAATACCAATAAAAATATAAACAACTAAAAACAATGCGCACATAATAAACAATTTATACGTGTAAACAAGTAGCCACATGCAACTTATTCGATAAAACCCTATTAATAATCAATGTCTAGGTTAAATTAACGATATATTAATTAGGGCTTTCACTCTCTCAATTGAAAGTGAGCCACATACATCGATGAATCGATTATGTAAACCCATAATTAATGATATACCAAATTGCACATAATTGATTCATTAATGTATATAATTGAGTCATCCCAATTCAAGATTTATCATAAATATACATGTGTATAAACTTAACAATTAATTCAATCTTAACAATTAAATAATAATATAAGCAACTATCCATGCAACTATCCATGACAAACATGCATGTATCATCATGGATATAACATAACAATTATTCAATTAAGTCACAAGATCGCATACAATTCCATGTCACATAACACTTTATTCATGAATTTATCACGTAACAAATATATTAAATCTAGGTTTCGATATTGATAACATAACAATTAATATAAACCCTAAAAAAATTTAGAAATCGACTAAAAATTTTAGGGTTTCCACCCAAAAAAATTTTCGATCCATAATAGATTTTAAAACCAAATCGGGGAAAATCCTTAACCCTAAAATTAGGGTTTATATAATCATAACCAAAACCCTAGAATAAATCATATCAAACACAATACAATATCCGTTTTTACGTGTTTAGTAATTAATTACTCATTAAAACCCGCTCGATACCACCGTTGGAATTATATAACATGACAATCAAATAAATAATCACAAAACATCAAAGTAATCAAGCGGGCGTATAGGAACATATAATGAATAATTAATTAACTAAAGAATAAAGTATGCGTACCTTTCTTGATTCTAGCCGAACAAGAATCAAATCCACAAACTAGCAATTAGGATGAACCCTAATTAGGGTTTATAGGATTATAAGAATTACCCTTACCTTTTGTAATTCAATCCAAGATAATAACAATAGTGTGTTATTACTATGTTCTTGTACACACGCACTAAACCGAATTAAAGTAATGCTAGTTTTATCAAACAAATAACTTGATGTGAAAGGTTTGAAGATCGACACCCTAAAGGGATGTACGATCGGTTTAAGAACAAAACACACACAAAACAATTTTAGGGTTTAAGCAATGTGCACAAGAGATGGAAAAATAAAACCCTAGCCTTGTTTATATACCCAAGCAAACTTGGTGAACAAGTTGGTTTTTCTTTCCTTCTTTCTCTCTTGGTCGATCGGTTTGGATATCCCATAGGGATTCCGAACCTTACCAACTTTGCAATTTAATCCTTTTCCATAAACATTTAACGACCGTTAATCCATTACATTAATTACTTAACGTCCGTTAGTTATTTCGTTTAATAAATAAATAAATATAACATTTATATTTAATTATTAACTTTAAATTCTCATACGTAAAGTGTGCAATCCCATAGTCTCGAGTTCGATCCTAACACACGTCTATTAATTTATTGTCCATAAAACCAACACCAAGAAAAGATAAAGTCAAACGAGCTTGTTGTCACTACTGTTGTAATAGACGTTTTCGGAATTTACGACATCAAGGTATAATTTACTTCACATGTGTGGCTAAATTATGCCACAACTTTTTATTTCTGTTTTGGTTTGGATGAATCTATTTTCGGATATATTGTTTATGGTACAAATATATTGTTTATGGTACAAATGTGTATGTTTACTTGTATAATTTTAGTATTGCTAGTGCTCTAATTTTGTATCCAACTCATATCATATCTGCTCTATTTAGCTCTATTACAAGTCACTTAATTGTAAATATTGGCTGTGAGTAAGAAAACATTATAAGTAAATGCCTAGTCCTTATATTAGCCAGAGATTGTATAGGCTTTTATGATATTAGGAAGAATCCGATTTTATAACCACTGATAAATTTTTGAGTTGACAAATATATTGGCCAAACTCGACACTTTTTTACAGGGTTTTATACAAACCATTCATAAACGTACTTAAATATATACTGAAATTAACCAATACTTTTTCATAATCTTCGAACCTCGTGATCGAATTACATCTCTGCAGCTAATTCCTGCATAAATACATTCCTTGCTTTTTCTAAGGGTATCTTAAAAGCACCTCCTTATGCAATCAGTCACCAAGTTTACTTCTTATTTAAAAAGATTTGATTTGGCTGTATCCAAAAGTATCAGCATCACAAGGTTTGTACCTTGTTTTATCGAAGTTTTGAATATTTATTTGATTTTGGTCTGTTGGACAGTCGCATGTATAGTAAAACGCACCCATGTCATTAGTTTGTTATACGCTGCTAGAAAGGAAGGCTGTCATGTGTTATATAGTACTTAGTTTTGTTTTTTTGTGTTATATAGGATAAGGGTTGAGATCTAGGGTTGCACTTGCAAACAAACAAAAAACACCCCTCTTTTCTTGAGGCTCTAACTCTCTCTATCGTCACTTTTGTACTTTGTTTACCACAATTAGCAATCTATATAGATCTGCTTCTCTCAAGCCCCAAAATTATATCATACTACAAATCACCGATAGTTGTTCTGATTTGCACACACCATTTTATCTTATGCTTATGCTTATGCTTATGCTAGTTGTTTGTAACATGATGTGTGCAAATCAAGAATAATCATGTAAAAAAAAAAAAAAATTACCACCAAGAAACCCTTAAAATCATATCACCGAGTGTCAGATTCACTTTTCCAATAAGGTTTGTTTCTATTGTTTTTTTAGTTTTATATATTAATGTTATTTTTATAAAATAGCCCATTTGGACTGTGGGCTAAATTTGTTTTGTGCTAATATGTTTTTATAATTGGGCTCGTTGCGTTTATTAGCCCATTGTTGGTACGCAATCACAGAAAGTCACAAACCCTTAATTCAAAAACCCTACTTCATTCAAAAACCCTACTTGCTGCTGCTTCTTTCAAAAACACACACACATATTTCTCTCATATCATTGAAAATGTCGGTACTTCTCTTCCCGCCCGTATCATTATCTATGTTGATGAGGTGTGTGGTGATGACCGGATGTTACCCTTGATGAAGAAACGGGTATTAATGGGGCTGATGACACCGGTATTACCGTGGTGATGACACCGGGTGAAGACATGGATATTACCGGTCTCGATAGCACGATCTTATTATGGTTGATGATCTTGTTAAGGTATTTATTTATTTTATTTTATTTTATTCCTTATCTTGTATTTGGTATTATGAGCTAATTTCATTTTTTGTTCAAACAGATTGCTCAGGAAATGTATTCCACTTTACCTCCGACTAATGTGATTCTTATCCACCAGCAACCTATAAGGAAAATTATGAGATACTCCGGAATCGTCTAAACATGTATGGGCGTGCTGTTGTGGAAATGGATGGGAGAGACACCTATTTTAGCGCGTTTTCCCATCAATGTTGGAATACACAAGAATATAGTCTCTTTGCAAGAATTGTCACACTAGAATATGTAAATAACTTGCAATTTTCACATACTATATTATTTATTTTATAATTATTATTTTAATTTTTTTTCTAATTATTATTTTTCTTATTATAGATGAAGGCGAATGTCGAATCGCATGTAAAGGACTTCTAAAAACCACACGTGGACGATGTAAAGAGATCTTGATAAGCTCGCTACACCGGTAAACACGGTTGCTATTTATATCCCGTGATTTTGTTATCCGAGGCTCATGTGATATTGTAATTAGTTATCAATTTCAATTATAACTCATTTGTTTGTGATTCTTTTAAGTATTGCTAGTGCTCTAATTTTGTATCCAACTCATATTATATCTGCTCTATTTAGCTCTATTACAAGTCATGTAATTGTAAATATTGGCTGTGAGTAAGAAAACATTATAAGAAAACATTTACTTATGTTAATACTGTATCTAACTATATAGATCTGCTTCTCTGTGACATCCCATCATCTATCACACAAAGAAGCCCCAAAATATATGATAAAACAAATCACCCTAAAAAAAAGAGATAGTTGTTTTGATTGTACTTATTTTTTTAAGGAGTAGTGTCTATGTTAAAAGCTGAAAGGTCGAAGAATTTTGAATTGTACTTATTTTTTTATGCTACTCCTTGTAAGGCTGAGTTCTGTTTTGAACAAAACTCCAAAGCAATCTTAGAACTTGAGAAGTCTTGACATACACGCTGTTTATGATATTTGAAAAGTAAATGGGGCTTGTTAGTGCCCCTGGTCCCATTTCTGTACAAAGGATGGATAAAATTAGGATTTTGGGGCTTCTCTGTTTTCAAGATCTTATCGAATGTCGGCGTTTTCCCTGTAAGTTTGAAGTTTGAAGTTAAAAGATTTTTTTTTAAAAAGTAGTGTTTTTGCTAAAGCTGAAAGGTTGAAGAATTTTGAATTGTACTTATTTTTTACGCTGCTCGTTGTAAGGCTGAGTTGTGTTTGAACAAAACTCCCAAGCAATCTTAGAACTAGATAAGTCTTAACAAAGACATTGTTTATGATATTTGAAAAGTAAATGGGGCTTGTTAGTGTTTGAGTTTGAATCAGTTTTATATACGTATAGTTCAAGAGCCAAAGCTACGTGAAAATATATTGTATGTTCCAGGCCGTTAAACAACAGGCGCATTAACTTGTGCAAGTATATTTCTTTAGAAGTTGATTATCTGTATTTTTTTGCTAGATGATTCTACACCGCAGAAAAACTATTATTCAAACTTGAATTTAACCTTTGACTTTTCACGTCAAACTTGAATGTAACCACTGATGCGTTCACATAAACTTTTTAAATGTAGGTTTGAACGGTGCCATTTAACAATAAAGTGCTTGTTGAGTTTTATTCATCTTTACAGATCTGTATCAATCCAAAAAGATTCAGATTTGATTAAAAGTCGAACCAAATTCTATTTAATGACATCACTGATTTGGATGGTATTATTCGGTTTGTTCTAGGAGATGCTTCTAGTTATGACTATGTACGGTTTTGGTTCATGGCTGTTGGCTAACTACTATGTACAGTATGTGGTTTATCTATATGTGTGTGTGTAGACATTTAGGATAACATTAATGGGCTTAGATTAAAATAATAATAATAATAATAATAATAATAATCTTCTTTCTTATATAAAACAAGCTTGTTGGTACAAACTCACTATTTCCATTTTTTTTTTCCAAAAAATAAAATGGTTAACACCGACTTAAAACTGAACCAACACAAACGTACTGGTCATGACTTATAACCTCTCACTGCTAGTCAAACATATCGGGCTTCAATGACATTCAAGAGAAATAGAAGCTAGCTACCACATAGAGGAAAATCAAACAATATGTAAGACATGAGTCATAGCGACTCTTGATAAAATGCATCATGGGTTGAAGAATCACTACTTCGTCCACAAGATTATTAAAAAAACAACCATACAAAGCAAAGGAGCCTTCATCTTCATTCATTTTGACACAACCAAACACCGTAAATGCTTTTGACCAAAGATCACCAACCTTCTAACAAATAACATTCATTTTTCGTCATTATCTTATACGGAGTATTTAATTCAGTTAGGTTTTTGTTGTGCGTATTTACATGTTTACTAAAGTATAAGAATTAAGTAACACATCTAATAAGATTGGTTTACCCAAAATAACAATTTAATACAAACGAGTAATAGAAACACAATACTTTTCAATGTTTAAACTCTTATTACATATATATCAAATAATTTAAACTGGAATATTTGCGGGATAACGATCTGGATTGAATGACAATGTGTGGTGATCTTCTCTCTAAACTCAAACATGAACCTAAGTTAATGTTTTATAAGAACTATGCTTTACTAACATATTCTAATATCCGAGACTTAGTTCTATTTGGAGCCTTGGAGGAGTAATATGAGCTTTTGAAAGTGTTAATAAAATTGTCAACCCATGCAATGCATTAATTTATAAGCCTCATTAAAATACTAGATCATTTCATGCCATGTAGTTTTGAAATACTTCCTCACTATGATATACAACTTTTTTTTGAATATCTTCATAATTTATTAAACCTATTGTTAAATCACCATACTTAGCAACCCTTACTCATATATTTGAAGACTTAAAAGGACATATCTTTGTTGACAAATTTATTTCTTTCATTGAGACACCAACGAAAACAATAAAATCTTTCACCAAACTTTACCTACCCTCTTACACATCGTTAAATGAATCACCCTTTATTTTATCTGCTCCTCACTTCATTGTCTTAAATAACAACAGTCTTATATAACAACAACAATCTCTTCCCATATTTCATTCTTCAACCCTAACATTATAAACACCATCAGCCTCCCTCTTTTTCTCCTTCACCAAACCACACAAAACATCATCCCTTTTGTGTTGATTTTCAAAATAAACATCTTAAATCTTGTGTTCGTTTTTATTTTTCTATATCCTGAACATAATCCCAAAAATTTCAAACCCTCAAACACATAAACAAGAACAACACTATGGTTGATGCAGCCTTTTATGCCCGTGCATCAGCCCTAGTGATACCCATGCCATCAGCCCCGGTATTACCATCAGCCCCAGTAATACCCGTGCCATCAGCCCCGGTAATACCCGTGTCAACGGTAAGGGTAATAACCAGGTCATCATCATCCGCCTCATCAACAAAGGTAATGATACGGGGGTGGGGGCGAGAAGTACCTGCCATTTGCAATGATTAGAAAGAAATATGTGTGTGTTTTGAACGACGCAACAAGTAACTTGGGTTTTTGAATGAAGGGTTTCTATGATTGTGTACCAACAATGGGCTAACAAAAACAACGAGCCCAATTATAAAAAACGGATTAGCCCAAAACAAATTTAGCCCACAGTCTAAATGGGTTATTTTATAACCTTTTTTTAAAAACCTTTTTTTTTTCTTTTTTTTTTAAAAAAATATATATTAAGGTTATTTTTATAAAATAACTCATTTGGACCGTGGCTAAATTTGTTTTGGGCTAATATGTTTTTATAATTGGGCTCATGCGCTTATTAGCCCATTGTTGGTACACAATCATAGAAACCCTTCATTCAAAAACTCAACTTACTTGTTGCTTCTTTCAAAACACACATATTTCTTTCTAATCATTGCAAATGGCGTACTTTTCCCCGCCCGTATCATTACCTTTGTTGATGAGGCGGATGATGATGACCCGCTATTACCCTTACTAATGACACGGTATTACCGGGCCGATAGCACGGCATTATCAATGATGGCACGGTATCAATGGGCCGATGTACGGTATAATCAATGATGGCTCGAATAATCAAATGAAGAAACAGATATTACGGGGATGAAAACATGGATATTATCGGGTTGATGGCGGGGAGCCTATTCTTGTTGATGATCTTATTAAGGTATTGAGTTATTTAATATTTATATATTAATGCAACGTATTTCGTGTTTTGTGCTACTTTAGTACCTCAAAGCACGGGCTACCGATAAAAGTCATTTTGTCCGTTTTTACGTTTTCACTTTTTTTACGATTTCCTCCGCTTTTACGTTTCGTCCGTTTTCACGCCGAATATATTTTTATGTTTTCTTCGCTTTTACGTTTTCGCGGTTTTACATATTTTTTTCTTTTTACGTTTCCCCTTTTTCGTTTCATCTTTTTACGATTTCCTCCGTTTTTACGTTTCGTCCATTTTACGTTTCAAATATTATTTTACGTTTTCTTCGCTTTTTGCGCTCTTCCGCTTTCTCGTCCGGTTTTACATTTTCCGTTTTCGTTTTAATCTGTTTTTATAGCTTTCATCCGTTTTTATGTTTTCGCCGGACGAAAACGTAAAAACGGATGAAAACATAGAAAACAGATTTAAAACGTAAAACGAAGAAAACGAAAAAACGCAAAAACAAAGCGAAAACGTAAAAACTAGACGAAACGTAAAAAGGTAAAAATGGGAAAAAAACGGACGGAACGTAAAAATCGACGAAAACGTAAAACCAAACGAAACGTAAAACGAAAAATAGCAAAAAGGAAAAAGAAGTAAAAACGGAAAAATGTAAAACAAACGAAACGTAAAAACGAAAAATGTAAAAACGAAAAAGAAGTAAAAAGCGAAAAAGAAGTAGAAAACGATAAAAGGTAAAAACAGACGAACGTAAAAAATCGACGAAAACGAAAAACCAAACGAAACGAAAAACGAAACAAAAGTAAAAAACGAAAAAGAATTAAAAACGAAAAAATCAAAACATAAAAATCGACGAAAACGTAAAAATCGACGAGAACGTAAAACCAAACGAAACGTAAAAACGAAAAAAAATGCAAAAACGAAAGAAGTAAAAAACGGAAAAATGTAAAAAAGAGAAAACGTTAAAAATCGACGAAAACGTAAAAAAAAAAGTAAAAACGAAAAAGAAGTAAAAAGCGAAAAAGAAGTAAAAACGAAAAAATGGTAAAAAACAGACGAAACGTAAAAAATCGACGAAAACGTAAAACCAAACGAAAACAAAAAAAAAAAAAAAGGTAAAAACGAAAAAGAAGTAAAAACGAAAAAATCGATGAAAACATTAAAAATCGACGAAAACATAAAAACCAAACGAAAACGTAAAAAGGAAAAACGCGGTAGGACTAAATTGTGATACTCCACAAATCACAGGACCATTCATGTAATTAAATCAAACAAAGTAGGTTGTTTTCGTTCATTATCCGGTAAATCAAACTTGCACGTACTAAAGTTGCACAAAA
This sequence comes from Chrysanthemum lavandulifolium, assembly GCA_022545495.1. NCBI lineage: Eukaryota > Viridiplantae > Streptophyta > Magnoliopsida > Asterales > Asteraceae > Chrysanthemum > Chrysanthemum lavandulifolium. The sequence goes on along the minus strand of CM040241.1, from coordinate 301,699,748 downwards.
CCTTAAAGTACGTTACATTAAGTGGGTTAAAAAAAGTACACGTACTAAAATGGAACAAAGCTGAAAGTACGTTGCTATTGTACGGACTAAACCCAATATTTTAAAACAAAGTTTTAATCGGTAAAACAATTCAACCCCCCCTTCGTCGTTTCCAAGTTCCTTAGAGTATGATGTACTTTAAAAACTTGATACGATCCGTGTATGTTTGAAAACTACAAAGAAGGATTCTTTAAGTCATGTTTTTTTTAAAAAAAAAAGAAAAATCATCATAGTGTTTAATGTTGGACAATGATAGAACGTTCTAATATTTTCCTTGTTAAGAATTCTCCATACTTGGATTTGGGCATACCAAGAAGATCATGAAGAAACTATCTAAATATTTCTTTTCGTAAAAAGAATATTTAACATTGTATTCCTCACACATGGATCTGGAGATCCTAAGAAGACCACAAAGAATTTCTCTAAATATCTCTTTCCTTAAAAAGAATATTTAGCAAATGTATGATCTTTAATAATTTACATTTTGCTATTATTATTAAAGTCTTAGTTGTATGATTACTCTTTATTAGTAATTACTTAAGTAGTTATCTATATTAAAATCATCATTAAGAATAGTATTCTTCTTTGATTTATATAGACTACACTACGAATATGTAATAATGATATTTCGGTTATTCGATAGCCTCAATCATTATTCATCACAAAAAAGAAGAAATATGTGTGTTTTCGAAATGTGAATCTGACACTGGGTGATATCGATTTAAGGGTTTCTTGTTTTTTTTTTTGGGTGGACATGATTATTCTTGATTTGCACATATCATGTTACAAACAAGTAACAAAAGCATAAGATAAAAGGATTTTTCTAACTTGCCCTAGGGACACAAGTTAAGCATATCATAAGTACACTCGGGCTCACGAAAAGGAACATAGATATTCACATAAAAGTACATACAAATGTATTTTTATGTGGGTCCTTGTGTACTTTTGATGTACTTACTTGTGCCTTTATGGCACAAGTTAGAAAAACCCAAGATAAAATGGTGTGTGCAAATCAAAACAACTATCTCTTTTTTATAGGGTGATTTGTTTTATGACATATTTTGGGGTTGTTTGTGTGATAGATGGGATGTCACAGATCTATACGAATCTATTTTTGGATATATCTTGTATTTTTATTACAACTCTAAATGTTAAATTCTATGAGACAAGGGTGAGTGGTAATCAAACCCACCAACATCTTAGCATTCACTCCTTTCACTAAAACACTACCAAATATCCGTAGTGATGACCACTAAAGCAAACACATAAACATACCCTAATACATGCATACCCACATTACAGAAGGGTGTTATGCTTGCTCAAAATTAAATTTGGTTCATCCAAACGAATATGCTTATGATGTGGTATAAGTCATGTGGTTTGCTTTTAACTAGTAGGAGTAATTTATTCGTATACAAGGTTGTATGTCAAATCTAGATTTTTTATTATGGTTTAGGGCCCATAAAATATAGAGTGATGAACCGTATTGACATATTTCAACACCCTTTAATTTGTTCTTGTTACCTAGCTTAATTAATTACCTGCCTTTCATACCTGTTATTTTAGAAGCTTGGGTCTGCGGTGCTTTACCTAGCTTAATTAATTTGTATATTGTAGTGCGCTTTGGTTCCAATTTGTACTTCATTAAAGGCACCCAATGCTTGCTTAGATGGTGGTTGAAGTGGGTTGGTTTTTTCTTGGCAATAAACATGTAGTTGCAATACGTGTAGATGTCTTGAAAACAACTGATCATGATCATTGCATGTTTTTCACATGGGACACAAGTAGGCAAGGAAATGATTTCAACACGTGTGCTCAAATAGGCTTCAACCTCGTGTTTTGGGTGTTTTATTGTCAATGGTACAGTTAGTGACGAGGTAATCTAAACTTTAATCAAGTTTCTAACTCCTTGTGTGTTTATTTAGATCTATGTTCGAGATTTGGTGGTTCATTTGTTGGGTTTTATTGACCATGGCATCAACGAAAGTCTTTGTCATGTGGATTTTGTTGACCCACTTTACCCATGTTTTGGATGCATTAGACTGTTATTTCTAGCTTAAACTTACATGCGTATATTAGGTGCATTTGATCAAATTAGAAAAATCCTTGGTTTTTGTCATCCACATGTCAAATGTGTTGCTACTACTATTGTGCATCACTTCAAAAATAACTTGTGAAACCTATTGGAATAAATCTAAATGAATAGAGATGCATATAATTTAAGTTGAGACATCTCAAATATGTGCTTATACTTATCTTACATCTTTCTCATTTTCGTTTGTTCTCATAAAACCATTAATATAAATTTAGAAGTCTTATATGTTAAACTTTAGAACTTTTGACTACTACATTTTAAAATGCAAAACACAAAGGACTTATGACAACCACCAAACCTCTTACACAATAAATACCTTTATTTTCTTTTTCCTTGTCTTGTAAACATATTTCATGTCATTTACTTGCTCCTATCATCATTTAAGGGCAATGTATTAACTTGCAAGCTCCCATTTGCAATGCATTCATAAACCAAAAAGACGTTGCCCATGATATGTTCGCCACATACAATATCATGCTGGCATAAATGTGTTTGGAGTGCATGCTTTAAATGTGACATAATCAAAACGGCTTCTAAAAAACAATTCTTCTTGCTTACCATAATCTAATATCTCAAACCTTTGAGTTTCTAACAGTTAAATTTTTAGATAAACAGGTACTTGCTAATCATATCTTGGCTAAAACTTGAATCTGAAACCTGACCAACTATATAATCCAACATCTTGAAAGCATGCTTCTAATTAAATTTTTTTGAGAACCAACTTGATCGAGAAACTTGAAAACGACAATAAGTTAGAAGAGGATTGAGGGACCTTGAATAATAACCAACTCAAAACTAAATCCAATCCCTAAGTTCAGAAAGAGCAACACTAGCTAACATTCAACAACAAAACATACTCAATCCGCCAGGCAAGGTATAAGAGAGTAGAATATAGACATATCATACCCTACTCTAAGATAACAAGAGTAGGAGATCGATTCGAGGAACAACTCAGTCAACTAAAATCCATTCAAGATAACACATGTATATCGCTTTGTCCACATAACTTTTTTAGACACCCTATTACTACTTTCTTTGTATAAAACAAAAACAAACATTACGAACCCTCTTACACACATTAAATATTGTCTTAAACAACAACACTTCTTCTCATATTTCATTCAGCAAGAGTACTTGTAAAATGTTAAATGATAGAAAACCCCGTAGGTATAACTTTATTGATGACCATTATTTAAAATGGTAAAACCCTAATTCCCAAAACCCACAAATCGGGCTTGGGCCTAATTATCCACTAATGTGCTCGATAGTATGTTAGATGATAGAAAACCCGTATGTATAACTTTATTGATGGGTAAAACCCTAATTCCCAAAACCCACATATCGAGCTTGGGCCTAATTATCCATTAATATAAAATTCTTACTCAATGATCATTTTACCATATTTGATGTTAGACCGTAACCTTCCCCAATATTTATAGCAATGTCTTAATCCATCATAAAATAAATGTTTATTTTTATATACCGCAAATTTTAAGAATTTTTACTAATCACACTCTCCACCAATCAAAGTTTTAGTAAGAGTCCACTATGCTTTCATATCACTAAAAATGTCCAACATGGCGGTTGACGTTTGTGAGGATCCTAAAATTGTAATTATCGCCTTTTAACACAATCATCATATAACCTTGCATTGATGTCGCAAACTCTAAATTTAAACTCATAATTACTTCATCATAAATCTTGTCATTAAACATTGCTTTCTATTTATATTTTATTGCCCTTCAATAAGAAATCTGTCTTATTATAATGTTGATACTCATTTTGGGTATGCAAAAAAGTTACAATGTTCAAAATATATTTCTTTATGGTTAAAACCCTAATTCCCAAAAGCTACAAATCGGGCTTGGGACTAATTATCCACTAATGTGCTCTGATACCATGTTAGATGATAGAAAACCCCGTATGTATAACTTTATTGATTACCATCTATATATATAATAAACAAAACTTTTTGAAATTCGCCACGTCACTAAAGCCACCGGATACTAAAAGCCACGTCATTAATGCCATGTCAACAAAGCCACGTCAGCCATAATTTAAGCTTCTTCTTCCGTAATTTAAGCAAGGTTTCAATTTTGGGAAACTTTTTCCGTAATTTAAGCTTCCTATCTCCTCTCCCCATTTCCTGAACCTTCTCGCACCGTCTCTCTCTATTATCAAAATAATAAGAATCGTCTTCTCCATCTCAGACCATCTAAACATGTGCACACCATGATTCTTCTTGATTATCCTTTGCTCTTTGTAAAACAAGAGATCAACATAAGGTGCTATTGGTCTTAATTTAATCTTTATTTTAAATTAGGGTTTTGTTAGTTTTTGTTTTGTTTTGTTTTTTTTTTTGTTTTTTTTTTTAATTTATTTTTTTAATTCCTATGTTTGACTATCATTTACTTTTGCTTAATTTATGATTTAATTTAGCTACTTATCTTATTTCTATTTGAAGTTAGGCTTTTGTTAATTGGGGGATTTTTCTTGATTTTGTTTGTAGGTTGGCTTGCTGATCATCTTTGCAGCAAAGGGTGTTCAAGTGTTTCTTTACTACTAACTTATTTAAGATGGTGTCTGAAAGTATTGTTGTTCTAGATATTTCATGTGTATTGAAGCTTTGTTGTTTATTGATGATAAAAAAAGGTATGTTTTTTTTCTTATATTGCGAGTTTATTCTTTTACAGTGGATTTTAATTATGGTAAAAACAAGATTCAGTTTAATGTTTTTTTATGAGTTTTGTTTTGATTTGTTGCGTGTTTGAATTAAATTAGAATATTCATGGATGATGATGATTATTTGTCTTTCTTATTGATTTTATGGAAGTCTTAGTCTGTTTCATATGCTAAATTTTAAGGTGTTAGATTTGTTTTAGCTTATTTTGTTGTAATTTAATGCCTCTTTATCGGGTTTTATTTGTATCAGTTTTTGTGTGACCATTTTGGTTTAGGGAGTGTTTGGTTGTGTTTCCATTTTACGCTCTATTTTGGTATAGTATCTGTTGAAGTTTTTTGTGATGTTTGGATTGGATTTTGAAAATCATAGTTTCATTTCGTGTTTGTTATAAGTAAGATATATAACTTTCATTTATGTGTTTTATTCAAGTGAAATGAACATTTGTAGAAAGTAGGAACTAAAGTTGTGTAAGGTTAATTTGTAGATGTATGTTTGTAGTTGTTCTGTATTGTATCTTATGGCAGCAGGGCAAACTTGCTGAGCTTGCAGCCATGGCACGCATACGCCGATGATGATGCTATTGCTTTTGTGCGTATATGATTTTGCAGCTATAATAAGCTGCTGAAGCGTGGTGGGTGAAACTGATCCGTATCTTGGCGGGGCAACACGCCTTCGTGTTTGCAGCCATGACGGATCGGATAGGTTCATTAACCGAAGCTTTTGGTGAGGTTGCAGCCATGGTAGGTATATGGTGATGATGATGCTATTGCTTTTGTTCGTATATGATTTTTAAGCTATAATAGGCTGCTGAACCGTGATGGGTGAAACTGATCCGTAGCTTGGCGGGGCAGCACGACTTCGTGTTTGCAGCCATGACGGATCAGATACCCGTCTATACAGTTCCGCACTCGCAATTCTGACCTTAAGAGTTCCACACGTCGAAGCATTTGTTGTACCAGGTTCATGAAGCGAAGCTTTTGTGAGGTTGCAGTCACGACATGTATATGGCGATGATGATGATATTGCTTTTGTGCGTACATGAGATTTCAGCTATAATAATTTGTTTTTGCTGGGGGGCTGCCATTTAATTCAAACGAGTTTGCTGTCAAACTTCCTCAACAGAATGGGTATAATTTGTTTCTCACTATCTGGTTTTTAGTTATTGCCTTTTCAAAAATGTTTTCATTTGTGATTATGGTTTTATGTTTAAGGCGGGATCGTGAGATTAAAGTAACCATCAAGTTTGCTGCAAGAAAAGAGCTTAATCATTTGAGGCAGTTTTTGGCTGGGAGTCAACAAGATAATCCCAAGGAGACTATCCAATTTCTGGATGTGGTTCTACGAGAGTCTCCTTCTAAAGAGTAATGAGCATTATATTTATAAATTTTAGTAGTTTTTGTTTCTGTGTGGATGATTACATTCTCAATGCAATGATTCTAACCACCTCTTATTTATTACAGTTGTATGATAGTGAGGACATATCCGATTAAGTTAATCCAAGTTTTTTGTCGGAGGCTTCGACCAACACAGTCGGGTCTGTCGCTGAGTATTGGTGAGTTTCTGGACTCTTCTGCCCTTTATTTCTGTTCATAGACTAGCATTGAATAGTTTGCTGATAATCTGTATATATATATCTCATGTTGCAGATATGTCGACGAGGGCCTTCTTTCATGTAAAGCAGTTGTTAATAGAGTTTGTTTTAGAGCTGTTAGGAACAGCCATGCCAAGTTCACTGACTACCCAAGAAAGGATTAAGGTAATCACTAGACTTGACTTGCAAGCATATCATGTAGATGTTGATATTCTAGGTAACAATTTGTCATCGAAAAGAGATTTGTCTTTGGCATAAGCCTTTGAATTTATCATTAGCTCATGTTGCATACTGTTGGAAGTTATACTTGTACATGGGTGAGAAATAGATCATAGGTTCTTACCTTGCATACTGTTGGAAGTTAATCCAAGTTGTATTTTCTTGGTAGAGATGTTATTTTTTTTCTGTCAGTTCTAGAGTTAAAAGTTCAAGCTAGACTAGAAAGTCAAACTAAGATGGGTTTTTGTAAAAGACCACAGGGATTGGCGCAGTAGCTATTCTATCAATTACTAGAATGGCGGCAACCAGCCAACATGATGAAGGAGGTCAGCATCAGAGGTTGCAAGGGCCACATGTATGCCTGCTCATAGGCCAACATTAGTGCGTGCAGGTCATATCTAAAATATGGCATCCGCTTCCACCAAATGCAATAATATATCTTTCAGCCTTTTAGGCCGAGGTAATTTTTGTTCTTAATGCCTAATTTATCTCAGGTGTAGCTGTTACGATTCAGTAGAGGTGGGCACATAGGCGTGCTGGGTAATGGGTTCAAATCAATATGGGTCAAATTGAGGATTATAAGTTCAGGTTATATGAGTGCTTGGTGTCGACATAATGCAGAAATAAAAGGATAAGCCGCCCTTTATTCTTAATTTGAAATGGTAGGTGTAGTGCTTTTTATTGTGGCCCTCAAAATAAAGACATGGAGGAAAATATTTGTTGTGATTTGATTTTGAGACAAAACAATCTTGATATTCGGTACTTATGATGTTGCCATGAAAAGGAATGCATAAAATAAGGAAAAGTCATCAATCAAGGAACTAGAATGAGGCCTTCTATATTTATGTCAAATCACGAATTTGGTCTTATTTTTATTTGAATTGTGTACACAAATAAAAAGGTTCAGTTCCATTAATTTGACTTTAGGCGTATATATGTGAAATTATTTAAGTGCATATGTCTATTTTATGGATACATATGGTAAGCATTAAAGAAATATATAGGAGTTTGGGAAACCAAAATATATTGGTTTATCGAAGCTATGTTTAGGATATATATACAATAGTTGTATTCGCTCATTTAATTCTTAAGAACTTGATTTAAATGTCACGCTAATTTGATTATCACATAACGTAAGTCTTAATTATTTAATAAGGTTCTAGCTTATGTTTCACGGGTTTTCTACAAACTTTGTATTACTTGATGCTATTATTTGGTATCTAATACCCTTACATACACATGGTAGGTGTCAAAATCATATTTATATTAATATTGTTTCTTGAAGGGATACTAAAACATAATACATCAGATTAGGCTCATTGGAGAAGTCGTTTATGTTTCACAAATGTAATAACTATTATTGCAGGTTTGGCGGTTAATGATAATATAATGGGTGTTGAGCTACTTATTGAGCATCTATCTGTTGTATGTAGCGTGAAATGGTGTTAAATTTTGATGATCCAGGATCAACCTTTTAATACATGAACAAGGATGGGTAGAACACATTGAGTAATGAGCAAGAATTCCAAATGGTTGCTTTTTAAGGTCTTCAATTTAGTATTGTATCCAAATTGCGTTTTATTTATAATGATGTTTGATTTTATTTTCTGCTTTCATCAAAGATTGACGAATTTTATATATGGTTGTTATTTGAAGTTATATTGGCTATCCGTGATTTATCACGGGTTTATACGCTAGTTATTTATAATGGTAAAACCCTAATTTTCAAAACCCACAAATCGAGCTTGGGTCTAATTATCCACTAATATAAAATTCTTACTCAATGATCATTTTACCATGTTTGATGTTAGACCGTTACCTTCCCCAATATTTATAGCAATGCCTTAATCCATCAAAAAATAAATGTTCATTTTCATATACCACAAATTTTAAGAATTTTTACTAATCACACTCTCCACCAATCAAAGGGCTCCTACCCTTCTTCACTGTACTTCACAATTTTTTTTGAACTTACTGTACTTCACAATTGACCACATGGATCTTTCAAGATCCTATTCAATGAAGAAAAAAAAAATAATAATGATAAAAAAATTGCTAGGTTAGTCTAAGTTAAATTTTTACCTGTACTCATTTAACTTCATTTATTTACTTATTGGTTTGCTCGAATGTTTTTATTAGACAGGTAAAAAGGTCAAATTTTGTGAGCCTAAACGTGGTAGTGCTTGGGTCCGTAATTCTTAGATACACATTTGGGTCCGTAAAAATAAGTACAAAAGTCAAAAAAGGAAAAGCAACAAGTCAATATAAAAATAAATACTTAGTTACACATATGACCGGGTCTGTAATTCCCGTTCATCGAATTAAGGTTGCAGAAGAGGGTTGCGGTGGGCCGGCGGCGGTGGTCGCGGTGAAGTGGTTGAAGAAGATATGTGTTTGAGCTCATGTGTGAAAGAGGGTGCGTGCGTTTAATGTGTGTTATAGGGTGTTTGGACATAAAATGACGAAAAGACGGAAAAACCTTTGCATCAAACAAGGTTTTTAACAAGCTATAAGGTTCTCGACTTTGAGGGAGTGAAAAACGCAATGTTGGGGACTACGGATGCAAAATCCAAGATCTGAAAACTGTGTCCGCAAACCGCTCAGACCTTGAGGACCAGCGGTATAATTTTCCAATAAAATAAACTATTTTGAATAAGCAAATATATGCACTATATCTTGTTCAAGAATAATCAGATAAGGAGTTTAAATCTGTTTCAGACATTTTAACAAACTATTCAATCACCTGCTAAAATTGTTTTGGGGATTCTAACCAATTAAAATGTATTCATCAATGGCTCAATGCTCATAAACTACTTAAAATGTATTTTCAGATTTGAACCATATGCTAAATACAACACGACTATGTACAGTTTTGGTTCTTGGCCGTTGGCTAACTACTATGTATGTGTTTTATTTATATGTGTGTATGTGTAGAAATTTAGGATAGTATTAATACGCTTAGATTAAAAAAATAGAAAAGAAAAAGAATAGTAACCCACTTTCTTTTAGTTTATAGTGGTTCAGGTCTAGCTAGGGGTGTTATCGGGTCGGGTTATCGGGTCTTGTCTGGTCTGGTTGAGTCGGGTTTTGATTTTTAAAAACTCACCCGCAACCCAACTCGATAAGGAATCGGGTTATCGGGTTCGGGTGATATTCAGGTCGGGTTATGTCGGATCGGGTGATTCGGGTTATCGCGTGATGCTACAAATTCAAACAACAGCTTAATAAGAATATCTTAGCCACATGCTTACTGATCACCCCTTTTCTTGACTTTGTGATCAACGAGTATGAGTATAAACTATACTCAAATAAAAGAGCCATGGGAAAATTGGTACTGAGCCATGGGAATATGAGTATAAATTATACTCAACGAGTATGAATACAAATAAAAATAATGATATACTGAGCTATGGGAATATTGGCCTCTTCTGTGCAATCAAATAAAAAAGTTGGAGAAATTTTTTTTCTGATAATTGACATAATACACACTCATATAGTCATATACAACTTATTAGACAGCCAAACGTCCCATGCATATTTAGACTTTGCTATTTGGCTTTTAAAATAAAAACCTGAAAAATAAAATATTGATTTTCAGGTCTTATCGGGTTGACCCGATAACTTGATAGCATTAATTATCCAGCCATAACCCGACCCGATAACACTGTCGGGTTATCGAACCGGGTTCGGGTCAAACCAACCCGACAAGATTTTTTAACCCGATTTAACCCGTACCCGGTAAGCCTTATCGGGTTTGGGTAGGGTCAACCCGACCCAAACATCTTTTAACCAAACATAATCCCTTTCACCAATCATTACCAATCCTCTTACACATACAATTAACTATTGTCTTAAACAACATTTCTTCCCAATTTCATTAAGGAAAGGTACATGTAAAGTTTCATTCAATGACCAAATTAACATATTCGATGTTAGAATATTTTTCCCAATGCTTTATTGCAATGTGCCAAAAAAACATAAGAGTCTCCGTCTCAAAATAAATGTTTATTTTAGTATTCCACAAAGTTTTAGGAAGTTCGCTAAACCCACTATTCGCCAATCAAATATCATATTTGCCGACTAAATTTTTATTTTAGTGATTAAAACATAAAGTGAACAACATTTATCTTAAACAGGCGGAGTAGTAGCAAAACATATAAGGATTTTTCTAACTTGTGTCATATGAGCACATGTTAAAGAGGGTATCACAGTCTCAGTGTCACTCTCTGAATGGGGAGTAAGTGGTTGTGGGTCTGATGCGAGAGGATAATGAGGATTAATTAATGGCTACTGACCATTCAAAAAATGGTACCTATGCTGCGGGACTTTCTTTAACATGTGACCCTAACCAAGTTAGAAAAATCCAAGATATAAAGTAAAGGAATGGTATTTCCATAATGACTATCAATGACATAGATACAACATTTCATTCATTGTAACATAGACGAAACATTTCATTCATTCTGAGATGGTTTGATGGCATTGTGACATAGACCAAACATTTACTCTATGACGGATTGAGTTAGATGGCATTGTGACATGGACCGGCAAGTATCCATCATCTCGGTGAAACTTAAAACCATCAATGACATAGATACAACTTTTCATTCATTGTGACATAGACCAAACACAATAAATCTTCGCACCAAACTTTACCAGCCTTCTTACACATATGTGAATAAATTTGACCACCTTTAACTGGAAACCCTAAATTCTGACTTTGAGAATCTTCTCTCTTCCTTTAGTTCCTTGTTTCTCGGCTTTCAACACATGCAATAAATCTTTAACACCAAACATATACCAACCCTCTTTTATTTTCTCTATAACCCTTGCCCTACATTCCTACAATACCAACCCCAGCACTACAAACATGATCTCTTTTTATTGATTTTCGAAAATAAAGATCTTGAATCTGGAATTTGAGTCTGGTTTTGGTTTTTCTTTTGCTTCTATCCGAATCAAAATCACAAAAAATTCAGATCCTCAAAACAAAGAAACAAGAACACCATGGCTGATGGAGCCTTTTATGCTCAAAAGTGTTAAATGATACGAAATAAAAAATATAAAAGAATGTTTTATTGTCAATAAATTGGGTACTAAAAGGTATTAGTTGTAATATAAGTGAAAAGGGTAATGGTACCACCCATGAATCCTTTGCACGCAACAACACAAACATTTTACTTCTTTCTTCTTTCCGTTCCTAGTTTCTAAGATTTCAACACAATAAATATTTTTACACCAAACATATACCAACCCTCTTACACATGAGTAAATAACATTGATCTCCTTTATTTTCTCTACCTCACTCACTCACTGTTTTGAGCAACAACTTCTTCTAAAATTTCAGCAAGAGCATACTAGTTATATTTTACAAGCTATTTCATTTGTTTATTTAGTTAAGTTAAACAAGTTAGTCACTTTCTCTACAATTTTCTCATTTTTTTGTATTGCTACGATTACAAAGTATTGCGATTTTTTATAGTATTTACGAAAAATTCTTAAAAAAAAACATTTGAAAAGTGTATCAAAATGCAAATCAAATTATCAGGTATCAAATACTACAACTTTGTCATAATATGTTCAAATTCTTTTTGTTGTAAACTCACATATAGATGAGATTAAAAAGGATGAATGTGTAAGAAAGTGAAAGTGTAGAAATAAAGTACAACCATCTAGAAAAAAAAAAAAAAAAAAAAAAAAAAAAAATGAAAACTCGCAATATTCTAGAAAAAAAAAATACTCCAAACAATTTACTTTAAAAAAATAGAGCATTTTTTTTGTCTGTTTACATATTCAATTATAGCTTTTAATAATACTAACTCCGTCCCAAAATAATTGTCCTAATTTGACTTTTGAAAGTCTTAATTTCTCAACTTTGATCTTTAATATTTTTGTATGTGTTATATAATACTTGATGGAAATTATATTAATGAAAATATATTTAAAACCAATCCATTCATATATTTTGCATCAATTATTATATTATACAAACAAAAATATTTAAGATCAAAGTTGAAGAAAAAAGACTTCAAAATTCAAAAGATGACAATTATTTTGGGACGAAAAGTATACATTTTACGTAAGTCATATTGAAAATAACTAATACAAATTTCCCGTAATAAATCCAACCACAAATTAAATTAAAATAAATAAATAAATAAAAATCCATTCAATATATCACTTTGGCTACTAGCAAACACAATAAATATACTTCACCAAATATTACCAACCCCTTACACATATAATTGAATAAGACCGACCTTCATTTACTCAAATTCATACACCAAGAGTGTACTAGTTTCATTTTGATTTTTGTTTCAGAAAAGTGTACTAGTTTCATTTTACAATCTATTTTGTTTTTTTGTTTAGGTAAGTTAAACAAGTTAGTTAATTTCTCTATCATTTTCTCACAAGTTCCAAACCCTAATTTTCTTTTTTAGGATCTTGTTTTTGCACTAGAAATGGTAGAACTAGTGAATTTAAACATACTCCCATTGATCGTGAAAAGAACCTTTTGGTTTATGGAATCCATTACTTTGATACACCAACACATGGTGCCATGTTGACACAAAAGATGGTCGTTGGTCAATGTTAGGAATTTATTAATGGCAATACAAACCGCATATAACAAATATCGCGGATTACAACAGATAGAGGTATGCAGTTAGTAATGTCTTAAAACAAAATTTCTTCCGATATAGTAAGACTATTTTGAAGATACAACAATCAATTTAAGAATTTGAATCTAACCAATCTGAATTGGTCTTCATGATGATTTTGATGCCATATATATAACACACAAAAGGTTACGGGATCCATTTGCAACTCTTTAAAAATACTGTTATATCGTATAATTGTCAAAAAAAAAACGTTGCATCAATTTGTTAGTCCTCCCGGTTCAACTGTTTTTATGGCCACACTCGATAGTCAAACATAAAATCAGTTAACAACTCATATGTTCATATACAAACAGAAATAATACACTCACAAAGTATTTAACTTTATACTTTACATGTTCTTTTGTTATATGTTCAAGCAACATGCAACACAAACATTACTTCTCTTCCTTTAGTTCCCTGTTTATCTTTCAACACATGCAATAAATTTTAACACCAAACATATACCAACCCTCTACTCCTCACTCACTATATAAATACTATAACCCTAACACTACAAACACACGCCTCCTCTTACTGTCTTACACAAAGTTGATCTCTTTGTGTTGATTTTTAGAAAATAAAGATCTTGAATCTGGAATTTGAGTCTTGTTTTTGTCTTTCTTTTTTTTATATTCGAAACAAAATCACAAAGAATTAAACCCCTCAAAACACAGAAACAAGAACACTATGGTTGATGGAGCCTTTTATGCTCGAAAGTGTTATGCTCAAAAGCGTTATTATTGGGTAAGCTTGAGTTAATAACTGGTTTTTTTTTCATGGTTTTTAGCTCTAGAGATTCTTATCAGATAACATAACGAGATTTGTTTTCAGGTCAGAGACCAAGAAAAGATAAAGTCAAACGAGCTTGTTGTCACTAATGTTGTAATAGACGTTTTGAATTTACGACATCAAGGTATAATTTCCTTCACATGTGTGGCTAAATTATGCCACAACTTTGTATTTCTGTTTTGGTTCGGATGAATCTATTTTGGATATATTGTTTATGGTACAAATATATTGTTTATGGTACAAATGTGTACATTTACTTGTATAATTTTAGTATTGCTAGTGCTCTAATTTTGTATCCAACTCATATCATATCTGCTCTATTTAGCTCTATTACAAGTCATTTAATTGTAAATATTGGCTGTGAGTAAGAAAACATTATAAGTTGGTCCTCTTATTGACCAACTCTTTTGGAAATAAGAGGATTGTGAATGCCTAGTCCTTATATCAGCCGAGATTGTATAGGCTTTTATGATATTAGGAAGAATCCGATTTTATAACCACTGATAAATTTATGAGTTGACAAATATATCGGCCAAACTCGACACTTTTTTACAGGTTTTTATACAAACCATTCATAAACGTACTTAAATATATACTGAAATTGACCAATACTATTTTCATAATCTTTTGGAACCTCGTATCGAATTACATCTCTGCAGCTAATTTCTGCATAAATACATTCCTTGCTTTTTCTAAGGGTATCTTAAAAGCACCTCCTTATGCAATCAGTCACCAAGTTTACTACTTATTTAAAAATATTTGATTTGGCTGTATCCAAAAGTATCAGCATCACAAGGTTTGTACCTTGTTTTATCGAAGTTTTGAATCTTTATTTGATTTTGGCCTGTTGGACAGTCGCATGTATAGTAAAACGCACCCACATGTCATTAGTTTGTTATACTCCTTGCCCAAGTGTTAACCCGGATCCTAACCTTGCTGATAACCCGGATCCTAACCCTTATGATAACCCTGCTGATAACCCGAATCTTAACTTTGCTGATAACAAGGATCTTACCCTTGTTATTGAGAAGCATCTTATACATGTATTCTTTCTTTTCTCTCTTTTATTTTTTAAGAGTTTAGTACATAATCTTAAATAAGTTTTTTTTTCCTCTTCTATTTTGGTATACAATCTTAATCTATTTTTTATTTAACTTTTTTTGTTCAAACAGATTGCACATAATATGTATCGCTCTTTACCATCTAATGATGTACGGTACTTGGCACCGAGACGTTGCACTGCCTTTTATGCGGTACTCGGCCTCGTTTAAAAATGTATGGGCGTTCTATTCACGAATGGATCCGGTGACGGCTATTTCATGCGTTTTCACTACAATGTTGGAATACCACAGAATATCACCTCTTTGCAAGATAGGCCACCCTTGAATATGTAAATAATTCTTACTTTTCAACACACATACTACAATTTATTTTTATTATGTATTCTTATTATCTCTATATGTTTTTTGTTTTCTAAATCTTAATATAGATGAGGAAGATTCCTAGATCGTATCGACGCCAATATTCAAAAGTTTACAGGATTGGATTGCTGAAAAAGCATCTCAAAGAGTATGCTATACCGGGCAAAGACGGTGTCTATAAACGTCCCTGTGAACTTGTTATCAAAGCCTCGTGTGATCTAGTACGTTGTCAGTTTTATCTATAACTCATTTATTTGTGATATTTTTAGTATATAAGTTTAGTATTGTTAGTGCTCTAATTTCGTATGTGGCTCGTATTTGCTCTATTATAAGTCATTTAATTGTCAATATTGGTTGTGAGTAAGAATACATTATAAGTTGGTTTTCTTATTGATCAACGTTTTTAGAAATAAGAGGGTTGTAAATGCCTAGTCCTTATATCGGCCACATATTTTATAGGCTTTTATGATACTAGGAAGAATCTGATTTTATACCCACTGATGGCAAATATATTGGTCAAAATGGACACCTCTTTACAAAGTTTATACTACAAACTAATCATAAACTTACATAAATATATCCTGAAATTGACCAATACGTTTTTCATAGAAACTAGCCCCTGCATAAAAAGATTCCTTGCTTTTTCTAGGGGTATCCTAAAATCACCTCCTTATGCACTCAATCGCCAAGTTTACTACTTACTTAAAAAGATATCCATTTGGCTGTTTCGAATAATATCAACGTAACAAGGTTTGTTCCTGGTATTATTGAAGTTTTGAATCTTTGTTTGATTTTTGCTTGTGTTGGACAATCGCACGTATAGTAAGACGCACCCGCATAATGTCATTTGTTGATTATAAGCCGCTAGAAAAGAAGGCTGTCATGTGTTGGCGTCATAGAAAATACCAAAACTACATTGTTTGCTAAGGAATGATTAATTCCAACACCTAACGTGATTACGTATTGTCTCCTGGTATATTGGAACATGTAACAACGAATACAGCTGAATATGTAGTTGGATTATTGTTTTGCACATGTAAAGAATGTAACATCTATTATTTGGTAAAACTTAAGAGTATCTTATTACATGCTTAAACATTTTCACATTAGAAATAAATATTGAACTATATAATGATGAATGGCTTATAGTCTATGTTATTACAATATTTTAAAAAATACTAAATGGTAAGCCTTATGAAACTACACTCTTGCATTAAGCTGGTTGGTGATACCTAAAACATCCTAACATACACACTCAGAACAACCAAGCATAATCACATGATATAATGAAGATTTTTAATTTTGGATCGCTACTTTCTTGTTCTACGTTCGTCTAATCAATAAATGCTTGCATAATAACTGGATTATGTTTTCATTGGTATGTTGGTGATTAACTTTGTACTAGTTGGGTTACCTAAAACAATTATCGTGGCAGATACATCACTAGTTTGTTATATAATGCCATGTTATATTGTTTATTTTTGTTAGACTGAGTTCCCATTTTTCCATATCCTTAGTAGTAATTTTTGTGGGAAACGGTGTACACTTTAAATTAATAAAATCAGATTATCAAATAATAAATAAATTAACAGAAAATAAAACAGCAGACAGAATGGGGTAGAAGCAGAAGACAGACTCTATAATAATATGTTAATAAAATTAAAGCAGTAAAGGTCGTGGCAAGAGGCTCGTGTATAACACGATTCCCTTAAAACAGATTCGCCGTCTGTTTCCCAGGGTACAACTGCCAAAGCTGATGTACAGCCGGACGTGACAAACTTGCCTGAAAGATCACGGAAGCAACTTGCGTTTCTGATCGAATGAATAGCTGGAAATTGGCTGCAGAGGAGTCACGTAATTCTGTGTATCAAAACTGAATGAGAAGATTTTATTTTATAGGCAATACCTAGCTTGGTCACCAAGCCAGAATATACGCCTGGAATAAAAATATATGCATATCTGTTATTATAAAACACGATTTGCATATTTCTGTTAAGACTTAAGCACAAAGTCTAAATCTATTCCTAAAATAGATTACGAATATTAAAATTATCAATCTACGGTTTTATTACTTGACAGAAACCATGTGCTTCAAGAGAATCGTGCTTGACATATTCCGTGCATCACATAATTCGCTTGAAGAGAATCTCATGTGCTTGATGAGAATCACTTCACATAATTCTCAAAAAAGATACCCGCGTGGGTGAGATTTGAGATGCATTCGTGTCCGCAGGTCGCGGGCTCGCATGAGTTCGAAGCCTCGAACTCATTTTAGGTCAAATCCATTTTCGCACCCCTGCCAGCAGCGTAGAGTGGGAGCATAACCAAACTAAAGGAATTTGATATTCAATAGTATGATTTCCTTATAAACTAGTCTCCACTTCCTCTTCTAGGCGATGTGGGATAGTTTAGTATTTCATTTTGTGCCTCACTTTGAGACACGATATCTCATTCATTTCTACTCCAATTTGGACATACTTTAGCTCGTTCGAAGCTCTCATCGAGGAGAGCATAAAGCTACCAAGAAATATAAATATATATAACATATACATATATTAAATATTGTCCAAAATTTGCAAAACTCATTTTGCAATACTCATTTTCAACAATCCCCACATGAATGGAAATCGGTTGAAAACACACGAAAGTTTTGGTGAAATTTCTGCGGTTAAGTCTTGCATAGGATAGGTAGGTGTAACCCTTTGAACCTTCCTTGTGAGATGCACTTAGTCTCCTAGATCCGAGTAGACGCGATGTCCTTGAACTCATCATCCATTTACGTGAGCGACATTACACTTCACACAAGACTCTCACGACAATGTCAAGTCCTCATAGTCGTGTTCGTTATGGTCATGAACACTAGCACGGTTCTGCAAGAGCTCTTAGGAATTGCGCCCACATTTCCCTTGAGCGACCCCACTTCTCTCTCACATAGGTGATTTCATCTTGAATCATTAAAAACATATGTGTTGTGATTTCATCTTGAATCATTATACTTTATGATTTCATCACGAATCATTAAAGCCATATGTTTAACCTCTCAACAAGTTACATTTGTTATAGGAATGGACTAGGAAAGTTACAATATTTAGTAACTCCCCACATTGACGTGACTTCCCCACATTTCTATGATTAGGTTGTCTATTGAACCCGGATCTTGGGATCTCCAATCAATCGGGTTAGGTTTTCCTTCATAGAAACTCATTCCTTCAAGGGCTTTAGTCCCATTCCTCTAGACGACTTACTTACTAACTCTCTGCTTAAGCCTTTCGTAAGCGGATCCGCGATGTTATCCTTTGACTTCACATAGTCAATTGAGATAACTCTGTTGAGAGTAGTTGTCGTATCGAATTATGTCGACGACGGATATGTCGGACTTTCCATTATACATTATGCTATGAGCTCGCCAATTGCCGATTGACTATCACAATGTATACTAATGGCGTTCGGTTTAGGCCACCTTGGTATGTCCTCTACGAATTGACGTAGCCATTCCGCCTCTTGTCCGCATTTATCTAACGCGATAAATTACGATTCCATCGTGGACTTAGCTATAACAGTTTGCTTGGAAGACTTCCATGATATAGCTGCTCCTCTAGTGTAAACACATATCCACTAGTCGATCTAGAATCCTTTATGTCGGATATCCAATTTGCATCACTGTATCCCTCGATAACAATTGGATATCTATCATAATGCGATCCATAATCGCGATTGTATCTCAAATAGTGAAGTACCTAGTCATAGGCGCCCAATGTGCATAGCTTGGGTTACTAGTATACCTACTTAGCTCGCTAACGACATATGCTAAGTCGGTCGGTACACAATCATCAAGTACATTAACATGCCAATAATTCTTGAATACTCTAATTGGGCAACACCTAAGCCTCTATTTTAGATAGATGCTTCTTGGTATCAATTGGAGTTCTAGCTAGCCGGAATCCCCGCATTATGAGTATTAAAATTTTGTCCACATAATGTGCTTGACTTAACACAAGTCCATTTTGAGTTCGTATGATCTTTATTCCAAGGATCACATCACCAAACCCATATCCTTCATGTCAAACTTTGATTTCAACATGTCTTTAGTAGATTTGATCATCTTGTCATTCACGCCAATGATAAGCATATCATCAACATATAAACACAAGATTACATATCCACTATTTGTGTCTTTGACATAAACACATTTGTCGCATTCATTAATTTTGAATCCACTCTCTAGCATGGCGTGGTCAAATTTTTGATGCCATTGTTTGGGAGCTTGCTTTAAGCCATATAAAGACTTAACAAGCCTACAAACTTTGTTCTCTTGTCCAGGAGCCATGAAACCCTCAGGTTGGTTCATGTAGATTTCTTCTTCTAAATCTCCGTTTAGAAATGCCGTTTTCACATCCATTTGGTGAACTTCCAAATTTCTTAAAGCGGCAATAGCAAGTATTATCCTAATCGAGGTTATTCGCGTAACAGGCGAATATGTATCAAAGTAATCAAGACCTTCTCGTTGTCTAAATCCTTTGATAACTAATCTTGCTTTGTACTTGTCAATGGTGCCATCAGCTTTCATCTTCTTCTTGAAGATCCATTTATAGCCTAGTGGTTTACAACCAGGAGGTAAATCCACGAGCTCCCAAGTATGATTTTGTAAAATAGAATCTATTTCACTTTTAATGGCTTCTTTCCATTGAGGCCCTTCTGAGGAAGTAACCGCTTCTCGGTATGAAGTAGGTTCATTTTCAACCATAAAAGAAACAAAATCGGGTCCAAACGATTTCTCGGTTCTTGCCCTTTTGCTTCTTCTAGGTTCAACCTCTTCTTCCTCAGTTTGATCTCGTCTCTCATCTTGGAGATCATTATCATCTCGTTGTCTCTTATCTTGGACAACTTCGTCATCTATTCTAGATGAACTTCTAGTTTCCTTCGTTAAACAAGGAAAATAGTTTCAAAGAATGAAGCATTCCTTGATTCCATTAAAGTACCCTTTTGTATATCCGGATTTTTCGATTCATATGCGATGAAGCGATAAGCCTTCTATTCTTAGCATATCCGATGAATATACAATCTACGGTTTAGGTCCAATCTTTTGGGCCTTGGGAGTCGATATAGCGACCTTTGCTAGACACCCCACACTCGTAAATCTTGATATGATGGCTTTCTTCCCATCCATAATTCATAAGGGTCTCTTCTTTTCCTTACGAGGTATCTTATTTAAAAGATAAGTTGCCGTTAAAATGGCTTCCCCACATGTCACGGCTTAGACGAACTTATCAACATGGCATTAACCATTTCTTTCAAGTACGGTTCTTCCTTTCGGCAATACCGTTCTGCGAGGTGAATAGGGAGCGGTGAATTAGTGTCTAATTCCATGTTTCGCATAAATCGACAAATGGAGACACATATTCACCTCCTCTATCACTGCACCACCTTGATTTTCTTACCAAGTTGATTCTCAACTTCGTTTTGTATAGAACAAACTTGTCTATAGCTTCATCTTTACTTTTCGATAAGTAAACGTAGCAATACTTTGTACAATCATCAATAAGCGTGATAAAGTACTTATTGCCACCTTTTGTGGGTAGTGATTTCAAATCACATATGTCGATGTGTATCATATCAAGTGGTTCGGTTTTCCGTTCAACCGATTTGAAAGATGCTCTTGTAAGTTTGGCTTCAACACAAGTTTCACATTTATATTTTGAGTCAATATGGAAATTAGGTATGCAATTAAATTTAATCATCTGACGCGTCGAATTAAAATTTACATGTCCAAGGCGGCCATGCCACATATTAGAAGACTCAATCAAGTAAGCGAAGAATTCATTTTATTGATATCATTCTTAACAACCATTACATTGAGCTTAAACATACCATTGGGGCATATCCCTACCAACATAAACTTGATTCTTAGAAAGAACAAACTTATCGACTCAAAAACAAGGCGAAAACCAAACTTGTTCAATTGCCAACCGACACAAGATTCTTGCGAATCTACGGAACATACAAGACATTAGTCAACTTGAGCTCTTTCTCGGATGTCATCTTCAAGATTACATCTCCTTCACCCTTGATTTCGTGATTCTGCGAGTTGCCCATGTACGACTTCTCTCCACTATCAACCGCTCGAAAGAGTGAAACATACTCTTATCGGCACACACATGACGGGTAGCCCCAGATCCACCCACCATTCCTGTTGTTGGAACCTACCAGTTAACCCGGAGATCATGGCAATGACATCGACACCATAGCAATCATGTCCACATCTTCATTAACCATATTAACTGGCGTGAGTCACCCGCTTGGCATCTTGCAATTAGCGACACGGTGACTGGTGGTCACGGTTGAAACACACCCTTGGAACTTCGTTTCACAATTGCGACTTTAGGAGCAAGGTACTCGAGACTTCCTTTGCCCTTCTTGTCATTCTTTCCTTTTCCTTTGCCTTTAGCTTTGACATTGGACTTTGAAGATGACGAAACATGCTCAACCATATTTGCCTTTGCGAGAATCGGTATACGTGTTTTTACGAGCCGACTTGTTGTCTGTTCAATACGAGGACGAACAACCAAGTCTTCAACACTCATCTCCTTTCGCTTATGCTTCGGTGGTTCTTGAATTCTACCCGGCTTGGGTAACTTTTCAATAATAGCGACAACTTGAAAAGTTTCACTCAAAGTCATTCCCTCACATGAATGTCGTGTAGCAAAACCTGCGGATCTTGAACGACTCATCACATTCTTTGAATCATCCATCTTGTAATCCAAAAACGAGCTACCACGAACTTCTTTGTACCAAGATCCTCGGTTTTGTACTTGCGCTCCAATGACTCCCATAATTCTTTGGCGGTCTTGGTCTTGCGATACACATTGTACAAAGAATCAACCAAACCATTCGAACATAGTTGTGACACAAAAGTCGAATGTTTCCATGCTTCAAGGCTTGAGCGACTGTTGATTAGAGGATTGACCTTCTGGGGAGGTTCCACGTTAGGTGGGTTTTCTTTTAAGAACCGCGCAAGGTTCAAAGTAGTCGAGATAGAAAAACATCTTACGTTGCCACCTCTTGAAATTCTGCCCATTGAATTTCTCTGGTTTCTCAGCATGATTAGCAACTGTGTTGGTAACTGGCGCACCAGGTACGTTCACAAGAGTAGTCACAGGAGGGGTATTGGTGTTTGTCATCCTGAAAAACAAACACAAACAGTCAAACAAGCTGTTGTAAATTGGTATCTACTTGTACCAGATCTGATTCAACAAAACTCTAGCTTGGTTTTGATGGATCGAATAAATCAGCCTAAGAAACTCTATCTTGGTTTCGTTAAAACTGATAATAAACTGCTTAAAAAAAAAACCGTTATAGATCTGTTAGACCAAATCTGTATGTAAAACCTGTTAAATCGAAACTGATTTCTAATGAAACTCAACAAGGTTTCGGCGACGGCATTTATAAAACACATTAATTAATTAATCCGATTTTTAACAAAGTGTAATAAATTCGGTTAAACCGAATCTGTTTTAAGACTGTGGGAAACGGTGTACACTTTAAATTAATAAAATCGGATTATCAAATAATAAATAAATTAACAGAAAATAAAAGCAATGACAGACGAATGGGGTAGAAGCGAAGGCAGACTCTATAATAATACGTTAATAAAATTAAAGCGATAAAGGTCGTGGCAAGAGGCTCGTGTATAACACGATTCCTTAAAAAACAGATTCGCCGTCTGCTTCCCGGTACAACCGCCAAAGGCGATGTCTGCGGACGTGACAAACTTGCACGAAGATCACGGAAGCAACTTGCGTTTCTGATCGAATGAATAGCTGGAAAATGGCTGCAGAGGAGTCACGTAATTCTGTGTATCAAAACTGAATGAGAAGATTTTATTTTATAGGCAATACCTAGCTTGGTCACCAAGCCAGAATATACGCCTGGAATAAAAATATATGCATATCTGTTATTATAAAACACGATTTGCATATTTCTGTTAAGACTTAAGCACAAAGTCTAAATCTATTCCTAAAATAGATTACAGAATATTCTGGAAATTATCAATCTACACGGTTTTATTACTTGGTGAAACCATGTGCTTCAATAGAATCAGGCTTCACATATTCCGTGCATCACATAATTAAGCCGTGAATCTCATGTGCTTCATAGAATCACTTCACATAATTCTCGGCAAAAGATACCCGCGTGGGTGAGATTTGGAGCTGCATTCGTGTCCGCGGTCGCAGCTCGCATGAGTTGAAGCCTCGAACTCATTTTAGCTCGAAATCCCATTTTCTGCACCCCCCCTGCGCGCGCGCACGTAGGAGTGGGAGCATAACCAAACTAAAGGAATTTGATATTCAATAGTATGATTTCCTTATAAACTAGTCTCCACTTCCTCTTCTAGGCGATGTGGGATAGTTTAGTATTTCCAGATTTTGTGCCTCACTTTGAGACACGATATCTCATTCATTTCTACTCCAATTTGGACATACTTTAGCTCGTTGCGAAGCTCTCATCGAGGAGAACACAAAGCTACCAAGAAATATAAATATATATAACATATACATATATTAAATATTGTCCAAAATTTGCAAAAACTCATTTTGCAATACTCATTTTCCAACAATTTTATTATGCATTGGCAGTTTGGAGTAAAACTCGAAAGGCTTACTTCCTTTGGAAGCCGAGTCATCAATGAAGTCGTTCCCATTACCAATAAGTACCACAAAGGTATTAAAATTCGGTTCCCTTCCATTCAGTGCTTCATTTTTGTATTTGGTATATATTACTAGTAAACAACATTTGTGGTTTTCACGATGGTTAGCATGAGTCTCTTTGCTTTCCAAGCGGACAGACATGTTTTTGCTCATGGTAAGTTTACTATACATTTTTCTTTCTTTTGATAAATTCTGCCATGTCTTTAGTACTGAATTATTTGTAACATCTGATTTTGTTTTGTTATTGACTTATTTGAAATGCCTCAACCAAACCACGGTCCCTTTTAGTTGATGTAATGAAAGTATTAGGCGGTTGGGCAGCGTCACTCCTGAAGATTTATTAGGAGGTAAACGCACGACTGTTAATTTGTGGTTAAAGATTTTGAAAGGAGTATGTTTGAGTAATCTTGAAGTTTGTTTTAAGCTAAACTCCCAAGCGATCTGGATTAAAAGAAGTCTCATAGAACATGTTGTTTATGATATCCGAAATGCAAATGGGGTTGTTACTGCTTGAGTTTGAATCTCATTTTTATACTGGGATCTGGATTTAGAAGTCTCATAGAACATGTTGTTTATGATATCCGAAATGCAAATGGGGCTTGTTACTGCTTGAGTTTGAATCTCTTTTTATACTTATAGTTCAGAAGCCAATGCTGTGTGAAAATATATTGTATGTTCCAGGTTGCATCGTTGAATTCTGTGATGACGTGTGAATAGTTCAGGAGCCGCTAATTCTCAGTACTTTTTATCCATCTGATTTTACACTCTCAGCTAATTCTACATTAGAGAAAAACTATAATACATATAGACTTTTAAGCTAAAAGCACTTGGTAACTTGAGCCACATGACAAGTTATAGTGCGACCAGGGTTTTAAAAGGCGCCCCATGGTGGCGTAAAAGCTTTTCTCGTATGTTATCAAGAAGATTGTAGCAAGTGAAATATAAGGAAGACCAACCAGCAAGAAATCCTCTGGAGCAAGCAGAGCGAAGTAAAAAAAGCGTTTAAAACATTTTTGTCATCAATCATCTAAAATCAATTTCAACAACACTTCCGGGTTCTGTTGTTTAGTACCTCTCTAAAATCATTCATCCGTATAAAGAGTCATGTCACTTACCATACATATCACTATCGCTTGTTTCTTCCCTCTAAATACATTATAATATTGCTACTAAGTTGCTAAAGTAACTTTCACCACTCGGACAATATAGTCTGAATCACCATCACCATTTGGTTGTTAGTAAATTAACTTCACATTGATCGACCACCGTCATCATTTGGTTATTTAATATCTTCTTGTTGACCACTGTAAAAAAGCATGAACATATGTGGTACACTAGATACATGAACATTTAAAATAGATACCTTTGTTGAGTATTATCTGTTCTAAAGTTCTTATCAGTCGACATATAAATGGTTACTTCTTTCTCTTGCTCATACATACTAAGCATCACATTTAAGCTTAATAAAAGATTGCCATGTGGCGTACTTGTCAGCAAAAACGATTGAGAAAACTAGATCGTTTATCTGTTCTAAAGTTCTTATCAGTCTATATAATCCAACATCTTAAACAGGCTTCTAATTAAAACTTGTTTGAGAACCGACCTAATCAAAAAACTTGAAGACGGCAATAAGTTAGAAGAGGCTTGAGGGACCTTGAATAATAACCAACTCAAAACTAAATCCAACCCCTAAGAGCATTCCCAACAATATATAACACCATAACATCAATAACACCGTCCACGTCAGCGCCACATCAGCTTTAACATTTCTCCTTAACATCCCAAAAACACCCACAACAATAACATCCCAATAAGAGCACTCCCATCCATAACACCATAACACCAATAACACCGTCCACGTCGGTATACATCGACTTTAATATTTAACATTAACATCCCCAAAAAACACTCACAACCATAACATCCCAATAACACCATAACACCAATAATATTTCATATTTTCAATTTCAACCCCTAAACTAAAACAAACACTTCATTTATTAAACTAAAACAAACATTTCATTAAAACTAAAAACATATTACAATACGAGATTAAAAAAAAAATACAACGAAATAAAAAAAAACAAAAAAAAAACACTGCAATTAAAAAAAAAACATAGCAAATACTAATTCATCGTTGCCGCTCTCTTGTTGTTGTCCAGTCGTTCAAGATTCTTACGCGAAACATGCTCCATAGGGACTGTTGGAGTTGGGTATGGGTTTGTTGGTCGTGTATTTCTTTTGCCTTCATTGTGACTATCACATCTTTCGACCCATATTCGTTGCCTCAAATTTCTTAGCGGATCCACCCACGATTCGTTATAGTCGCGTAATTCAAATTTTGATCTTTACAATCATGTTATGCATAATAATGCAACAATACATGATTCTACGTATCGTGGCAATTTCATATTGACGTGCGGTTGTTGTAGTATACCCAACGACCTTGAAGAATACCAAAAGCACGTTCAATATCCTTTCGGGCACTTTCTTGTCTCCTTTTAAAGTGCGTATGTTTTCATCGGTTGTTGCCGTGAAGGATTTGTGAAAGTTGCCACTTGTGGATAAATTCTATCGCCAAGTAATACCCTGTTCATACCTAGTTTCGTTGACCATATAAGGTGCTCTTGGGGCATTATCGGCAAGAAGGTCGTCGAATAACGGAGAGTTATCTAAAACATTAATATCGTTATTTGCCTCGCCATCCCAAAAATGCATGCGGATCCATAAATCTTGAAAGCAGCGACTTCAAGCATAATTGTTGTGTATTTTTATCACCCTAGCAAAATGCCCTTGCCAACCCTTTGAAAATTTTTCCATTCGGTGCATGCGATCAATTCTACCAAGCATTCCGGAAAACCATGTTTTCTTCATGTTGTTGATAATTTTTGAATGTCGGCCCATGTTGGTTTTCTTAAATACTCGGCATAAACAAATCAATAATACATTTGTTAAAATTATCGGGACATAATTGTGAAGTACTACACCCATTTGCAAGTATTCATCAAAGCGCATCGGGTGAGGTGCGTCGAAGTTGACGTATGGCGGACGTACACTTCATTAAAGCACTTATACTCATTCGACCACAAGCATCGGTGTTTGCTTAAAGTAATTAAAATGATACGGAATATTATCGGAGTATAAGATTCAATACCTTCAACTATTTGCGGGAATAGTTTAGGCTCATCTGAAATCTTCTCGAAAATTCGGTTTGAATACAACCTTATGCGAAATAATCGTTGAGCGGCGTTCCTCGCAAGCTCACGTTCACGATATATATGGATGCGAGGGCGAGTAGGATGTTGAGATTCAATACCTTCTTCTTGTTCCAGCGAAGATGATACCGTCGCGGATGCCATAAATTAGAGTCGATGGGTTTTACGTATGCGACCAAGGCGGAGGAATATCACCGACTTGATTTGGATCCATTGTGAGCAATTTGATTTTTGAATTATGAAAGTGTGAGAGGAAGTATATAAAGTGTGAGAGGAAGTGTGAAAAAATAAAATTTTAGTTGGGTATTTATAGTGGTAAAATAATGTTTTGAATTTTCTTTTAAAAAAAAAAAAAAAAAAAAAAAAAAAAACTAGCCGTTAGGGGTTTATGTAAATTTATTTAAAACTTAACGTTCTGGGACTACTTTTGTAACATTTTCATTTTTTTTCTAGCCCTTAGCAGGCGTTAAAGAGCAACACCTCCTACTGCGCAGTTCTTGAGCAAGGCTTCCAGCAGTGCGCCTACAGCGGCGTTACGCCACCCTGCAGGCGTTATGCGGGTTAACGATGGGAGTGCTCTAACATCAATAACATTCCCAACAATTTACAAAACAACCTCTCATTTAGGGCATAAAAAAAAAAAAAAAAAAAAAAAAAAAAAACGCATGTTATCCGCTTTAGCGAGGGACTAACGGCGCAATAACGCGCGCCCTCCAAGGGTTTAACGCCAAAAACAGCGTTACTTCGCCCTATAACGGCGTTATAACGTTACCGTTGTCAATGCTCTAAGTTCAGACAGAGCAACACTAGCTAACATTCAACAACAACAAAAACATACTCAATCCCGCCCGGCAAGGTATAAGGGGGTGGCAACCATGCCTAACAAAATATTTCATACCTAATCACCCACCAATAATATCCTTCCATCTCATCTCATACCTATCTCATACATAACAATAGATTTTTAGTGGCAACCACGCGTTGAAATGGACCTAGAAAAAATTTAAGGTGGTTCCTTACGTAACTAGTTCTTTGCGACAAAATTAGCGGGTCAAGAATTCAAGCGGTCAATGGGTCGGTTTTTTTTTTTTTTTTTTGAGTAAAGAATTTTCCCGATAAATATATTACTCCATACTGGTTGTTTCAATAATTAAAATAGATAATATGTTCTATACCTGATTGACAATGCAATATGTAAGTATGTACGTATTAGAAAAGTATAGTGTCATTTTGATAAAGTTGAGAAAACTTGAATCAAATCTTTAATTGCTATATTGTCTAATGATTATCGAAAGCATACACTATTTTATTGATTAACATTTGAAAACTATGAATTTTTAAAGTTTATATGTAATAAAAAAAGTAAAAAAAAAAAATTGTCTAAAAATTGAAAGAATAAAAATAGAAAATTTAAATTGCAAGAGGTATAGATTAAAACTAGTGAAAATTACTGTGCTACCATATTTAATATGGTGTGTACTTGCCTGAGACTCACGTTTCCGTTCAATATCAAAATTACCCATCCATGTCGGGTATATATCTTCACTATATCTGCGACATGGGCGATCTTCAACTAAATTGTCTTGAAATTAAATCCTTAGGCATGTCGGGTGAAAAGCACATGTATACCGACATGATATTTTATTATTTTCACACCCATCTAGAATACAATTACGACATGGGGAAAAATACACGACATGAGACAAAGTATGACAATCACATGGTAATGTATTGTATAGTGAGAAAATATACACGACATATGACAAACAATCACATGGTAATTATATGACATTGACATATTTTGCTATCTCATTTAAAACCCTAGACAATGTCGTGTAATATAATACCCTATACAAGACATGTTTTAGGGTTTTGTTTATTTTCTACAAGACATAAATGAAATGGTAAATCACATCAGAATTTGTATATATATAGACGTAGAAACACATATCTCACACATAAAATCTCTTCGATGGCTCACCAAAAAGATTTCTCACAACAATTTCCTGATGTTAGAGACTTTTCACAACAATTTCCGGAGAACTTGGTTAACACCCACGGTGAATATCGTTCGGTATTTCCATTGACGAGTACTCGGTTAACACCCCACGGCGAGATATCGTTCCGGTATTTCCACCGGCGAGTGCGTGGTGAATACTCCACCACCGTGAGCGTGAACCCCCACCGTATGTGCGTGTTGAACACTCCATTGGGTGTGATACTCCAGGATTTTTAACTGAGGACCAACTACGCCATCTTGGACAGGATCAACAAGTACGAAGAGAATTTGAAGAAAATGAAGCACGTGAGGAAGCTGATCGGAGGGAGCATGAAGCAATGTATGCAGAATATCTCACGAACAACTGGTTTGACATTGAGAATTCGGATTACAGTGATGGTTACAACACACCATGATTCGTTGTTATTTGTATTTTCATTTTCATTTCCGTATCATTTAGTATATGTGCTATGTAATCCGTATTTTCAATATAATGGTTAATGTATTTTGACTTCTGTAGTATACGAATCCTTTAAACATTATATTTTTTCATAGTTTTTTAAAATGATGGGAAAAAAGTACGTACTTAAATATATTTTGATGATCAAGGCATACGGTTTTTGACTTCTGTAGATATACAGATGTGAAATGATTTGACCACTCAATGACTATTTCTGGTACGTGTAAATATTTACCAATCGACCTGAGTTGGAGACACTCTGCTTCTATTTAAGTCTTACATTGTCAATCTATTTGCTAACAAAAATCATTCGATAATTTATCCCTTTACATTCAAAATAAAATGTCGGAAAACATACCATTCGACCTTGAGTTGATATCATGAATAGACTTCGATTAAGTCTTTCTGCGGTTTCGTAGTGTCTCAAAGAGATGGAGGTCTTCCATAGACTTTTCGGCTTCATCCGTAATTACGGCTTCGTGAGACGG
The DNA here is from genome assembly GCA_022545495.1 of Chrysanthemum lavandulifolium. Classification (NCBI taxonomy): domain Eukaryota; kingdom Viridiplantae; phylum Streptophyta; class Magnoliopsida; order Asterales; family Asteraceae; genus Chrysanthemum; species Chrysanthemum lavandulifolium. The sequence goes on along the minus strand of CM040241.1, from coordinate 301,669,385 downwards.
ATCGTGTTGTTTAATTTAACATATATGCAAGGTAATCTAGGTTTTATGTTTTCAGTAAATGGATGTTTAGCTTTCACGCATCTAGATACAACTATTAATCTTCCAACTCTTAAGCCAATTGCAATGTCATATTCAGCAACATGATTCTATAAATGATTCTATAAATGGTCAACTATATAAAAAGTGACATAGTTAATGAATTATTGCTCTACAATAGTTAATGAATTATTGGTCTATAACTGGTCAACTATATAAAGCCATTCTAGTGGTAGCATGTGTTGATAAGGCATTTATGATGCTGTTCATTGGCAGAATTAGCCATACTTTATTGACAGTTCGTATTCTGTACACTGACATGTATTTGACAATTCCATGACATCAACGTGTATGTGTAATTTATTACGCGATATATGACAAGGATTTGATTCGTTTCTGTATGCGACATAGATTTGACAATTCCATGACATTAACGTGTAAGTGTAATTTATTACGTGATATATGACAAGGATTTGACAGTTCGTTTTCTGTACACTGACATAGATTTGACAATTCCATGACATTAACGTGTAAGTGTAATTTATTACGCGATATATGACAAGGATTTGACAGTTCGTTTTCTGTACACTGACATAGATTTGACAATTCATTGACATTAACATGTATGTGTAATTTATTACGCGATATATGACAAGAATATTTTCTTTATCCCGACATGATTTGACAACACCATAAAAATTTACCTATAAAACCTCATTTACTTCTATTTTTCTAAACACATATCAACATTATTGACATTTCAACTCTCTACAAAGAAGGTTACTCTCCACAATATGTCTCGACAAAACAATACCGGAAACACCAAACGATACAACAACTCACCATTCGTTCCACCATCCCAAAGAAGGGACACAACATATGAACCCCAACATAACTTTGGGGGTTCTTCAACCACTTCAAACAACCCGACTAGGATAATACAGTCTGCGGTATTCTTCACGGTTATTCTCCATAAAATTCGGACATTAGGAAGGTGGCCCGAATATTGTGTAGTACCAACACAAGAGTATGTAAGGAAAATAAATGAGGATGTCACGGAGGATGATCATTTACCCGTGGGCCATGGCTAAGCGCGATTCATTAGCTTCTTAATGATGAAGATGTCATCGTAACTGGTTGTCTTGGCGATATAAAAAACTATTGTGTGAAAGGGAAGCTTGAACTTGTTGTAGCTGTAATCAAGACTTGTACACCTAACGCGCTTGGCGAGCTAACAGTGACACTAAAAGATCCAACAGGGACAATGTCTGGTACAATTCATCATAAAGTCCTTACAGAAGAGGCATGTTACAAAAAGTCTATCAAAGTCGGAGCTGTGTTGGTACTTCGTAATGTTTCGGTGTTTACCCCAAAATCAACACCCCCTTCTCTTAACATTACATTGAGGAACATGGTTGCTATTTTCGACAAGGATACAGTTTTTATTGGATGAATCTTTACATATTCATCTCCTACTTTTAGGTAATGTTATCTATGTAATGTTTATCTAACTTAACGTCATCTATATGTAATGGTGATTTACTTGAATAAAAGTTTGAATTTACATCAAATATAAGTTAAACATAAAATATAAAAATATATACAACTTCCATTAAAAATCACTGTCAATCATATCCACAATAACTAGTCTCCTCGCAACGAAAATCATAAAACATCTTAGACATACTATATCTAATATTCTTGAAAAAGCCTTCAACATCAAAACCCCATTTTGGTGGAAACTTACCAGTAACAAACTCATGCATGAGCCAACAAGTGATGACTCCACAATCGTGAGAGTTAGTTTGGTGTGGGATCGGAAATTTTTTGTCGTTGTAACGGAATTTGAAATTGTAATGCAAACGTCGAGTTCTTGTGAAATGTCCTAGCTCTTCTAAACATTTGTTAAGAACTCCGGTCCATTCTAGAACATACCCTGTAAATAATCCTGGCGCTCCGTGCTGGGCAAAGAGTCGAGAACCGAAATGTGGATAACCTTAGATCAATAACTGTTGTGACCCAATGATTCCTCTACATTCATCGGCATCACCACTGCGTCGAAAATATATTCAAATATATACGGTTAAATAAACTAGTAAGCGTAATCTATGAGAAAAATTAATTATAGGTTGAAACACATTTACTTACCCAGTTTACTTGATCCCATGAAGGGTACGGCTGCATTCTACCATCTAATGTTCCCATAATCGAAGGAGCTATCGAAAGCATGGGTACACTACCACCATTATCTGTGGGGTAAGTGGATGATGTCCATGATGACGATACTCTGTCCATGAGATTAAACTAAATCATTTTACGTTCTTCAAACTAATATAATCTAAACTTTTAAAAAATATAACACTATAGTTACGTCGTCGGACAACCAATTTTTACCGGTACTCACGGATCGATTACCGTTCTTGTATAATTCGGAGTAGTTGTTGAAAGAAGCTAAGCTACGCTACCCAACCCTTTGGATGGCGGTCAAGGTATATCGGGGATGGGTTTAATAGAAATTCCTCTAAACTAACATAACGCTCACGCCTCACCTGAAAAAACAAACGATAAAATACAATATCAAACATTGTTAATTAGCAACTTCATGTTAATAAATTTAAAGGGTCCAGTATACCTTATTAGGGTCAACATTATAAACTGCAACATGTTCGACACGACGACTACCAAAACAGGTAACACCACCATCATACACTTTATACTCATCAACCGCTTTTTCTTACAAATTAAACGATGGAATGTACGAGGTACTCTTTTTGCGTCTTCTTAGCACGCGTTTCTTAGGCAAGATTGTGGTTGGCCTGATCGGTGTAAGGATATTGCAGACATTTACCGGACGACAATCCTCTTTGGTCGCCCGATCGAATCCTTAAAAAGAATAAACAATAAAAATTTAAAATCAATATAATTACTAATAACAATATTAACCATGAAATATTTTATGTAATTAATAGGTTACTGGGGCGTCGACACCAACGTCATTGGCGTGGATGGACTGCACGATAATCAACAGGCGTGGCAAAGAGCCAAACCCAAGCGGCGTCACGGAAGCCGTATGCCGGTGGAGGAAGCCATGATGGACCAATAGACTTTAACGGCGGTGTGGGTACATGAACACCGTCAAAGAACGAGTCGTTCGGTGGCTCGCCAAATGGACGGTCGGCATTTGGTATTCCACGAATGTAAAATTATAATGTAGAGTTGGTTATTTTCAAACATATTTAAATATAAAAAGATAAAAGCACGTAAATATACTTACGTGTTTTGAATAACAATAAATAAATTAACGTAAGCTACTTACCCGAAAATCGCCACCAAAAAATCGTGGATCAAGTTGTTTGAACTTCAAGTCATGTTCTTGTAACTTCGCCTCAAGTGCCTTCATCTGCTGTATAAATTCCGGTGCGATAAAATCGTAAATAGGCTTTTTCACTGGAATTGGGGTCGCAAAATACGCTCTACTTTGAGCCCACCACTTGGTATTTTGCTCATAGTCATCCGGAATAAGCCTCATCAAAGGTGGGTTTACCTTTAAAAAACATGGACAATATACACAACATTAATAAAATCCAACAAAAAATTATAATCATATTGTAAGAAATTAAGGTCATATTTCAAACTCACATTCAATTGGTCATCCAAAAACCGGTCTATACGATCTCTAAATACCACGTTTCTATAGCTCCACGCAATTAATCGGGGATACAACTGTTTATGACAAAAAAACATTGGGGTGGCACGACGAGGGAAACTCTCCAATATCCACGTCTGTAAAAGGCAAATTTGTTTTAAATTTGTTAAAGATATACATATACATGAACTTTATAAATTTATATATGACATACCTTGAAGGCCCATATAAAGCCATTCAAATTGTACTTAGGAAGTTTAGTAGGATCCTCCCTCGGCAAAGTGCTTTGCCTGTTGAATCTTGCATCCTTAAGATAATTGTCAAGGTTGGCCAAGCGTCGACCCCGGGAACACATTCCATGCATCTATATCCTCCACTAACCTAAATACAAAATCGTCGACTACATTCCTAAGCTCGGTCCCTTTTAACACCAACACTAACACGGCTATCAAATAAAGACCAACAGCATCTTCGTCGCTCAAACGCCTAAGCAACTCAATGTCTAGCGCACGGAACACATCACCAACTTTTATTTTTGAAGAGTCAGTTGACGAAGGGAACACTCGTCTCCTAAAGGGATTAGGTCCATCTTCATAATCCTTTCTAAAATCTGTTCCAAATCTTAGACCAGTAACTAGACAGAATTCCTCTCTACCAAACTGAACCTCAACCTCACCTACCCGATTAATACACATATACGTAACAAATAAAAAAAAAAACTACAAGTGTAAAGGAAAAAATTTGCGAATTACCCGGTAATCTTCCATATTCACAGCCGTATACGTGATGAAGAAGATGCTGTTGCGAATTGTCCTTCACTATATCTTAGACGGTGCCTTGAGTCTAAGGCCCAATCCTTCAAGGTTATCCTGGAAGATAGAATCTGAATTATTATACTTTAAACTGACTTGTCATTCGCTTTGCACAAGAGTAGAGACTTTCAGAAATATTGTTCCTCATATACGTGATGAAGAAGATGTATATTGTTTCAAGATATATTGTTGCAAACACGAGATTGATATTGATAATGAAGAATGTTTGAGAATGAAGAAGATAAATATATCAAGACCAAAGATACACGACATTGTATCAGATATATATTCAAGCTTTTAATGAAGAAGATAACAAATTCATCTACCATCTATTGAATCATCAAATCAAGCTTTAATATTTTCTCTTTCCCAATGTGACACTACAAACCCTAAGTTCTAACTTTTTCCCCATGTCGTGTATGCCTTTAACATAAATTCCCCATGTCGTGTATTATTCTCCTCTATACCCGACATGCCCTAACTTTTTCACATCTCGTGTATTTATTTCCTCTATACCCAACATGCCTTTAACTTTTTCCCTTGTCGTGTATAAATTCCCCATGTCATGTAATTGTATTCTCTAGATGGGCTGTGAAAAATAATAAAAATATCATGTCGTGTATACATGTGCTTTTTTACCCGACATGCCTAAGGATTTAATTTCAAGATGATTCTTAGCCATACACGTCCATGTCGTGTATATAGTGAAGATATATACCCGACATGGATGGGTATTTTTGATATTGGACTAAAACGTGGGTCTGTGCAGACACACCATAAATTATATGGGTAGCACAGTAATTTTCACTTAAAACTATTGACCTAGACACAACTACAAAACTACAAACCAACTACGGTTGAATTTTTGAGCTAGAAAAAAGTAAGTACTAACTTGAAACCACCCAAAAATTTGCTCTATCCAAACTAGAAGTAACTTTGTTTTCAATATCTCTATATTTAAAATAATAAAATTGCTATATCCAAGACACTACTTACTTTATCCAATAAAATAACTTTGGCCAAGCTTCTATTTACGTTTCTTCATTGGTTCTAGTTATGCAGTATTACATCTCCGATCCGACCATTTTTCTTTTTCTATCTTTTTCCTTCTCAATAATTAGATCCAAGCTTTTCAAGGTGGTTCCTTACAAATATGCTACATCACTTGTAATTAAAAAAAAATTCAAGGTGGTTCCCGGGGACAACCATTCTACTTAGGTCCGGCCTCTCCAACCACGCCTAACCCATATCTCATCTAACTTTTTTTTAATGACAAATGGAATCTCATTCCACCCAATAAAACATACACACACAACCATCACATTCATCATCTAAACTCCCACCGATTCGGTGTTGTTTACCGATTTACCACAAATCCATGCCACCGATTTAACAAACACGATACACAACATGACCTTACTTGTTGATTTTTCTCTTATAACTACTTGTTTTATATCGTAACCGTTAAGACATAATCTAACCGACCCATTGACGGTTGACTTGTTAACCCTTTTACTATGTCGCATATCGTAAAGGAACCACCTTAGATTTTATCCTAGGTCCGCCAATCGTGTAGTTGCAATACGTTTAGATGTCTAAAACAAGCGATGATGATCGTTGCATGTTTTCGGTGGGACACGGTAGTAGGCGAGAGATGATTTCAACGGGTGTGCTCAAATAAACTTCTACCTTGTGTTTTGGGTGTTTTACATCCATATAATCTTGTTCAAAAGTCTTGTGATGAAAGCAGTTAGTGATGTGAATTAAGTAATCTAAGCGTAATCAAGTTTCTAACTCGTTGTCTGTTAATTTTAGATACGTGTTCCGGTTTGGAGGTTCATTATCGGGTCTTATTGACCATGGTATCGATGAAGGTCTTTGTCATGAGGATTTGGTTGACCCACTTTACCCATGTTTGGTTACTTGAACTTTCTATTTAATTTGTGACATGCTCAAGCTATGTCAAGTGCTAGTTTGGTATGTGCACATATTTAAGGTCACCACTTGCACGAAAATGCAGCCAATTATCTTGCAAGCTCCGATTTGCAATGTATATATTCATAAACCCAAAAGTCGTTGCGTGATATGTTTGCCACATACAATATCCCGCTAGCAAAACAGTGTTTGGAATGCATGCTCAAATGTGACATACTCAAACGGCTTCAAAAAACAATACTTCATACTTACCATAATCTAAATTTTCGGGTAAACATGTAGGTACTTGCTATCTTGCCTAAAACTTGAATTTGAAACTTGATAAACTATATAATCCAACATCTTGAAAACATGCTTCTAATTAGAACTTGTTTGAGAACCTACTTGATTGAGAAACTTGAAGACGGCACTAAGTTAGAAAGAGGCTTACAGGACCTTGAATAATACCCAACATACTCAAAACTAAATCCTACCAATAAGTTCAGAAAGAGAAACACTATAAATAAGGCCGTAAACGAACTAAACGTTGAATAAACATTTCATGAATGTTCAACAAGAAATTTGTTTATGTTCGTTCAATAATTAAATGAACGAACGTGAACAACATTTTGCGTTCGTTAAGTTAAATGAACAAACATGAACAAAAGTCTCGTCCGTTCATCTATGTTCGTGAACGTCCGTACGTTCATTGACGTTCGTTTATGTTCACTTATTTGTTTATGTTCGTATATTATATCTTTTAATTGTATATTTTAAAATGGGTTTGTTTAAACAAAACAATCTATTGAGCATAATTTAATAAAGTTTATGTTTGTTTTTCTATGTTCATTTATGTTTGCTTAACGTTCGTTTAGTGTCTTAATAAAAGAACGTAAACAAACATAAACAACACATTTTCTTAATAAACGAACATGAGAAAAAAATTCATCCGTTTAAGCATCCGTGCTCGTTTATTTGACCGGTTAAAATTAAACGAACGAACATAAATAAAGCTTCGTTCGTGTTTATTTGACCGGTTAAAAATAAACAAGCAAGAACACATTTATGTCGCGTTGACCACTAGTAAGGTTTTGAGACACCCTACTACTACTCTTTCTTTGTCATAAACAAAAACCAGACATTACAAACCCTCTTACACACATTAAATATACTCTTTGTTTGTCATAAACAAAAACCAAACATTACCGACCCTCTTACACATATTAAATATTGTCTTAAACAACACTTTTTCCCCAAATTCATTCCGCAAGAGTACGTGTAAAATTCATTATGACCCGGTCAACAAAAGTCAACAAAAGTCAACTCAATGAAAGTCAAACAAAAGCAGTTACAGAAACGGTTACATAGCAGTTATAAAATAACTGCCATAACTGCCATATTACATTGAACCGACACAATGGTTCAATCACACCTTTTCGATATGTATATATAGATTAGAACTTGTAGCGATTACAATGATGACATATTTATAAGAAAATAGAGATTATTTCATACTTTTGGTATATTTTGATTAAAGATCCGTAAAGCGGGCCAACAATTGGTATCGAGCACGATTCATCATATACCTTTCTCGTTTTAGTTCTGAATCAAATAAAAAAAGCAGTTTCGACAAAAAAATTTGCATATCGAAGAACACAAAAGAATCCAAGGCGTCATTTTCTTTTGTGTTTCACACCTTTAATATAGCAGGGCATAATCACATAGTGATTACACTCTACCCGGCAACAAAAACAATTCGCAAATTTTTTTACTTTTATCCGAAACGTTTTTTTTATCCACTAGGATTAGAAAACGAAAAGAAATCGTTTTCATTTGATTCAATCAAAAATAAAGCGGCGTCATCAATTAGGGCATAAAGAAAGATTGAATTAGAACAAACACACCGTTCTTATAAGGAATCAAGCCGGAAGAATCAATTGAGACCCAATCGATTCATTTGCAATACTCCAATCATAAAACCTCTCACGGAATAGAAAACCCCAAATCAACGAAACCCTAGTTTCAATTGGAGGGATAACGTTCGCGAAGAACACCCCATCACCGGAGAAGTACTAAACGGTCAAACACGGTAAACCAAAGGGGTTGACCATCTTTTATTGGAGAGGAGAAGAGGCGGACATCTTCCCAAGAGAGACGAAATACTTTTGTCTCGAAAGAAAGAGAAACAGCGTGTGTTTTTTATCTCAACCAAAAAAGAGATAAGAAGAAACAAAAGAGTTACGCTGCATACACTAAGGGCCACAAGGATCTTTTATTTTATTAGGGCATCGGGTTAGACCATCAACCCATTCGGGTTCCAAAGATTAACAACACCACTATTTTTTTCAATTTTATTTTATATAGTATATATTAATTTTGATATATATTATTATTATTTTGATAAGTTACTTTATTTAAAATTAGTACCTTGTCAAAATTTTAGAAATATAATAACCTAGTATCATACTGCTTATTATATTGATTGAGGATAATTTTGGATTAAAAAAAAAATAGTCCTAAAAGGTTTTATACACCTTTAAGAAAAAAATAAAACATTTTTCAACACACATAGTGTTAGATTTTTGGAGATATTTTTTATTGTCAATAAATTTAAAATATGACGAAAGGAAGTGGAAATAAGGAACCTAGTACTAATTTTACAAATAGTACACCTCAATTTCAATGCCCAATCCTAAAGCCCACGAATTACTCATTATGGGCAATTCGAATACAAATCATTCTCGAAGCGAGTGGTTTATGGGAAACAATAGAGCCGACTGAATCGACTCAACCCAATAAGACAAAAGAGAAAACCGCTATTGCTTTCCTTTATCAAGCCTTACCCGAGGAACAATTACTTCAAATAACAAAGCACAAAACCGCGAAGGACATTTGGAATGCTTTGAAAATTAGACACGTTGGCTAAAAAGGAGTTCAACAAGCAAGACTACAAACACTCAAATCGATTTTGAGATGTTACAAATGAAGGAAGGCGAGACAATTGACACTTTTGCTACAAAACTTACAACTCTCAGTAAACAAAGCCGCTAGTCTAGGACACACCATAGAAGATGAAACCTTAGTCCGGAAACTATTAAATGTTGTACCCGATAGGTATCTACAAATAGTCGCATCTATAGAACAATATTCCGACCTAAGTGAAATGACTATAGAAGAAGCAATTGGAAGACTTAAGACCTATGAAGAAAGGATTAAGTTTAAGAAGGATAAACAAGTGAACAATCAAGAGACTTTGATGTTCACACGACATAAAGGACAAGGAAAACCTTTTAGAGAATATGGTCGGGAAGATTTAACTTGGTCTCGAGGCGAGAACAAGACAAGAACAATTATCAATCTAAAAGGGAAGAGCGAGAGTCTTTTGAAGAAGATACAAGAGACAAATCTCAAGTCACATGCTACCGATGTCACAAACTTGGACATTATGCATATGAATGTCAAAATAAGCATAAGAATCAAGTCGAGAACACTCCAATTTTATTGAAGAAGACTTAGAGCCAACATTACTTATGGCTACTATAACCGAAATGAAACAATGAGAAGCAGAGATTGCAAAAGCAGAGAGTGAAAAGCAGATTGCGATAATGCGAGAGAGTGCGAGAACCGCGAGAGAATGCAAAACGGCAGAGATTGCGAAAGAGAGAATGCGAAAGAAAGCAAAGCGAGGCGACTACAAAGACTTAAAGATCTACGTCGCGCGATTGTGATTAAGAGGAGAATATTGGGTTAATCCCAATCTACCCAACCAATGAACCCATGTCAACACCATTATGACCCGGTCAACAAAAGTCAACGAAAGTCAACTCAACGAAAGTCAAACAAAAGCGATTCTGAAAGCGGTTACATAGCGGTTATAAAATAGCGCCATAATCTTATATTACATTGAACCGACACAATGGTTCAATCACACCTTTTCGATATGTATATATAAATTAGAACTTGTAGCGATTACAATGATGACATATTTATAAGAAAATAGAGATTATTTCATACTTTTGGTATATTTTGATTAAAGATCCGTAAAACTGGGCCAACATTTATGTCGCGTTGACCACTAGTAAGGTTTTTAGACACCCTACTACTACTCTTTCTTTGTCATAAACAAAAACCAGACATTACAAACCCTCTTACACACATTAAATATACTCTTTGTTTGTCATAAACAAAAACCAAACATTACCGACCCTCTTACACATATTAAATATTGTCTTAAACAACACTTTTTCCCCAAATTCATTCCGCAAGAGTACGTGTAAAATTCTTATTCAATGACCATTTTACCATTTGAACTCAACATTACTTCATCATAAACCTTGTAACAAAGCATTACTTTTATTTTTGTTTTCTTGCCCTTCAATAAGAAGTCTATTTGATTGTAAGTGTGATAGTCATTGTGGCTATATAAGAAAGTTAAAAGGTTAAAAAATATATTTTCATTGCGTTGGCATTAACATCACGTTAAGAGCATTGGGTGGCAAGCTATCATGTTAGCGTTGTGGTTATAATGCTCGTGTTACGAAACCACAACGGTGTTATAGGTCATTGTTATCAACACAGAATTATCCCAACGTTCGTGTTTTGGATTTTTTTTGTTCATTCTTAACATTGTATGCTGTGTATTTTGTGGCTTCAGTTTTGAGTGTTATAATATTTAGTAAAAAAGTTCGATTTTATGCTGCAACACATATTTGTGTTGTATTGATTGTTGGGTCAATTTCATAATTTTCCAATACAAACATAAAATTCCCTTCAAATATGCTTTGAAATTTATGCATCGTAAATTGAGGGACTATAACATTTGAATTTTATATTTAACATAAATATGGAATTCTAGCATTGTTTCACATTAACTTTGAACCTGAAAGTCAATACATCTTTTAACCAAACATTATCTGTTTCACCAATCATTACCAATCCGCTCACACATACAATTAACTATTGTCTTTAACAACACTTCTTCCCCAATTTCATTAAGCAAAAGTACATGTAAAAGTTAAATTCAATGATCAAATTAAGATATTTGATGTTAGACTATTTTTTTCCCAATGCTTTATAGCAATGTGCCAAAAAAACATAACAATCTCCGTCTCACAAAAATGTTTATTTTAGTATTCCACAAGGTTTAAGGAATTTAGCTAACCCAACTATCCGCCAATCAAATATCATATTTACCGACTAAAAGGTTAAAACATAAAGTGAACAACATTTATCTTAAACAAGCGGAGTAGTAGCAAAACATATAATGTTTCTAACTTGTGTCATATGAGCACATGTTAAAGAGTGTATCATAGCATGAGTGTCAATCTCTGAATGGCAAGTAAGTGGTTGTGGGCCTGATGCTGGAGGATAATGAGGATCAATTAATGGCTACTGACCATTCAAAAAATGACACCTATGCTGTGAGACTTTCTTTAACATGTGCCCCTAGGGTACAAGTTAGAAAAATCCAACATATAAAGTAAAGGAACGGTATTTCCATAATGACTATCAATGACATAGATGCAACATTTCATTCATTGTAACATAGATGAAACATTTCATTCATTCTGAGATGGTTTGATGGCATTGTGACATAGACCAAGCATTTGTTGGAAAATTGGTTTTGAAAAATGAGTTTTTGCAAAATTTGGACACTATTTAATATATGATATATGTTATATATATTTATATTTCTTGGTAGCTTTTCGTTCACCTCGACGAGAGCTTCGCAACGAGATAAAGTATGTCCAAAATGGAGTTGAAATGAATGAGATATCGTGTCTCAAAGTGAGACACTTGAAACATAAAACTTGGAAAAATGGGAGAATCCCACATCGCCCAAAACAAGAAGTGGATGCTTGTTTATAAGGAAATTATAGTTTTGGCTATCAAATTCCTTTAGGTTGGTTATGCTCCCACTCCTACGTCTTGGCGCGGGGGTGCGAAAATGGGATTGGGTCAAATGAGTTCAAGCTTCGAACTCATGCAAGCCCAGCGACACAATGGACACGAATGCGACTCGAAGCCTCGCATGCGTGCGTATCTTTTTTTGCGGTTTCATTTTCCAGTTTTTACGTAAATCTATTTTAGGAATAGATTGAAACTTATCAAGTAAGTTCTGAAATCGGTTTATGTTTTAAAAGATATACAAATCATTTTATGTATTAAAGATTTGCGAATCTGCTTTAAACATATGATTTTCGTTTTATGGTTGGAATATTTTTCTTGGAGGACAAGTTGAGTCTTGATATATATCTGACCATATGTCTCATTCGTTTAGATATTGAAAACGACTCCTTACAGACGAGTTCAGTGACTCTTTGATCGAAACACGCGAGTCTTCGGTGATCTTTCGTGCAAGTAAGTTTAGTCGGTCAGTGCCTGTGACTTTGAAACAGACGGCGAATCTGTTTTAAGGGCATCGTGTTAACACGAGCCTCGTTCCTCTTTTTACTGCTTTCGTTTATTATAATTTTATAGTGTCTGTTTTCTGCTTCTACTCCGTTCTGTCTGTTTTTATTTACTGTTTTGTTTCTGTTAATTATATAAACTGTCTTTATAATCTGGTTTTATAATAAAAGTGTACACCGTTTCCCACAGTCTTAAAACAGATTCGGTTTAACCGAATTTATATCACTTTGTTAAAAATCGGATTAATAATTAACAGGTTTTTATAAACTGTTTTGTGTCGAAACCTTGTTGAGTTTCTTTGGAAATCAGTTTCGATTAAACAGTTTTAACATACAGATTTGGTCTTACAGATCTATAACGTTTTTTAAGCAGTTTTATTCTCAGTTTTAACGAAACCAAGATTGAGTTTCTAATAAACTGATTTACGTGATCCATCGAAACCAAGATAGAGTTTTGTTGAATCAGATCTGGTACTAGTAGATACCAATTTACAACAGCTTGTTTGTTGTTTGTGTTTGTTTTCGGGATGACAAATACCAATACCCTCCCGTGAATACTCATGTGAGCGTGGCGGTGCGCCATTACCAACACGATTGCTAATCATCTTGAGAAACCGGAGAAATTCAATGGGCGAATTTAAGAGGTGGCAACGGAAGATGTTTTCTATCGACTACTTTGAACCTTGCGCGGTTCTTAAAAGAAAACCACCTAACGTGGAACCTCCTGCGAAGGTCAATCCTCAATCAGCAGTTGTTCAAGCCTTGGAAGCATGGAAACATTCAGATTTTTATGTCACAACTATGTTACGAATGGTTTGGTTGATTCTTTGTACAACGTGTCTTGCAAGACCAAGGCGCCAAAGAATTATGGGAGTCATTGGAGCATAAGTACAAAAGCGAGGATCTTTGGTACAAAGAAGTTCGTGGTAGCTCATTTTTGGATTACAAGATGGTTGATTCAAAGAATGTGATGAGTCGAGTTTAAGATCTGCGGGTTTTACTACACGACATTCATCTTTGAGGAATGACTTTGAGTGAAACTTTTCAAGTTCTTTATTATTGAAAAGTTACCTCAGTGGGTAGAATTCAAGAACTACTTGAAGGATAAGCGAAAGGAGATGAGTGTTAAAGACTTGGTTGTTCGTCTTCGTATTGAAGAGGACAACAAGTCGGCTCGAAAAACACGATATCACTGATTACGCAAAGGCAAATATGGTTGAGCATGTTTCGTCATCTTCAAAGTCCAATGTCAAAGCTAAAGGCAAAGGAAAAGGAAAGAATGACAATAAGGGCAAAGGAAGTCGATTACCTTGCTCCTAAAGTCGCAATTGTGAAACGAAGTTCCAAGGGTGTGTTTCAAGCTGTGACATGTCACCGTCTTTGCTAATTGTAAGATGCCAAAGCGGGTGACTCCACGCCGAGCTAATATGGTGAATGAAGATGTGGACATGATTGCAATAGTGTCGGATGTCATTGCCATGATCTCTGAGTTAACTGGTAGGTTCCAACAACGAGGAATGGTGGGTGGATCTTGGGGCTACCGTCATGTGTGTCTTGATAAGAGTATGTTTCACTCTTTCGAGTGGTTGATAGTGGAGAGAAGGCATACATGGGCAACTCGCAACTCTTGAAATCAAGGATGAAAGAGATGTAATCTTGAAGATGACATCCGAGAAAGAGCTCAAGTTGACTAATGTCTTGTATGTTCCGAGATTCGCAAGAATCTTGTGTACAGTTGGTATGTTGAACAAGTTTGGTTTTGTCTTGTTTTGAGTCGATAAGTTTGTTTTCTAAGAATCAAGTGTATGTTGGTAGGGGATATGCCACGAATGGTATGTTTAAACTCAATGTAATGGTTGTTAAGAATGCTATCAATAAAATGAATTCTTACGCTTACTTTATTGAGTCTTCTAATATGTGGCATGGCCGTCTTGGACATGTAAATTTTAATTCAATCGACGTTTGATTAAATTTAATTGCATACCTAATTTCCATATTGACTCAAAATATAAATGTGAAACTTGTGTTGAAGCCAAACTTACAAGAGCATCTTTCAAATCGGTTGAGCGAAAAACCGAACCACTTGATATGATACACTGCGACATATGTGATTTGAAATCACTACCCACAAAAGTTGGCAATAAGTACTTTATCACGTTTATTGATGATTGTACAAAGTATTGCTATGTTTACTTAATGAAAAGTAAAGATGAAGCTATAGACAAGTTTGTTCTATACAAAAGCGAAGTTGAGAATCAACTTAGTAAGAAAATCAAGGTGGTCCGAAGTGATAGAGGAGGTGAATATGTGTCTCCATTCGCGGAGACCTCTGTGCGAAACATGGAATTGAACACGAGTTCACTGCTCCCTATTCACCTCGGCCGAGCAGTATTGCCGAAAGGAAGAACCGTACCTTGAAAGAAATGGTTAATGCCATGTTGATAAGTTACGGTCTAAGCCGGGACATGTGGGGAAGCCATTTTAACGGCTACTTATCTTTTAAATAAGATACCTCATAAGGAAAAGAAGAGACCCTTATGAATTATGGATGGGAAGAAAGCCATCATATCGGTGCTTACGAGTGTGGGGTGTCTAGCAAAGGTCGCTATACCGACTCCCAAGGCCCAAAGATTGGACCTAAATCGTGGATTGTATATTCATCGGATATGCTAAGAATAGCAATGCTTATCACTTCATTGTACATGATTCAAAAAATCCGGATATACAAAAGGGTACATTAATGGAATCAAGGAATGCTTCATTCTTTGAACTATATTTCCTTGTTTAACAAAGGAAACTGGAAGTTTATCTAGAATAGATGAAGAAGTTGTCCAAGATAAGAGACAACGAGATGATAATGATCCCCAAGATGAGAGACAAGATCAAACTGAGGAAGAAGAGGTTGAACCTAGAAGGAGCAAAAGGGCAAGAACCGAGAAATCGTTTGGACCCGATTTTGTTTCTTTTATGGTTGAAAACGAACCTACTTCATACCGAGAAGCGGTTACTTCCTCAGAAGGGCCTCAATGGAAAGATGCCATTAAAAGTGAAATAGATTCTATTTTACAAAATCATACTTGGGAGCTCGTGGATTTACCTCCTGGTTGTAAACCACTAGGCTATAAATGGATCTTCAAGAAGAAGATGAAAGCAGAGGGCACCATTGACAAGTATAAAGCAAGATTAGTAATCAAAGGATTTAGACAACGTGAAGGTCTTGATTACTTTGATACATATTCGCCTGTTACGTGAATAACCTCGATTAAGATGATACTTGCTATTGCCGCTTTAAGAAATTTGGAAGTTCACCAAATGGATGTGAAAGCGGCATTTCTAAGCGGAGATTTAGAAGAAGAAATCTACATGAACCAACACGAGGGTTTCATGGCTCTGGACAAGAGAACAAAGTTTGTAGGCTTGTTAAGTCATTATATGGCTTAAAGCAAGCTCCCAAACAATGGCATCAAAAATTTGACCACGCCATGCTGAGAGTGGATTAAAAATTAATGAATGCGATAAATGTGTTTATGTCAAAGACACAAATAGTGGATATGTAATCTTGTGTTTATATGTTGATGATATGCTTATCGTTGGCGATGTGACAAGATGATCAAATCTACTAAAGACATGTTGAAATCAAAGTTTGACATGAAGGATATGGGTTTGGTGATGTGATCCTTGGAATAAAGATCATACGAACTCGAGAATGGACTTGTGTTAAGTCAAGCACATTATGTGGACAAAATTCTTAATACTCATAATGCGGGGATTCCGGCCTAGCTAGAACTCAATTGACACGATGGCATCTATCTAAAAATAGAGGCTTAGGTGTTGCCCAATTAGAGTATTCAAGAGTTATTGGCATGTTAATGTACTTAATGATGGTGCAGACCGACTTAGCATATGCGGTTAGCGAGCTAAGTAGGTATACTAGTAACCCAAGCTATGCACATTCGGCGACTATGACTAGGGTACTTCACGATTTGAGATACGATCGAGATTATGGATGCATTATGATCGATATCCATTTGTTATCGAGGATACGATGATGCAAATTGGATATCGACATAAAGGATTCTAGATCGACTAGTGGATATGTGTTTACACTAGGAGGAGCGACTATATCTTGAAGTCTTCCAAGCAAACGTTATAGCTAAGTCCACGATGGAATCGAATTTATCGCGTTAGATAAATGCGGACAAGAGGCGGAATAGCTCGTCAATTAGTAGAGGACTTACCAAGGTGGCCTAAACCGTAACGCCATTAGTATACATTCGATAGTCAATCGGCAATTGGCGAGCTCATAGCATAATGTATAATGGAAAGTCCGGACATATCCGTCGTCGACATAATTCGATATGACAACTACTCTCAACGGAGTTATCTCAATTGACTATGTGAATTCAAAGGATAACATCGCGGATCCGCTTCTGAAGGCTTAAGCGGAGAGTTAGTAAGTAAGTCGTCTAGAGGAATGGGACTAAAGCCCTTGAAGGAATGAGTTTCTATGAAGGAAAACCTAACCCGGTTATTTGGAGATCCCAAGATCCGGGTTCAATAGGACAACCTAATCATAGAAATGTGGGGAAGTCACGTCAATGTGGGATTTACTAAATATTGTAACTTTCCTAGTCCATTCCTATAACAAATGTGACTTGTTGAGAGGTTAAACATATGGCTTTAATGATTCGGGATGAAATCATAAAGCATAGTGATTCAAGATGAAATCACAAAACATATGTTTTAATGATTCAAAATGAAATCACCTATGTGAGAGAGAAGTGGGGTCGCTTCCAAGGGAAATGTGGGCGCAATTCCTAAGAGCTCTTGAGAACCGGGGCTAGTGTTCATGACCATAACGAACACGACTATGAGGACCGACAATGTTAGGGAGAGTCTTGTGTGAAGTGTAATGTCGTCTACGTAAATGGATGATGAGTTCAAAGACATCGCGTCTACTCAGCTCTAGGAGACTAAGTACATCTCACAAGGGAAGGTTCAAAGGGTTACACCTACCTATCCTATGCAAGACTTAACCACAGAAATTTCACCGAAACTTTCGTGTGTTTTCGACCGATCTCCATTCATGTGGGGGATTGTTGGAAAATTGGTTTTGCAAAATGAGTTTTTGCAAATTTTGGACTATTTAATATATGATATATATTATGTATATTTATATTTCTTGGTAGCTTTGCGTTCTCCTCAACGAGAGCTTCGCAACGAGCTAAAGTATGTCCAAAATGGAGTTGAAATGAATGAGATATCGTGTCTCAAAGTGAGGCACTTGAAACATAAAACTTGGAAAAATGGGAGAATCCCACATCGCCCAAAACAAGAAGTGGATGCTTGTTTATAAGGAAATTATAGTTTTGGCTATCAAATTCCTTTAGGTTGGTTATGCTCCCACTCCTACGTGCCCGCAGGGGGTGCGAAAATGGGATTGGGTCAAAATGAGTTGAAGCTTCGAACTCATGCGAGCCCTCGCGACCTGGGACACGAATGCAGCTCAGAAGCCTCGCATACGTGCGTATCTTTTCTCTTGCAGTTTCATTTTTCCAGATTTTACGTAAATCTATTTTAGGAATAGATTGAAACTTATCAAGTAAGTTCTGAAATCGGTTTATGTTTTTAAAGATATACAAATCTGTTTTATGTATTAAAGATTTGCGAATCTGTTTTAAACATATGATTTTCATTTATGGTCGGAATATTTTTCTTGGAGGACAAGTTGAGTCTTGATATATATCGACCATATGTCTCATTCGTTTAGATATTGAAACGCACTCCTTACCATACGAGTTCCAGCTCTTTGATCGAAACACGCGAGTCTTTCGGTGATCTTTCGAGCAAGTAAGTTTAGTCCGGCTGTCTGGGAAGCAGACAGCGAATCTGTTTTAAGGGAATCGTGTTAACACGAGCCTCGTTCCTCTTTTTACTGCTTTCATTTATTATAATTTTATAGTGTCATCATCTTACGCTTCTACTCCGTTACATCTGTTTTTATTCTTGTTTTGTTTCTGTTAATTATATATATTGTCTTTATAATCTGGTTTTATAATAAAAGTGTACACCGTTTCCCACAGCATTCACTCTATGACGGATCGAGTTAGATGGCAGCTAGTTAATGACATTGTGACATGGACCGGCAACTATCCATCATCTCGGGTGAAACTTAAAACCATCAATGACGTAGATACAACTTTTCATTCACTGTGACACAGACCAAACATAATAAATCTTTCCACTAAACTTTACCAGCCTTCTTACACATATGTGAAAAAATTTGACCACCTTTAACTTCTCAACAACTCACTCATCCTCTTAAATAAGGCTTCTTCTCGGATTTCATTCAGCAAGATTATAACATTTTTATTCACCAAGCTATGTTTGTTTAGGTAAGGTAAACAAGTTAGTTTCATTTTCTAGCTCATTTTTAACTGGAAACCCTAAATTCTGACTTTGAAAATCTTCTCTCTTCCTTTAGTTCCCTAGCCTGTTTCTCAGCTTTCAACACATGCAATAAATCTTTAACACCAAACATATACCAACCCTCTTTTATTTTCTCTACTCCTCACTCACTATAAACTCTATAACCCTTACCCTACAATACCAACCCCAGCACTACAAACATGATCTCTTTTAGTCAAACGTAAAAACCAGTTTACAAGTCATATGTTCATATAAAAACAAAAATAATACACTTACAAAGTATTTAATATTATCCTTTACAAGTTCTATAGTTATATGTTCAAGCAACAACACAAACATTACTTCTCACTTCCTTTAGCTCCTTGCTTCTCAGCTTTCAACACATGCAATAAATCTTTTAACACCAAACATATACCAACCCTCTTACGCATGATTAAATAAGCCTCCTTTAATTTATCTACTCCCCAATCTTCACTCACTATATATACACTATAACCCTTACCCTAAA
The DNA here is from genome assembly GCA_022545495.1 of Chrysanthemum lavandulifolium. Lineage (NCBI taxonomy): Eukaryota > Viridiplantae > Streptophyta > Magnoliopsida > Asterales > Asteraceae > Chrysanthemum > Chrysanthemum lavandulifolium. Next base: position 301,649,630 of record CM040241.1, on the reverse strand, counting down.
ATACTAACCCTAGCAATACAAACACCATCAGTCTCCTCCTTCACCAATCCACACAAACATGATCTCTTTGTGTTGATTTTAGAAAATAAAGATCTTGAATCTGGTATTTGAGTCTTGTTTTTGTCTTTCTTTTTCTTATATCCGAAACAAAATCACAAAGATTTCAACCCCTCAAAACACAGAAACAAGAACACTATGGTTGATGGAGCCTTTTATGCTCGAAAGTGTTATGCTCAAAAGCGTTATTATTGGGTAAGCTTGAGTTAATAACTGGTTATTTTTTTTCATGGTTTTTAGCTCTAGAGATTCTTATCAGATAATTACACAACGAGATTTGTTTCCAGGTCAGAGACCAAGAAAAGATAAAGTCAAACGAGCTTGTTGTCACTACTGTTGTAATAGACGTTTTCGGAATTTACGACATCAAGGTATAATTTACTTCACATGTGTGGCTAAATTATGCCACAACTTTTTATTTCTGTTTTGGTTTGGATGAATCTATTTTCGGATATATTGTTTATGGTACAAATATATTGTTTATGGTACAAATGTGTATGTTTACTTGTATAATTTTAGTATTGCTAGTGCTCTAATTTTGTATCCAACTCATATCATATCTGCTCTATTTAGCTCTATTACAAGTCATTTAATTGTAAATATTGGCTGTGAGTAAGAAAACATTATAAGTTGGTCCTCTTATTGGCCAACTCTTTTGGAAATAAGAGGATTGTAAATGCCTAGTCCTTATATCAGTCAGAGATTGTATAGGCTTTTATGATATTAGGAAGAATCGATTTTATAACCACCGATAAATTTTTGAGTTGACAAATATATTGGCCAAACTCGACACTTTTTTACAGGGTTTTATACAAACCATTCATAAATGTACTTAAATATATACTGAAATTAACCAATACTTTTTTCATAATCTTTCGGAACCTCGTATCGAATTACATCTCTGCAGCTAATTCCTGCATAAATACATTCCTTGCTTTTTCTAAGGGTATCTTAAAAGCACCTCCTTATGCAATCAGTCACCAAGTTTACTACTTATTTAAAAAGATTTGATTTGGCTGTATCCAAAAGTATCAGCATCACAAGGTTTGTACCTTGTTTTATCGAAGTTTTGAATATTTATTTGATTTTGGTCTGTTGGACAGACGCATGTATAGTAAAACGCACCCATGTCATTAGTTTGTCATACGCTGCTAGAAAGGAAGGCTGTCATGTGTTATATAGTACTTAGTTTTGTTTTTTTGTGTTATATAGGATAAGGGTTGAGATCTAGGGTTGCACTTGCACACAAACAAAAAACACCGCCTATTTTCTTGAGGCTCTAACTCTCTCTATCGTCACTTTTGTACTTTGTTTACCACAATTAGCAATCTATATAGATCTGCTTCTCTCAAGCCCAAAATTATATCATACTACAAATCACCCTCATAAAATGAGATAGTTGTTCTGATTTGCACACTGATACGTGCATGACAAGACCAAGTCCTAAGAAGCAACCACTGTTTCCACCTATTATGCACATTCACGTTTAGCTTTAGAGTAGTTATTTGCATGCAACAGTTGTATTTCCATTCCTAGATTAGTGGAATAGTGGGGTAGTACAGTTATTTTATGGTTTGCATCATTTAGTCCTATTTATTTGTAAACCTTGCATTAGTAACAGATATGAATGAAAAGAATATTAAAGTCTAGTTTCCTGTTTATTTCTTGGAGTCTTGCCCGCTCTAAGGGCCTTATCATTCCATCTCTTTAGTCTACTTCTTGGGAGATTTTTATCTCATGCTTATGCTTATGCTAGTTGTTTGTAACATGATGTGTGCAAATCAAGAATAATCATGTCAAAAAAAAAAAAAAAAAAAAAAAAAAAAAAAACATTTACCACCAAGAAACCCTTAAATTCGATATCACCGAGTGTCGATTCACTTTTCCAATAAGGTTTGTTTCTATTGTTTTTTTTAGTTTTATATATTAATGTTATTTTTATAAAATAGCCCATTTTGACTGTGGGCTAAATTTGTTTTGTGCTAATATATTTTTTATAATTGGGCTCGTTGCGTTTATTAGCCCATCGTTGGTACACAATCACACAAAATCACAAACCCTTCATTCAAAAACCCTACTTGATGCTGCTTCGTTCAAAACACACACATATTTCTATCTTATCATTGAAAATGTCAGGTACTTCTCTTCCCGCACCCGTATCATTATCTATGTTGATGAGGTGTGTGGTGATGACCGGATGTTACCCTTGATGAAGAAACGGTATTAATGGGTGATGACACCGGTATTACCGTGGTGATGACACCGGGTCAAGACATGGATATTACTGGGTCTCGATAGCCACGGATCTTATTATGGTTGATGATCTTGTTAAGGTATTGATTTATTTTATTTTATTCCTTATCTTGTATTTGGTATTATGTCCTAATCTCATTTTTGTTCAAGCAGTTGCTCGGAAATGTATTCCACTTTACCTCCGACTAATGTGATTCTTATCCACCAAAGACCTATAAGGAAATTATGAGATACTCCGAATCGTCTAAACACAGATGGGCGTCTTTGTTGTGGAAATGGATTGGAGAGACACCAATTTTAGTCGTTTTCCATCAATGTTGGAATACACAAGAATATAGTCTCTTTGCAAGAATTGCCACACTAGAATATGTAAATAACTTGCAATTTTCACATACTATATTATTTATTTTATAATTATTATTTTAATTTTTTTTTTCTAATTATTATTTTTCTTATTATAGATGAAGGCGAATGTCGAATCGCATGTAAAGGACTTCTTTAAAAAAACCACACGTGGAAGGATGCAAAGAGATCTTGATAAGCTCGCTACACCGGGTAGACACGGTTGCTATTTATATCCCGGTGATCTTGTTATCCGAGGCTCATGTGATCTTCTAATTAGTTATCAATTTCAGTTATAACTTATTTGTTTGTGATTCTTTTAGTATAATTTTATTATTGCTAGTGCTCTAATTTTGTATCCAACTCATATTATATCTGCTCTATTTAGCTCTATTACAAGTCATGTAATTGTAAATATTGGCTGTGAGTAAGAAAACATTATAAGAAAAAATAAGGAAAAAAGCTATAAATTCATAACGTACTTTAGAAAAAAAACTCATTATGCTCTATCTACTTTACTTATTGTCATAATACATAACCGTTTTCATTTTATTCGGTTATTTTCTGTCCGTTTTTATCCGTTTTGACGTGTATAATAAAAACGGTTTTTATCCGTTTTTATCCGTAATATTTTCTGTCCGTTTTTATCCATTTTTATCCATTTTGACATGGATAATACAAACGGTTTTTATCCGATTTTATCCGTTTTTATATGTTTTATCCGGACGATTAAAATGAAAGCGGATAAAATGGACGATTCTGAAAACGGATAAAAGCGGACGAAAATAACCGAATAAAATGAAACGGTTATGTATTAAGACAATAAGTGAATTAGATAGAGCATAATGAGTTTTTTAAAAATACGTTATGAATTTATAGTTTTTTTTCAAAAAATAAAGTTAACAAAGCATAGCAAAAAAATCATAAAAACCCTAATATTCTCTCTCTCTCTCTCTCTCTCTCTCTCTCTCTCTCTCTCTCTCTCTCCCCAAGGGTGATTTCCGGCGCCGCCCCTCATATTTTCCGGCCAAGCAATTATTGTGAATCGCCTCTCTACTTTGTATGCAATCGATTCAATCTTAGTTGTGTGTTTTCTAGGGGCGGCGTCTTATTCTTTGATTTGGATTCTTTTTCTTTCTGAAATCACGATTTATCCCTAACCTGTTAATCGGTTTTACGGATATGGTCGCCTAGGGTTATCTTATACATAATCCAATCTTTGGTGTGTACTGATTTGACGATTACCCTTTTAGGGTTTCGTTCAGCTTCTCTTTGAAGGTTGGTTTATGGTGGTGCGCTTAAACGTTATATCATCTGGTTGTTTGGGATCTATTTATTTTACTCCTGTTATGTAAATCGGTTCTGGTTTTAGGGTTCTGGAAGTCGTTTGGTTTGATGTTCACGTGGGTTTGGAGAGATGATTCGTATTTTTTGGAAGTAGATTTGGTGGGCGGTTGATTCTTGGACGTTAGGGTTCTTGGTTAACCCTATTTTCATTGGTTAACCCTATTACTGTTGAAGACAATCGGTTCACCTATTGTGCTTCTTATAAAGTATATTTCCAGCATAGGGCCTGGTCTTCCTGGTTGGATTTGTCTTTGTTGTGGTATTAGTGAGACTTGGATCTTTCTGTTACATACATTCGGATCCCTAATGGAGATTGGTTCAATGTCTTGCCGTTTTGCTGGAAGTTTATGGTTGTTTCTAACCCTATATTCATGTTTCGGATCCGTATTGCTTTGTCCTACATTCTTATCTAGTTTATTGTTGCTTCTTTTCATGCGCAATGATAATGTCAGACGCAATTGGGTTTGAATATTTTATTTACATCTTTCGTGGTGCTATGGTGCATCTGGATGTGGATGTTGGTGTTGTACTCAAGGGTATTGTGTGGAAGATTATTGATGCTTGAGGTGCTCACCTTGGAAGTGGTTCTTCGAACCGTGGTTATTACATTTGATAGGCTTGTGAATGTAATTGTTAGTTACAGCGTTTAGCTGTGTACCTGGTCTGCTTTTATGCAGTTGTATTGCCTATGTAACGGGCTGAGGGCATGGGATTCACCCATGTCACTTGTACTTCAATGTTTTTTGGCGTAATAAATTTTACCGGGGTGATAAAACCCTTTTACCCAAAAAAAACATTATAAGAAAACATTTACTTATGTTAATACTGTATCTAACTATATAGATCTGCTTCTCTCTGTGACATCCCATCATCTATCACACAACGAAGCCCCAAAATATATGATAAAACAAATCACCTAAAAAAAAAGAGATAGTTGTTTTGATTGTACTTATTTTTTTAAGGACTAGTGTAAAGGTAGAAGAATTTTGAATTGTACTTATTTTTTTATGCTACTCCTTGTAAGGCTGAGTTATGTTTTGAACAAAACTCCAAAGCAATCTTAGAACTTGAGAAGTCTTGACATACACGCTATTTATGATATTTGAAAAGTAAATGGGGCTTGTTAGTGCCCCTGGTTCCATTTCTGTACAAAGGATGGATAAAATTAGGATTTTGGGGCTTCTCTTTTTTCAAGATCTTATCGAATGTCGGCGTTTTCCCTGTAAGTTTGAAGTTTGAAGTTAAAAGATTTTTGTAAAAAAGTAGTGTTTTTGCTAAACCTGAAAGGTTGAAGAATTTTGAATTGTACTTATTTTTTACGCTGCTCGTTGTAAGGCTGAGTTGTGTTTGAACAAAACTCCCAAGCAATCTTAGAACTAGATAAGTCTTAACAAAGACATTGTTTATGATATTTGAAAAGTAAATGGGGCTTGTTAGTGTTTGAGTTTGAATCACTTTTATATACGTATAGTTTGAATCACTTTTATATGCTAAGTGAAAATATATTGTATGTTCCAGGCCTCTAAACAAAGGCGCATTAACTTGTGCAAGTATTTTTCCTTAGAAGTTGATTATCTGTATTTTTTTGCTAGATAATTCTACACCACAGAAAAACTATTATTCAAAATTTAATTTAACCTTTGACTTTTCACGTCAAACTTGAATGTAACCACTGATGCGTTAACATAAACTTTTTAAATGTAGGTTTGAACGGTGCCATTTAACAATAAAGTGCTTGTCGAGTTTTATTCATCTTTACAGATCTGTATCAATCCAAAAAGATTCAGATTTGATTAAAAGTCGAACCAAATTCTATTTAATGACATCACTGAGTTTGGATGGTATTATTCGGTTTGTTCTAGGAGATGCTTCTAGTTATGACTATGTACGGTTTTGGTTCATGGCTGTTGGCTAACTACTATGTATGTGGTTTATCTATATGTGTGTATGTGTAGACATTTAGGACATAATCAACTCTTAGATTACATGGCTGTTGGCCAACCACATACGTACAATAAATCTCTTAGATTACACATAATGACATAATCAACTAATTATCCAAACACGTTTAGTCAGCCGCGCTTAGGGACGAAACTAAGGGGTCCCGCGGTGTCACGGGACTTCAATAGAATTTTGCTTCGTAATGTTATTTTTTGTAAAAAACATTAAATTTTCTAAAATGCAGCCGGTTCCAATGCATTGTGTTTCTAATTATAGCCCGTCAATAGGTGAATGTGAGCATGCTTTTCAATAAACGTAATCACTTTAGCAGAAACTCGTACTTTCTTAAAAAAAATTCCTTATCATTTAGCGTTGGTTCCGTTCTTGACACTACAACATTCAGCCCAAATAAAGTGGCGACAAGACGAAACCGATATACTTTCATCGCACCTACTTTCCTTGGTTTTGTTTCTTTAATTTTGTTTGTGATTATATGATATCCTCCTTGTCGTTTACTGCATAAGTAATCAATCCACTAGAAACTAAATTAATTTTATAATCGTTTTGTGGAGTTTGCTTTTGGGGCTTGTTTATTCATTCCATATTAACGATCATACTATATTTTTTTGATCGCACCGCCTTGGACTGTTGGGATTATCAATTACTTGGTGTGCTTCATTATGATGGGTGGATAGTTTCATTGTTCTTCATCGTCAAAAACCCTAACTTCGTTGGAGTTAGGGTTTTTTCTATTCGTTTTACTGTAAGTGCTGCATGCTGTGATTTTGTTTGTTTCTTGAATTTGTTTGTGGGTTGTGAGGGATGGAAAAGGGATTTTTGACTGATCGTAGTGCCTCTAAAGGTTCGAACTCGGTTGGTACGAGATCGGGAGGTAGTGATGGATCGAACAAGATTTTTTGTTCAAATAACCAAGCCGACCAGGTTACTTCTACTAGTTTGGCCGATCAAACTAGTGGTTCGCAAACTATTGATGCACCATCTAACTTGGCCGATCAAGTTGGGTTGCTTAAGGATGATGAACTTGATGCACGGTTGAATACAGGCAATGATGATGGGAGTACTGGTCAGAAGGAAATTCTTGGTGATCATATTGAATGTGATGGGGCTGATAACGTGAATAAGGTTAAGAATAAGGTTGTTTTGGATAATTTGGAGCAAAGCCATGATACACCTGCTTCTGATTCGGCCTCTAATGTTTCAAAACAGCCTAATGTGGAGCAATTGATTGCTAATGCGCATCGAAATTTGATGAAGCAATGAATAAAATTGATGATGATATTGCTAATATGGCTTCATCTTCCGATGTGAACAATTCGAGTGGGATTGGGCTTCAATCTAATTCGAATGGTACTAAAGTTTATTCAGCAAATACTCCTCCGTCGAGTTTTGATGTCGCTATGCAATCCCAGATGTATGGTACTAATCATAGTGTTACTTCCGATCCTAATGCACCCAAGGTTGTTACTACTTGTGGTAATGGAGTTAAGTCGGTTTCTTACGCGGGCGTTGCTTCTAATGAATCCCAGAAACATGTGTCTATTTTTCGGAGGTTAGAATGCAGCAAAAAGAAGGATGATGTTGACCTTTCAGGTCCCAATGAAAGTGGTGGAAGAGGTGAACATGAGGTTTGAGAATACTCTACGGATACTTCCTTGGTCAACGCCTTGCTTTTCCCGTTGTTGACTATTATGTTACAATATCGCGTGGCAAGTATGGTTTACAAAGGTTATGATGAACTCTAAGGATTCTTCTTCTTCAAGTTTAATTCGAAAAAGGCGTCGATGATGTTCTTGATAATGGTCCTTGGTTGATTCGTAATGTTCCTATTATTCTTAAACCATGGACATTGAACACCAACTTGCTTAAAGAGGATTTGACTAACATTTCTATGTGGTTAAATTCCATGATGTTCCTTTAGCTATGTTTTCGATGGCGGGCTCGGTCTTCTTGCTACATTGATTGGTACGCCCAAAAGGTTAAATGCTTTTACTAGTCAAATGTGCAAAGAATCTTGGGGCCGTAGTAGTTTTGCTAGGTGTATGATTGATGTGAAATCGATGAGGTTCTTAGGGACGACCTCACCGTCGAGATTCCTTTACTTGATGGTACAGGTTCGACTATTGAGAAGATCCGTGTTGAATATGAATGGAAACCGCCTAGATGTGAGAAATGTCGGGTATTTGGACATACTTTGGTGGATTGTCCTAAGGTTGTGATTCCACCGCTCAACCTCATAAGAACGTAAGTGAGGGTTTTCGATTGTTAATAATAAGAAGAAGGAAAGCAAGTTAGGCCGAATCCGGTCGAGGAGGTTCTACTAAATCATGGTGGGCAAGCATTTTGAATATCGGCCAAAAGCCTCCTCCGAACCCAAGAAAGTAAATGTCGAAGAAGATGGCTTCGATGTGGCTAGTACGAGTGGAACCGGGATCACTACGTCTAATCGGTTTGATGCTCTTAATATGGATGATACGAGATGTGGATCTTGGTCGTACAATGGAGGTTAATGAGGATGAGTTGATTAAGACTAGTTATACATCACATGTACCGCTTGTGAGTGATTCAATGGGAACAATGGATGTTGGTTCTACTCATAGTTGAGAAAATTGGTAAGCTTGAAAAGCTAATTATTGATGGAAAGCTACTCTTGTGGATGATGATGGTCAACCTATTCCGTCTACCTCTTCTACTAAGAGAGTTAACCCTTTTCTAAAGTGTGAGAGATTGAGGTGTCGATTCGAAGATGAGGTTGTTGCTAACCCATTTGATGAGTCTGCTAATATATTTGGTGGTGGCCAAGAGTTTGAAGATGAGTATGATGACTATGACTTGATGACTATGCGAAAACAGTTCGTGATCTTCGTGAATTTGGATGCCTTTAATGCCATGTATGACACAAAGTTTCAAGGTCCTAGGAAGTAATTTTATTTCGTTGTGTCATATGTTATCATTTGAGTAGTGGTTTGTTTTCTTGTTTAGAAAATAGGAAGTATCTTGTTATGTAAGCTTTATGCCTATGTAACGGGCTGAGATATGGGATTTCACTCATATCCATTGTACTTAAACGTTTATTTGGTTAATATATTTACCAGGGTGCAGGTTACTCCCCTTTACCCAAAAAAAAAACATTCAGCCCAAATGACGAGGATATTTTGACGCCTTTGCCGAGGCCGGCCGGCATTGATTTTATTTAACTTTTTTTTCCTTTTTTTTTTTAATTAAATCAGTGTTTAACTTGAAATTCCACATGCCAACAATATAGTGTACAAACATAATCGTGAAATTCAAACTCTCCTTTTGTCTGAGATGAGCAAGCCGGAGGAACATAGATTCAAGCGTGTCAAAGATATTACTCTAGGTCCGGCCCGAGTGGTGTTGTATTGCTTGATTGTTCGACCCTCTTTATTGTATGCCACCTGAAAATGAAGGTTCTACCTCTGTCTTTTTCTTTGGTGATCCTTCGATGGAAGAGACCACGATTCACTTGAATACTATTTGTATATTGTAGTGCGCTTTGGTTCCAATTTGTACTTCATTAAAGGCACCCGATGCTTGCTTAGATGGTGGTTGAAGCGGGTCCCCCCCCCCTCTTCTAGATTTTGGCACCCATTTTTTTCACTTTTTTTTTTATTTATTTTTTATTTTTATAATTTTGGTTTTGTTATAAAACTACAGAACTAAAAGTAAAAGTACGGAACCTAAAATATAAAGTTTGATAAACCAAAAGTTTTAAAAGACTGAAAATACAGAGCAAAAAATGGAAAGAATTTGTTTTTTTTGGGTAAAAGGTCAAAGACCCGGTAAATATATTACTCCAAAAAACGTTTAAGCACAAAGGACATGAGTGAATACCATATCTCAACCCGTTACATAGGCGGAAAAGCTTACATAACAAGGTACTTCCTATTCTCTAAACAAGAAAATAAACCACTACTCAAAAGAAAACCTTAGATTCCTATGAAAAACAAAATACTTCCTACCAAGGCCTTGGAGCTTGAAGTCATCATACTCATAGTCATCATAATCATCTTTGCGATCTTGACCACCACCAAATAGGTTTATTGTCTCATCAAAAGTGTCCACGACCTCCTCTTCATCACTATCGGAGTCAACAATCTCTCCCACCTTAGAGAATGGGTTAACCCTTCTAGTAGAAGAAGAAGGCGGAAAATCCTTTTTATTACCTGGATAATCAACTTTTTTAATGGGATGGCCATCATCATCCACAAGAGTAGTTTTCCTATCAATAAGAAGTTTTTTAAACTCCTCAATTTTCTCAACAATAGGGGTAGGACCAACCTCGTTAGCTTCCATAGAATCACTCACAAGCTGTTCAGGCAATGTATTACTAGTCTTCGTAGACTCATTCTTCTTTTCTTCCATTATACTACCCACATCCACATCCTTATTCACTTCCTTAGTAGGAATATCAGTATCATCCATACTAAGGGCATCATATTTATTAGATGTAACGACCTTCGTTCCACTCGTACTCGGCACATCAACAGCCTTTTGCTTAGTGACATCGACTTGCTTAGGTTGAGCAGGAGCCTTTCTGGGTTGATATTCCTAAAGGTGACTAAAGGGAGGTGCCACTAAGCTATAAGGGTACCCCTAACATCACCATTTTTTTCTTATCTCAATCCACTTAAAAGCAATTTGAACAAAGAGTACCTTGATCACCACAAACATAGGAAATACCATTATACCTTTATATCACTTTTATGATAATTGCTTGATTAATTTTTGGCTATATGGATGCGGGAGTTATTGTATAGAAAGTCTGCCAATAGTCATCCGGATAATAACATTAATAAAACATGTAGTTGCAATACATGTAGATGTCTTGAAAACAACTGATCATGATCATTGCATGTTTTTCACATGGGATACAATTAGGCAAGGAGATGATTTCAACAGGTGTGCTCAAATAGGCTTCAACGTCGTGTTTTGGGTGTTTTATTGTCCATATAATCCAACTCAAAAGTATTGTAATGGTACAGTTTGTGATGAGAATTCGTAATCTAAACTTTAATCAAGTTTCTAACTCCTTGTGTGTTTATTTAGATCTATGTTCCAGATTTGGTGGTTCAATTGTTGGGTTTTATTGACCATGGTATCAACGAAGGTCTTTGTCATGTGATTTTGTTGAACCACTTTACCCAAGTTTTAGATGCGTTAGAATGTATTTTCTAGCTTAAAGTTACATGCGTATATTAGGCGCATTTGATGAAATTAGGAAAATCCTTTGTTTTTGTCATCCACATGTCAAATGTGTTGCTAGTACTATTGTGCATCACTTTAGAAATAACTTGCGAAACTTATTAGAATGCATTTAAATAAATAGAGATGCATATAATTTAAGTTGAGACATCTCAAATATGTGCTTATACTTATCTTGCATCTTTCTCATTTTTAGTTTGTTCTCGCTGTATCTTTACTCTTGCAATGTTCGGCACATAAAATATGCAAACAAAACCATGAATATAAATTTAGAAGTTTTATATGTTAAACTTTAGAACTTTTGACTACTACATTTCAAAATGCAAAACACAAAGGACTTATGACAACCACCAAATCTCTTACACAATAAATACCTTTATTTTCTCTTTTCCTTATCTTGTAAACATATTTCATGTCAGTTACTTGCTCCTATCATCATTTAAGTGCAATGTATTAACTTGCAAGCTCCCATTTGCAATGCATTCATAAACCAAAAAGAAGTTGCTCATGATATGTTCGCCACATACAGTATCCTCCTGGCATAACTGTGTTTGGAGTGCATGCTTTCAATGTTACATAATCAAAACGGCTTCTAAAAATCAATTCTTCTTGCTTACCATAATCTAATATCTCAAACCTTTGAGTTGCTAATGTTTAAATTTTGATAAACAGGTACTTGCTAATCATATCTTGGCTAAAACTTGAATCTGAAACCTGACCAACTATATAATCCAACATCTTGAAAGCATGCTTCTAATTAAAATTTGTTTGAGAACCGACTTGATCGAGAAACTTGAAAACTGCAATAATTTAGAAGAGGTTTGAGGGACCTTGAATAACAACCAACTCAAATCTAAATCCAACTCCTAAGTTCAGAAAAAGCAACACTAGCTAACATTCAACAACAACAACATACTCATCCCGCCGGGGCAAGGTATAAGGGAGGTAGAATATAGACATATCATACCCCTACCCTAAGGTGAACCCAAAAGTAGGGAGATTGATTCGAGGACCAACTCCATCAACTAAAACCCATTCAGCATAACACATTTATATCACTTTGTCCACTTCACTTTTTTAGACACCCTACTACTACTTTCTTTGTATAAAACAAAAACCAAACATTACGAACCCTCTTACACGCATTAAATATTGTCTTAAACAACAACACTTCTTCTCATATTTCATTCAGCAAGAGTACCTGTAAAATTCTTATTCAATGATCATTTTACCATATTTGATGTTAGACGTTACCTTCCCCAATATTTATAGCAATGTCTTAATCCATCATGGCGGTTGGCGTTTGTGAGGATCCTAAAATTGTAATTATCGCCTTTTAACACAATCTGTCATATAACCTTGCACATTGATGCTGCAAACTCTAAATTTAAACTCAGAATTACTTCATCATAAATCTTGTCATTAAACATTGCTTTCTATTTATATTTTCTTGCCTTTCAATAAGAAATCTGTCTGATTATAATTGTGATAGTCATTTTGGGTATGTAAAAAAGTTAAAAGGTTCAAGATATATTTCTTATGGTTATAACACTCGTGTTACAATGCCACACTGGCTACTGGCCATTAAAAAATGGCATATGTGCTGTGAGACTTTCTTTAATATGTGCCTCTATGGTACAAGTTAGAAAAATCTAGTATATAAAGTAAGGGAATGGTATTTCCATAATGACTATCAATGACATAGATACAACATTTCATTCATTGTAACATAGACGGAACATTTCATTCATTCTGAGATGGTTTGATGGCAATGTGACATAGACCAAACATTTACTCTATGACGGATTGAGTTAGATGGCAGCTAGTTGGGTGGCATTGTGACATGGATCGGCAAGTATCCATCATCTCGGGTGAAACTTAAAATCATCAATGACATAGATACAACTTTTCATTCATTGTGACATAGACCAAACACAATAAATCTTCGTACCAAACTTTACCAGCCTTCTTACACATATGTGAGTAAATTTGACCACCTTTAACTTCTCAACTACTCACTCATCCTCTTAAATAAGAGCTTCTTCTCGGATTTCATTCAGCAAGAGTGTAACATTTTTGTTCACCAAGCTATGTTTGTTTAGGTAAGGTAAACAAGTTAGTTTCATTTTCTAGTTCATTTTTAACTGGAAACCCTAAATTCTGACTTTGAGAATCTTCCCTCTTCCTTTAGTTCCTTGTTTCTCGGCTTTCAACACATGCAATAAATCTTTAACACCAAACATATACCAACCCTCTTTTATTTTCTCTACTCCTCACTCACTATAAACTCTATAACCCTTACCCTACAATACCAACCCCAGCACTACAACCATGATCTCTTTGTTTTGATTTTCGAAAATAAAGATCTTGAATCTGGAATTTGAGTCTGGTTTTGGTTTTTCTTTTGCTTCTATCCGAATCAAAGTCACAAAAAATTCAGATCCTCAAAACAAAGAAACAAGAACACTATGGCTGATGGAGCCTTTTATGCTCAAAAGTGTTAAATGATACGAAACAAAAAATATAAAAGAATGTTTTTATTGTCAATAAATTGGGTACTAAAAAGGTATTACTTGTAATAAAAGTGAGGGTAATAGTACCACACTACCACCCATGAATCCTTTGCACGCAACAACACAAACATTACTTCTTTCTTCTTTCCGTTCCTAGTTTCTAAGATTTCAACACAATAAATATTTTTACACCAAACATATACCAACCCTCTTACACATGAGTAAATAACATTGATCTCCTTTATTTTCTCTACTCCTCACTCACACTCACTGTTTTAAGCAACAACTTCTAAAATTTCAGCAAGAGCATACTAGTTATATTTTACAAGCTATTTCATTTGTTTATTTAGTTAAGTTAAACAAGTTAGTCAGTTTCTCTACAATTTTCTCATTTTTTTGTATTGCTACGATTTCAAAGTATAGCGAATTTTTATAGTATTTACGAAAAATTCTTAAAAAAAAAACATTTGTAAAGTGTATCAAAATGCAAATCCAATTATAAGGTATCAAATACTACAACTTTGCATAATATGTTCAAATTCTTTTTGTTGTAAACTCACATATAGATGAGATTAAAAAGGATGAATGTGTTTTAAGTATGTGAGAAAGTGAAAGTGTAGAAATAAAGTATAACCATCTAAAATGAAAAAAAAAAAAAAAAAAAAAAAAAAACTCGCAATATTCTAGGAAAAAAATACTCCAAACAATTTACTTTAAAAAGAGAGTATTTTTTGTCTGTTCACATATTCAATTATAGCTTTTAATAATATACAATTTACCTAAGTCATATTGAAAATAAGTAATACATCCGGTGTTTTAAATGTAAATTTCACGTAATAAATCCAACCACAAATTAAATAAAAATCCATTCAATATATCACTTTGGCTACTAGTAAACACAATAAATATACTTCACCAAATATTACCAACCCCTTACACATATAATTGAATAAGACCGACCTTCATTTACTCAAATTCATACACCAAGAGTGTACTAGTTTCATTTTGATTTTTGTTTCAGAAAAGTGTACTAGTTTCATTTTACAAGCTATTTTGTTTTTTTGTTTAGGTAAGTTAAACAAGTTAGTTAATTTCTCTATCATTTTCTCACAAGTTCAAAACCCTAATTTTCTTTTTTAGGATTTTTTTTTGCACTAGAAATGGTAGAACTAATGAATTTAAACATGCTCCCATTGATCGTGAAAAGAACCTTTTGGTTTATTTTTATTTTTTGGGTAAAGGGGAGTAATCCTGCACCCTGGTAAATATATTAACCAAATAAACGTTTAAGTACAATGGATATGAGTGAATTCCCATATCTCAGCCCGTTACATAGGCTTAAAGCTTACATAACAAGATACTTCCTATTCTCGAAACAAGAAAACAAACCACTACTCAAATAATAACATATGACACAACAAAATAAAATTACTTCCTAGGACCTTGAAACTTTGTGCCATACATGACATTAAAGGAATTCAAATTCCCTGGAAGATCACGAACCTTTTGGTTTATGGGATCCATTACTTTGATACACTAACACACGGTGCCATGTTGACGCAAAAGATGGTCGCTGGTCAATGTTAGAAATTTATTAATGGCAATACAAACCGCATACAACAAATATCGCGGATTACAACACGGTGATAGAGGTATGCAATTAGTATGCATGTCTTAAAACAAAATTTCTTCCGATATAGTGTGACTATTTTATAGATACAACAATCAATTTAAGAATTTGAATCTAACCAATCTGAATTGGTCTTCATGATGATTTTGATGCCATATATATAACACACAAAAGGTTACGGGATCCATTTGCAACTCTTTAAAAATACTGTTATATCGTATAATTGTCTAAAAGAAACGTTGCATCAATTTGTTAGTCCTCCCGGTTCAACTGTTTTTTTAGGCCACACTTGACAGTCAAACATAAAAATCAGTTAACAACTCATATGTTCATATACAAACAAAAATAATACACTCACAAAGTATTTAACTTTATACTTTACATGGTCTTTTGTTATATGTTCAAGCAACATGCAACACAAACATTACTTCTCTTCCTTTAGTTCTCTGTTTATCTTTCAACACATGTAATAAATTTTAAAACCAAACATATACCAACCCTCCTAAACATCTACTCCTCACTCACTATATAAATACTATAACCCTAACACTACAAACACACGCATCCCTCTTATTCGATGTGCTTCACCTATCCACACAAACATGATCTCTTTGTGTTGATTTTAGAAAATAAAGATCTTGAATCTGGAATTTGAGTCTTGTTTTTGTTTTTCTTATGTCTGACATAAAATCACAAAGAATTAAACCCTCAAAACAAAGAAACAAGAACACTATGGTTGATGGAGCCTTTTATGCTCAAAATTGTTTGTGTCTGAAGGGCATAGACTCCATCAACCACACGATTCTTGTCATGGAATTAAGTTGAAATTCACTGGTTCTCCCATTTCTACTTCAAAAACAAGATCCCAAAATAGAAAATTAGCTAGGGTTTCAAATTAACAATGAGAAAGTACGTGATACTAGCTCATTTTTAATTGGAAACCCTAGCTAATTTTCTATTTTGGGATCTTGTTTTTGAAGTAGAAATGGAAGAACCAGTGAATTTGAACTTAATTCCACTACCGGATGACAAGAATCGTGTGGTTGATGGAGTCAATGCCCTTCAGACAAACAGGTGATACCATGTTTATGCAAAATCTGGAACCTCATCAGCGATTTCATCATCATGAAGCTTTTTATAATGTGGTATAACTCATATTTTTTTTTAATTTGTTTTTAACTACCGGTAGTAATTTATATTAATGCATGATTATTTTATTTTTTATTATGGTGTTAGGGTGACATACAATATAGAGTGATGAACTCAGCTGAATCTAAACTTGCTGTAGCTGTTTGTTCTGGATTGAGACACCTTTTTGTCGTAAATTGACATATTTCAACTCCCTTTGTACTTGCTAGCTAGCTTCATTGTTACTTGCCTAGCTTTTCATATTTGATCTTTTTTGTTTGTTTTTTGTAGAAGCCCGACACAAACGTGCTTAAAACACAGAAACAAGAACACTATGGCTGATGGAGCCTTTTATGCTCAAAAGGGTTAAATGATAGGAAACAAAAAATATAAAAGAATGTTTTTATTGTCAATAAATTGGGTACTAAAAAGGTATTACTTGTAATAAAAGTGAAAACGGTAATAGTACCACCCATGAATCCTTTGCACGCAACAACACAAACATTTTACTTCTTTCTTCTTTCCGTTCCTAGTTTCTAAGATTTCAACACAATAAATATTTTTACACCAAACATATACCAACCCTCTTACACATGAGTAAATAACATTGATCTCCTTTATTTTCTCTACTCCTCACTCACACTCACTGTTTTAAGCAACAACTTCTAAAATTTCAGCAAGAGCATACTAGTTATATTTTACAAGCTATTTCATTTGTTTATTTAGTTAAGTTAAACAAGTTAGTCAGTTTCTCTACAATTTTCTCATTTTTTTGTATTGCTACGATTATTGCGAATTTTTATAGTATTTACGAAAAATTCTAAAAAAAAAAACATTTGAAAAGTGTATCAAAATGCAAATCCAATTATAAGGTATCAAATACTACAACTTTGTCATAATATGTTCAAATTCTTTTTTTTGTAAATTCACATATAGATGAGATTAAAAAGGATGAATGTGTTTTAAGTACGTAAGAAAGTAAAAGTGTAGAAATAAATAGAGCATCTGAAAAATAAAATAAAAATAAAAATAAACACTCGAACTATTAAAAAAAAAAAAAAAAAAAAAAAAAAAAACTTCAAACAATTTACTTAAAAAATAGAGCATTTTTGTCGATCTGTTCACATATTCAATTATAGCTTTTAATAATATCCAATTTACATTAGTCATATTGAAAATAAGTAATACATCCGGTGTTTTAAATGTAAATTTCCCGTAATAAATCCAACCATAAATTAAATTAAAATAAATAAAGAAATAAATAAAAATCCATTCAATATATCACTTTGGCTACTAGTAAACACAATAAATATACTTCACCAAATATTACCAACCCCTTAGGCTGACCCAGTAAGGCAAGTCAATCTCCCTCATTTTCCTTGTCACGTCAGCTTTCTCTCTCCAGCGACCTTTAGACGATTGGGTGCCCCAGTAAGGCGACCTACACTACAAAAAACATACCTCACAAATAAACCTTTTATAATTATTCAATACACACATAAAAATGTGTTTGTATTCGATCGCAGGCACGACCGAATGGAGAGTGAATTCGGGCGATCGACTCCACCCACATCAAGGTGATCGACCAAGGATCGATCGAGTTTGTCGATCTCGATCGCCTACTGCATTCAGCCTTAGAGCAAGGGGTGTCGTGGGTTGCCCACTTCTCTTCATTTGGGCCCCACGTGTGTCACATCATCTCTACATCACTCCAACACACTAACTAAAAAATGTCCCCCAATCACAACTTACTCACTTCTCTTCATTTGGCCCCACCCATCCTCATTTTATTTCTTTTCCATATTTTACAAACACAATTAAATTCATTTCATTCATTTAAAATAAAAATATAACATAAAAAAAATACACTGCGAAATAAAAAAAAAAAACATACGAAATTTAAAATACATTGCGAAATAAAAAACCATACGAAATTTAAACTAATCTTGTTGCTGCTGATGTAGTTGCCAAACATGCTCAATGATATTTCGTTGAAGTCTTGCGAGCGTTGCTTTATCACGCAGTTCTTTGGCATTCTTTCGTTGTATATCGCATCGCTCAATCCATGTCCGTTGTATATTTGCTCACGGACAAACATAAATTTCGCTCATTTCGGATATCACAAACTTTTGATCTTTCAAAATCATGTTATGCAATATGATGCACGTGTACATGACTTTTCTTAGCTTGTTGATAGTCCAAGCACTTGCCGGTTGGCTTATAATATGCCAACGTCCTTGGAGGACCCCGAAAGCTCTTTCAACGTCTTTGTGAGCACTTTCTTGTTTTTGTTTAAACAAGGCATTTTTCTCCGAATATGCGATCGAGAATGATTTGACAAAGAGGACCAATTTGGGTAAATCCGTCGACTAGGTAATACCGTGTTCAAATGTTGTCTTGTTTACTTGAAACGGAACCTTGGGGCGATGTCATCAAGAAGGTCGTCGAATAACGGTGAATTATTCAAAGCAGTTAAATCATTATTCGCACCATACCCAAAAATGCATGCCAAATCCATAAATCGTATGATGCAACGGCTTCAACCATAATAGTTGGATATTTTTATCACCTCTATGAAATTGCCCTTGCCACTCAGCGGGACAGTTTTCCATTCCGGTGCATACAATCAATGCTCCCAAGCATTCCGGAAACCCATGGACCGTGTTATATGCGTTATATAAATTTTGAATGTCACCCAAATTAGGCTTTCTTAAAACTCGGGCATAAACAATTCAATTACACACATAGTAAAAATTTAGACAATCGCGTGCGTGTATGACCCCATTTGCAAATATTCATCAAATGCATCAGGTGCGGTGCCGTAGGCCAATTGGCGTACGGCGGATGTGCATTTCATAATTACACTCATACTCATTACACCACACGCATCGGGTCAGACTCTAAAATAATCAAAATGCGGTGGAAGAGGATCAACAGTTAGAATATAATTTTCAATACCTTGTACTATTAGAAAAATAGTCTTATATGAGACATTTTTCAGCAATTTCACGGTCACGGTAGATGTAATTACGGCTGCGTGAACTTTCAGCTTCATCTTCTGGCAACGATTGCCCATAACCTACCAACTTTCAGAATCATCTTTATATCTTCTAAATCATCAATATCGGAATCTGAACCACTCATGTTTATTTTGCTTAGATGTAAAGAGTTGAAAGAGTTGTGTGTGAATGATTTGAAAGAAAGAAGTGTGAATGATTGTATAAAAATGAGGTATTATTTATATGAGGGTGGGAAAGTTTAAAAAAAAAAAAAAAAAATCATAGCGTTACATTTAATATATTGCAACGGATATATTCTCTTGAGTTGGTTGTCGTTTTCCTCGTCGTTGGACCGGCGAAACCAAGAGTGGCGAAGCCACCTGGTGTCGTTGCAAGCATCAACGTGAAATGGCGAGATGCCCTGTAGGAACTGGCGAGGCTCAACGCAACCCACACCCCTTGCTCTTACACATACAATTGAATAAGAGCGACCTTCATTTACTCAAAATTCATACACTAAGAGTGTGTTAGTTTCATTTTGATTTTTGTTTCAGAAAAGTGTAATAGTTTCATTTTACAAGCTATTTTGTCTTTTTGTTTAGGTAAATTAAACAAGTTAGTTAATTTTATCATTTTCTCACAAGTTCAAAACCCTAATTTTCTTTTTTAGGATCTTGTTTTTGCACTAGAAATGGTAGAACTAGTGAATTTAAACATACTCTCATTGATCGTGAAAAGAACCTTTTTGGTTTATGGGATCCATTTTTATATAATAAAAGAATTACATCATTTCGGAGTGTTTTTGTAAAACCTTTTTCACTGAAATAAAAATTGAACCAATATGAGAGCTCGATTTTGCCACGTAAGCGAAATCGAGCAACGTGATTGGTCAATAAAAAGTCAAAATTGAATTGATTTTGGTCACACTTTAATATATTTGGTGAAGAAATTTAATTGACAAAAAAACACATAAAAATATAGGTGTCCAATTTGTGAAAACAAAAACTTAAAAAAGGAGGAGGTAACTAATAAAACTTTAGTGGTTAAATGATAAATAAATTATATATAATTAAGTGTAAATTTATAAATTTCCATGTTTTTCAATAACTTTACAAAACAAACAAATAACCTCTTACACTTTATAATCCCTAAACATTATATAATAAACTTTGTTTAAAATTACATGATTGCTAATATTAGTTTTAAACTTTCATCCGGTAAAACTACAAAATGTTGTAAATATATGAATTAATTTCAGTACATGCTAAATATTTTAAGGGTAAATATTTGTTTCGGACTTTCATTCATTAAAAAAAATTATTATATATGTTAAGTAAGGACTCAGGGTTATTTTATTTTAAAAGTTTAATCTATGCGTACACATGTTTGAATATTCGGCTAAATTTTTACTAATGAGAATATAAGTATCAAGTGGTATGCACGGGTGTTGTGACATGAAAATAAATATACGTGATCGTACTTATAACAGCAACCCATGTAATTCTTAATTAAAGTTTATATACGGATATCTGAAAAAACATTTTAGAAATCTTTACGAAGTATATTATAACTTCATCAACGCTCATTATATGCTACTAAATTCACACATTTTGTACAACATGATATCAAAAGTTGAAGTTAAACAACAACCTCGACCTCAACCTCAACCTCAACATATATGTAAGTTAAAAAAAGTTAAATCTTTCCTCCATAGAATTTTCACAAAATATTAATATATATTAATACATAATAAAAAACTTTTGCATAAATATTAGTTGTACTTATATCACAATTGACATGTAAGCAAAATCATTGGTTGATAAAAAGTCAAAAATGAATTTAATTTGGTCAAAATTGAAAAATTTCGTGTAGAAAGAAAAATACACCACAAAACACATGTGTTTAAAATGTAAAAAAAATAAACTTCTAAAAAGCGGAGTAGACATTATAAACTTAAAGGATCTGAATGTAAACACCACAAATCCTACCTTCTACCCCTTAGAAGACCCAACCTCACCCAATCGAATCGTGTGCACCAGAAAACCCGAAAAAATATATTGCTATAAAAAAACCCGACCACCACCAATCGTAAATTCTCAAAAGGAAACGATACACACTGACATACATTCCTCTTCATTCTGGCACATAGACAAAACCTAACCATTCCAGAAAATTAACTAATTGCAGCTCTAAAACGCATCACAATTCGATCAAACGAAAACAATTGGCCTCTAATTAGGAGTCGTTAATGAAAAGGTATGTTCATGAACAAGTAACACAATATATAATTTTGAAACATGTATCATACATGAATTTTCTGTTATTTTGGTTGGATTTTGTAAGGATAGTTAATCATGTGTTTGTGTTAAATTGTTTTTTATGTGTAAAGTCAAAAGGTTTATGTTAGATTCTTAATTTAATACGTGTAAAGAAAAAATAAAATTTAAATCATTAAACTCTAATCTCATCAAAACAAGATCAATTTATAAGGTGATTATTATCATGTTTCTATAACCATCATGACGCAAATATTGTTACAAACAATACATAATTAAGTTTAGTCCAAGGGTTTTAACTATGGCTGCTGAATAAAATTTCATTCATTCAATTAGGACTCATAAATTGTTTATTGGGTTAATCGTATTGTTTGTGCAAAATTGCAATATATCAATTGGCCACTATTAAAATTGAGAAGGTAATTCAAGTTTGTTTGTATTAATGGCTTTGAATATGGATGAAAAAGGTAATGATGTAGGTGATGTTTAAGGTTTTCAATGGCTGCAAAGTGAAAAAGATGTTGTTAAGCTAAGCCTATTTTTAAAAAGTTGATAAAGTTACGTGTTACAGTGAATTCAAAGTAAGATAATTTTGATCTATGTTTATGAATTTAAGCTTTATCAATCTTTAAATATTGTAGTACTTGAATGATAAGTTCGCCGTGATTAGTTTTAAATGCTATGTCTATTATTATCTTTGTTTTGATGGTTATAATTTGGTAAATAGTGTAATTATAACGATCGTATACTTCTGATGCTTGAATCTTTGGTTGTGTGTTTCTTTAGTCAGTTAGGTGACATTTGCCAAGCAAGTTTGTGAAAGACGGGTTCTGGCGGTCATATTCGAGTTTTTACGCAAAGCATGGCGAGTCATGGCCAAGAAAGTTAGCAAGTGATTTAAGTATTGCCAAAACAATTAGTCGCGACAATGGTGGTTCCTTGATAGTTTAAGATAAGATGTCTTTTGAGCAACGATTTTCCATCTCTTGGAACACATGAAGAACGCGTGCATATCATGAAATAACAATTACATTTCACCACCTATTCAACCATATTAAATCTCGCAACTACAAGCATGGGCAATCACAATATGGGGTAAACTTAGCTTATGGACCTCCATGAACTCGGATTGTTCACTAGGTAGCTTTACGCTATTTACTTTTGTTGTACAATGATTTAGTATCTGGGTTTATTAAATGTGTTTGGGTAAACTTATTTAGACAATTGTGCCTAATAGAAGTATCAATTATGAGTACTTAGGTAGGCTTTGAGGCAAGAGGTAGCTATATATGACATTACAAGCGTAATAAATTTATGTCTAAACCTCACTAGCGTGGATGGGCATTGTAAGCATTCGCAAGTACTTCAATAGTAGTTAATAGATAAAAGTACTTTGTGTGAACGACGCCATAAAAAAGGGTTTTTGGTACGTAATGCATAGGCTAATATAGGTTTTGTTGAAGTGAGCCATCTTTAGTGTCGGTATATATCCAATATGCTTTTGGACAAAATGTAAATTTCTATTACAAGAGTCTGACTTTGGGGTGGTTGAATAATTCTTTTATAGCCGTTTTCTCTTGCACTTACGAGTTCAGGTACAAACTTAAACATCTAGGTCTCTGTGTGTAATACATAAAAATAAAGAGGTATATTACCGAGTATCAGTTTTGTGAGTGGTTTGTCTACAGCTATCAAATAACAAATAGTAATTTATATAGGAGAGTCAAACAATTTTATGATATGTCGACAAAATAAGAATAAAATGAACTGTTAGGGTGTGAGGAATAGGAATATAGAGGTGGAAGACAACGACCGCCCTTTTTGACACCACCGGGGCGTAACTTAATTGAAATAGAGAAGTAAGAATAGAGAAAAGAAAATATTTTGGTCTGATCAAGTCCTACATTGTTTTGCCATTGCTGTATTACTGAACATGAATGTGGAATATCACTTCAACACTGTTACTCAAGCTTTAAAGGGGCCAACATCGTCCCTTAGAAGCTCGGACTTTGCACACAATCTTCATGCTCCTACTGGTACACTAACTAATCGACAAAATAATGAATCTGCCTCTTTATAGGAGTAAACATTTTTTCTTCAGTTTTACTCATTCTCCATTATAATTTCTTTAATTGTTCTCTTCATTTTGCAGGGTTGCAGATTAGGGAGGTAAGAGCCAAGGAACGTGAGCGAGTCAGTGCTGGATGAAGAATTTTGGGAAACCGGAATGGATCCAAAAATGCTAAGAATCTGTCGTTGGAAAAATTGAAAGCCAATGGGACGAATGTTCGGTTCATCAATATAATACAACACACACAAGCCAGAAAAAATACACATCATACAATCCATTGAAGACTATGGCGTCCCTTAGCGATGAACAAATAAAGAACCCATTGTTCTTCCAATATTACACATTGTTGCCATCCGGAGTTCCTAATATTTGGGCGGAACTTTTTGGCTTACATTGTTCGAACAACGAAACTACCAACCAAGTAAACAATGGTAAAAGACTTGAAAACGACACCTATAATATATTTGTATTACATATAACTAAGCATTATTATGACACAAAAAATTTTAGTCTTTTTTATAAACATTGTTAAATCTCGATAAGTTCTTGAGTTCAAGATTAGCAGTTGGGACAAGCTTGAGTTGATAGTGAGGAAATATGTCTTTGAGGTTATGAATATAACTCATGTTGGAATAGATTTTTAATACTTATGTATATTCTTTTGATCCTATTTTTAATCAACCAAGTAAACCTACTTAAGAGATGTTAAGTTTTTTGCTTTCTTATCGATAATAATACATAATTACACTTTTATGAAAAAACGAGTTGATAGTGAGGAAATATGTCTTTGATCCTATTTTTAATCGACCAAGTAAACCTACTTAAGAGATATTAAGTTTTTTGCTTTCTAATCGATAATAATACATAATTAAACTTTTATGAAAAAACCACTACTTAAGAGATGTTAAGTTTTTTTGCTTTTAATCGATAATAGTATATAATTAAACTTTTATGAAAAAACCCCGTGCGTGCACGGGTATTAGTACTAGTTACTTTGATACACCAACACACGGTGCCATGTTGACGCAAAAGATGGTCGTTGGGCAATGTTAGGAATTTATTAATGGCAATACAAACCGCTTATAACAAATATCGCGGATTACAACACGGTGATAGAGATATGCAATTAGTAATGTCTTAAAACAAAATTTCTTCCGATATAGTATGACTATTTTGAAGATACAACAATCAATTTAAGAATTTGAATCTAACCAATCTAAATTGGTCTTCATGATGATTTTGATGCCATATATATAACACATAAAAGGTTACGGGATCCATTTGCAACTCTTTAAAAATACTGTTATATCGTATAATTGTCAAAAAGAAACGTTGCATCAATTTGTTAGTCCTCCCGGTTCAACTGTTTTTTATGGCCACACTCGATAGTCAAACATAAAATCAGTTAACAAATAATATGTTCATATACAAACAAAAATAATATACTCACAAAGTATTTAACTTTATCCTTTACATGTTCTTTTGTTATATGTTCAAGCAACATGCAACACAAACATTACTTCTCTTTCCTGTTTATCTTTCAACACATGCAATAAATTTTAACACCAAACGTATACCAACCCTCCTACACATCTGATTACTCCCTTTACCCAAAAAAAAAAAAAAAAAAAAAAAAAACCTCCTACATCTACTCCTCACTCACTCTATAAATACTATAACCCTAACACTACAAACACTCGCCTCGGCCTCCCTCTTATTTTGCTTCACCTATCCACACAAACATGATCTCTTTGTGTTGATTTTCGAAAATAAAGATCTTGAATCGGAATTTGAGTCTTGTTTTGTCTTTCTTTTTCTTACATTCGAAACAAAATCACAAAATTAAACCCTCAAAACACATAAACAAGAACACTATGGTTGATGGAGCCTCTTATGCTCAAAATTGTTATGCTCAAAAGCGTTATTATTGGGTGAGCTTGAGTTAACAATTGGTTGTTTTTTCATGGTTTTTAGCTCTAGAGACTCTTATCAGATAACATAACGAGATTTGTTTTCAGGTCAGAGACCAAGAAAAGATAAAGTCAAACGAGCTTGTTGTCACTACTGTTGTAATAGACGTTTTCGGAATTTACGACATCAAGGTATAATTTCCTTCACATGTGTGGCTATATTATGCCACAACTTTGTATTTCTGTTTTGGTTTGGATGAATCTATTTTCGGATATATTGTTTATGGTACAAATATATTGTACGTTTATGGTACAAATGTGTACATTTACTTGTATAATTTTAGTATTGCTAGTGCTCTAATTTTGTATCCAACTCATATCATATCTGCTCTATTTAGCTCTATTACAAGTCATTTAATTGTAAATATTGGCTGTGAGTAAGAAAACATTATAAGTTGGTCCTCTTATTGGCCAACTCTTTTGGAAATAAGAGGATTGTAAATGCCTAGTCCTTATATCAGCCAGAGATTGTATAGGCTTTTATGATATTAGGAAGAATCCGATTTTATAACCACCGATAAATTTTTGAGTTGACAAATATATTGGCCAAACTCGACACTTTTTTACAGAGTTTTATACAAACCATTCATAAACGTACTTAACTATATACTCAAATTGACCAATACTTTTTTTATAATCTTTTGGAACCTCGTATCGAATTACATCTATGTAGCTAATTCCTGCATAAATACATTCCTTTCTTTTTCAAAGGGTATCTTAAAATAACCTCCTTACACAATCAGTCGCCAAGTTTATTACTTATTTAAAAAGATTTGATTTGGCTGTTTCCAAAAATATCTTTATCGAAGTTTTGAATCTTTATTTGATTTTGGCTTGTTGGACAGTCGCACGCATAGTAAAACGCACCCACATGATGTCATTTGTTTAATACTCCTTTCCCAAGTGTTAACCCGGATCCTAACCTTGCTGATAACCGAGATCCTAACGCTTATGATAACCCTGCTGATAACCCGAATCTTAACTTTGCTATAACAATGATCTTTCCTTGTTATTGAGAAGCGTCTTATACATGTATTGTTGTATTCTTTCTTTTCTCTCTTTTATTTTTTAAGAGTTTAGTATATAATCTTAAATAAGTTTTTTTTCCTCTTCTATTTTGGTATACAATCTTAATCTATTTTTATTTAATTTTTTTTTGTTCAAACAGATTGCACATAATATGTATCGCTCTTTACCATCTAATGTCTGGTTGCGTGCCTTTTATGCGGTACTCTGGCCTCGTTTAAACCTGTATGGGCGTTCTATTCATAGAATGGATCCGACTGACGGCTATTTCAGTGCCTTTTCACTACAATGTTGGAATACCACAGAATATCGCCTCTTTGCAAGATACGCCACCCTTGAATATGTAAATCATTCTTACTTTTCAACACGCATACTACAGTTTATTTTTATTATGTATTGTTATTATCTCTATCTGTTTTTTGTTTTCTTAATCTGAATATAGATAAGGAAGAATCCTAGATCGTATCGACGCCAATATTCAAAAGTTTACAGGCTTGGATTGCTGAAAAAAGCATCTCAAAGAGTATGCTATACAGGGTAAAGACGGTGTCTATAAACGTCCCTGTGAACTTGTTATCAAAGCCTAGTGTGATCTAGTACATTGTCAGTTTTATCTATAACTCATTTATTTCTGATATTTTTAGTATATAAGTTTAGTATTGTTAGTGCTCTAATTTCGTATTTGGCTCGTATGTGCTCTATTATGTCATTTAATTGTCAATATTGGTTGTGAGTAAGAATACATTAGAAGTTGGTTTTCTTATTGATCAATTTTTAGAAATAAGAGGGTTGTAAATGCCTAGTCCTTATATCGGCCACAGATTTTGTACGCTTGAAGAATCTTATTTTATACCCACTGATGGCAAATATATTGGCCAAAATGGACACCACTTTACAATGTTTTATACAAACTAATCATAAACTTACATAAATATATCCTGAAATTAACCAATACGTTTTTCATAGCAACTAGCCCCTGAATAAATAGATTCCTTGCTTTTTCTAGGGGTATCCTAAAATTACCTCCTTTTGCACTCAGTCGCCAAGTTTACTACTTATTTAAAAAGATATCCATTTGGTGGTTTCGAATAATATCAACGTAACAAGGTTTGTTCCTGGTATTATTGAAGTTTTGAATCTTTGTTTGATTTTTGCTTGTGTTGGACAGTCGCACGTATAGTAAGACGCACCCACATAATGTCATTTGTTGATTTTTGCTAATGTTTAAATTTTCGGATAAACAGGTACTTGCTAATCATATCTTGGCTAAAACTTGAATCTGAAACCTGACCAACTATATAATCCAACATCTTGAAAGCATGCTTCTAATTAAAATTTGTTTGAGAACCGACTTGATTGAGAAACTTGAAAATGGCAATAAGTTAGAAGAGGATTGAGGGACCTTGAATAAAAACCAGCTCAAAACTAAATCCAACCCCTAAGTTAGAAAGAGCAACACTAGCTAACATTCAACAAGGACAACATACTCAATCCCGCCGGGGCAAGGTATAAGGGAGGTAAAATATAGACATATCATACCCCTACCCTAAGATGAACCCAAAAGTAGGGAGACTGATTCGAGGAACAACTCAGTCAACTAAAACCCATTCGGCATAACACATTTATATCGCTTTGTCCACTTAACTTTTTTAGACACTCTACTACTACTTTCTTTGTATAAAACAAAAACCAAACATTACGAACCCTCTTACACGCATTAAATATTGCCTTAAACAACGACACTTCTTCTCATATTTCATTCAGCAAGAGTACCTGTAAAAGTCTTACTCAATGATCATTTTACTATATTTGATGTTAGACCGTTACCTTCCCCAGTATTTATAGCAATGTCTTAATCCATCATAAAATAAATGTTCATTTTCATATATCACAAATTTTAAGAATTTGTACTAATCACACTCTCCACCAATCAAAGTTTTAATAAGAGTCCACTATGCTTTCATATCACTAAAAATGTCCAACATGGCGGTTGGCATTTGTGAGGATCCTAAAATTGTAATTATCGCCTTTTAACACAATCTGTCATATAAGCTTGCACATTGATGCTGCAAACTCTAAATTTAAACTCACAATTACTTCATCATAAATCTTGTCATTAGACGTTGCTTTCTACTTATATTTTCTTGCCCTTCAATAAGAAATCTGTCTGATTATAATTGTGATAGTCATTTTGGGTATGTAAAAAAGTTAAAAAGTTCAAAATATATTTCTTTATGGTTATAACACTCGTGTTACAATGCCACACCGGTGTTATGGGTCATTGTTATCAACATCACAATGCCAGCTATCAAACAAGCTTTATTTCGGTTCCGGTTTAACTCGGTTTGACGGGTCATCCTGGTTCAACCGTTTTTTAAACCACACTTAATAGTCCAACATATAACCAGTTTACAGCTCATGTGTTCATATACGATGAAAAATAATACACGAACAAAGTATTTAAATTTATCCTTTTCACGGTGATTTGTTAAAAACTAACACATTCTCTCAAGCTATAACTATTATAAGCGCAAGTGGGTCTCACAACACACCACCAAAAATACCTCACTTACAAAACAAAACAACAATAAAAATAAAAAAAATCCAAACAACGCTGAGATGACGGAGGAAGGGGTGCAGCAACAGCGGCGCCGTTGCTGCCAAAAAAAGCCAATGGCATTTTGTTGGTGAATTGCATTGTGTGATCTAAGTTCACGCAACAACACAAACATTATTTCTAAGCTTTCCACACAATAAATCTTTTTACACGAAAATAAAGCCAATCAGCTTTGGCATGTGCACATATTTCATGTCAGTTACTTGCCCCCTGTCATCATCAAAATAAAGCCAATCAGCTTGCAAGCTCCCATTTGCAATGCATTCGTTAACCAATAAGACGTTGCGCATAATATATTCAACACATACAATATCCTGCAGGCAAAACTGTATTTGGAGGGCATGCCTCAAATGGGACATAGTTAAATGGATTCTATTAAACAATAAACTCCTTGCATACCATAATCTAATATCTCAATCTTGCTTGGAGTTGTTAAAGTTTAAATTTTCAGATAAATAGGAACTATATATTCTCTTAAGCTAATGGCACAAAGATGTCATGGAACTTGAGTCCCAAACAAGGCTCCAAAATTTAATGGCACAAAGATTATTGTGAGTTGTGACCATTACATCTAGCCTAATTTCGATTCATCATACTTGATGTCGAATTTTTATTTTTATTCTTTTATTTTTTTTTATTATTATTTTTTAAGGTAAAGAGGAATACCCTGGTAAAATATATTAATCACAAAAAACATTTAAGTACAATGTAATATACCTTAATAACACATTAACCTCAAGCAACGCTTGAACAATCACTACACACGTTTGTGACATGCCTCACGCCCACAAACGAGAAATGCTAAAAAGCTAAAAGCAAATATAGTAAAGAAAAGTAAAACTACGTACTTAGAATCCAAGCGTGCCTCCATTACGATCGAGAATCCAAGCATCTTTCTTTTGTTCAATTGCTTGTGTGGCATTTTTTCCATCTGCGTATTTGAGAAACATGAATCTTCTATGAAGACGCCATGTTAACCCTTTAATTTGCTCAATTTAACAAAAGGCGTTACCCAAAATGATTGGTGTCACTCTAGGGGAAAGGTTGTCAATAAAAATAGTTGAAATGTCAACATTTTCGTTGTGATAATTGATAGGTTTAGAAGGTAACTTTCACGAGTTAAGTTCTGAAGGGTCGGGTTTTGTTTAGAAAGGTGCTCAATGTGAGGGTTCTGGTTTATCTTGTTGTTCTTTTTGGAGTATCCCAACAGTAAATGTGTAGTACGTGTCACGAGCAGATGAATCGACACTGGTAGGAAGTTAGGGCCGCCTCCATGATGAGTCCAAGGCAGAATAAAACCAGTAAACCTTTATTATACATGGGACGAATGACTGATTATTATCGAATAAAGAAAGGAATGCGAGCCCGAAGGAATTCGTTCGGGGATGGTACCTTTTTTGTGCTAAAATCATTTAAGAAATACTCTCTCCGTCTCAAAATTATAGTTCATATTCAATTTTTGGATGTCGAATTTCTATTTTAAATAATAAAAAAGAAAATTTAGTGAGAGAATAATCTATCTAAGTGGTTGAAAATTGTTGTGGTCACATTTTAATTTAAACAACGTAATTTTTGTCTCCGGACAATAATAATTAAAAGCCTGTAAATTTAATTCATCGATTTGACAATTCATCGATATAACAATTCATCAAAATTCTGAAAGCTTGAGTATCTGATATGACAATTCATCGATTTGACAAAAATGACATTACACATAAATGACACGAAATAAATACACATGTTCCGTACTTTTTACCCTCCTTTGACTCACTATTTACAGTACAATACAGTTTTTTACGAGTTCAATTTTTGTATTTTTGGTCAGTTTAATATTTTTTACTTGTTAAACTTTATATTTGTTATTCCGCACTTTCTGTTTCACAGTTTTATGATATAAATAGAATTATAAAGTTTAAACAAAAATTAAAAATATAATAACAAAACAAAAAAAAAAGTATGAAAGGGGTGTCACTTGTAAAAACGTGAGGTTCTTTATAACCTATCCCCACATCACAATTTTTTTTTTCCTCTCTCTAAACTAAGAGACTTATAAATATATGTGTAGTTTACGTCTATTATGGCCACTTATTGAGAGAAGTTAACATTTCTTGCCTTGAGGATGTAAAGGAAGTAAGTGGGTCTTACTTAAAAAAGAAATACTATTAAATGTGTGAGTACCCAATCCCTTAGCAAAGCGTAAAATGAAACACCCCCTTAGTCAACTGCGCTCAAAGAAGAAACTAAGGGATCTACAGTGTCACGGGACCTTGATATAATTTTGCTTCGTAAGGCTATTTTTGTAAAAAAAAAAACACTAAATTTTCTAAAGGCAGCCGATTCCAATGCATTGTTTTTCTAGTTATTGCCCATCAAAATGTGAAATGTGAAAATGGTTTTCACTAAACTTAATCACTTCTACCGAAACTCATACTTTCTTATAAAAAAAATTTCATTATCATTTAGCTTTGGTTCCGTTCTTAACACTACAACATTCGGCCCAAATGACGAGGACATTTTGACACCTTCGCCGGGGCCTTGTCCTCGCTAAAGACCTTTAGCAGGTTTTGACGAGGACATTTGTGACCTCGACAAAACCCCGTTGCCGTCCTCCTTATTGTTGTAGTGTGACCATGCTCCCATGTGGATGTAAAAGTTGATCATTCCAATTTTTGATAGAAGAGTCTCAAAAAACATTATTTTTGAACTTTAAAAGGACGAAGGTTAAAATAAAATAGAGATGTGAGTAATGTTGATGAAAAACCAATGTTCGAATACATACAATTTGATACCACAAAAAATGTAAAGTTGGTAATGTAAGCAGGAAAAAAATATTGTTTTTTTAGCATCCGTTTTGATTATGTCACATTTGAGGCATGCACTCCAACATAGTCTTGCCGGCAGGATATTGTATGTGTCAAACACATATCATGGGCAACATCTTTTTATTTTATGAATACATTGCAAATCAGAGCTTGCAAACTGATTCGCTGCACTTAATGATGATATGAGCAAGTAATTGACATGAAATATGTGCACATGTCAAAGTAGCACCTGCCATAGCTTGAACATGTCACAAAATAGAAGGTTTGATATCTAGTGATTTGCTAACAACAACCCATGGGTTTTGTTAAGCATTTCATGTTTACATGATGAGCACTGAATGATCTCCAAGCATACCACACTTAACAAAATCTGCATGACCAAGACCTTAGTCTATACCATGGTCATTAAAACCTGAACATAGAGTTAAAATTAACAGGCTAGGAGTTAACTAGAAACTTGATTACAGTTTAAATTACCAATTCTTGTCACTAACTAGTCCATCACAAGACTTTTGAGAAAGATTATATGGACAATACAACACCCAAAACACAAGGTTCAAGCCTCTTTGAGCACACCTGTTGAAATCATACCTGAAAAACATGCAATGATCATTATCAATTGTTTTCAAGACATTTGCATGTATTGCAGCTACATATTTCTTAGATAATATATATCGTTGGCCGGTTGAGTATTGCCCGACTTTTATACAGCAACTCCTGATAATTTTTGAACGGGTAAAAAAAACGTTGAATTCATACTTTAATGCCACATGCTTAAAACTTAATGTTCTTGAATTTTAACAAAAAGTGAATAAAAGATTCACCACTAGTATCTCATGATCCCTGTAAGTAAAAACAGTCATTGGATAAGCATCATTTCAGGTATAACAGTTTTTTGGACGTTTGTGGTGATCAAGGTAGTGTTTGTGCAAATTTCTTTAAAATGGATTGGAATAAGATAAAACCAAATCTAAGCAAGCTGTGTATTCGGATATTGGGGGGCCCTTAATGAAGTATAAACAGTATCCAAATTGCACTACAATATACGATCAATATAAAACTGAATTGTGGTCTCTTACCATCGAAGGATCAACAGTAGCAGAGGCAGCGGATGCAGAACCTTGATTGTCGGGTGTCAGGCAATCAAAACATGTAAAGTTATCAGCTAGTTGCTTGGCCTCATCAAGGGTCATGTTTATGCAAGCAGGGTGATACCTGCAGATAAGTACGAAAGAATTGCCATATTGCATTCTCAAATACCGGTATTATACACATGGCATAAAAAGAACCAGGGATGGAAACAACTAACAAGCCAGTTACGTTTATTCAATGCAACAAAAAATGCAAACTTTGGTAAGAAACATGACATACCGTTCTTTGCAAGCTTCACACTTTAGCGTAAACATGTCAGGGTTAAATGGCATCCGGCATTTGCAAAACCTTCAAAAGAGAAACAGGGAACAATTAAGTGGAGGGAATATTAAATTTTAATCTTGTGCCAAGAAAGGTGCAAAACATACAGGGCGACGATAGCTGGCGATAACCATCCTTGTTCAGTGTCGTACTCAAAACGACAAAAGTAATCATGTTCGCCCACAGTCTCAAGTCTGGTGTAATCCAGGAAGCTATGAACAAAGATCACGCCGGTAATTAACTCATCCGGGCGCTTCAGAGTATCCACGAGGTTTGTCAAGAGTAACTCCTTATTTCCATAAAACGTGTGTCTCCCTGCAACTGTTTCCTCTGGAGCATAGTACCTTCTAACTTCAACCTCTGTGCTTTTAGTGAGACGAGCATAGCTAATTCTCGTAACACGGGCCAAGTATTTGGGCTGGTCATAAGGTTGCACAATCACGGAATTCCCAACTTCAAAACCATAATAAGAAAACAATAGAATTAGAATCTCATGTCCTTAGTGAAGATTACCAACTACACTACATTCACAATAATAACAACAAAAATATTTGTTTAAGCTTATATGTGGCTTACAAGTATATTTGTTTTTTGGCTTATATTTCATAAGCCCCAATTTTCCGCTTATTTTGAGACTTGTGGGCTTATATAAGTTTATTACGATATGATAAACTTATGTCTCAAAATAGGCCAGAAAATCGGGACTTATGAAATATAAGCCGAAATCAAATAGGCTCATAAGCCCACATATAAGCTTAAACAAACACCCCATTAGCGTTTATTCTTTAGGGGGCTTATTTTCAACTTGACAATAAAAAATCCTAATATGCATTAACCTTTCATTAAAGAGTCTTATTTAAACTTTTTTTTTGATTCAAAACCATCAATTTGTTCTTGTAAATAAAAATAAAAATAAAAAATTTATACCGTCAATTTTATCTTTCAGGGCTGCAGAAAAGAAAGACTTCAGCTCAACTGTTTCTGGTTCCCTTCTCGTTTCCGCCATAGGATCTGGAGAAACAGGATAAGTAAAATTTATGGCTTCTAGGTTACAATTATTACATGTTAGGGTGTGTGGCTTTTTTTTTCTTAGTTTTCTATGTGCATGGGGGTGCATATTTGGCTAAAAAGGGGTTTGCTTGTGTCAAATCTTTTATCTTTATGTATGTGAAGGCCTCCAAAGTATTAAGTTTCTAACATATAGGCCACCCGTCTATTAAAACTAACTTACCAGCCGTCAAACTATGCATTTCTTTTCATTTCACTACTGCAAAAACAGCCTTTTAGACCGGTTCTAGAGGCCTTTTAGACCGGTGTTCGGACAAGTCTAAATGAGGGAAAGTCCAAAAGATAAAATACATACAGACCGGTTGAAGCAAGGTCCAAAAGATAAAAAAACAAACACCCCATTAGCGTGTATAAAACATATATAGACCCGTTGAAGCACCGATCTAAAAGAGGGTTTAGTATCATTGTAACCTGTCTTTATGTTAAATTTTAATTAAAAAATGGCAATCCTGAATAAGCCCCTTTATAAGCATTTCTAATAAGTAGTCCCAAACATTCTATAAAACTATACATGAGCTGTTTGGAATTGCTTATTGAAGAATGCTTATCAAGGAGTGTTAGGTCAATAGTTTTACAAACACAAGTATTATAGAAAGGAGATGAGGCGATTGAACAAGTAAACAAACACACACACGATAATAGCTAATACGGTTTAGGCGTAGTGAGTGAATGAAAAGAAAACTTGAACAACCAACCCTCAAATGAGGGTTAACAAGAGTATTTATAGGAGGGAAGCTAGGACAACACTCCTAGTTCCCATCCTTTCTTATATGGGCTTGGGCCTAAGCTTATGGGCCTTCTACATAAGCTAGACCTTAATCAAACATAAAGGCCATAATAAGCTACCTATTACATATGAAATATAAATACTTAAAATCTTGTTTAGGAGTGATTCCAACAATCTCCCCTCAAGTATATATGAATGTAAACGGTGAAGGCGTTGATGTAATAGTAGCTTTGGCGCTCTCGACATTCTTCTTTCTTGTGAGAAGAATTGCCTTGAATCGAACAATCTCCCGGTGTAGAGATAGTTTTCTTTGAGCGGTTTTGCTTTGACGTCATCTTAAACTTTGTTCTTTGATCATTGTTCTTTGTGGTGAAAGTGATAGTATGTTGTTGTGCGCATCAAGTCTCGCCTCAGTTCCTTGCCGCTCCAAGTGTCTCCATCGTCATTCTTCAACATGCTCACACGCTCTTTGACGTTGGAAATCAATCTTGATGAAGTTCTTTAAGTCTTTGACTTTGTAGATTCTTTGATTTGATGAAGAATCATTCTGTTGTTGTGTTGCATTCGAATAGAACTTCCATTAGTGATGATGTTGGCGTGAGCATGAGAAGAATTAGCACGATCATTCCGCTCCGAGCTTCCATAAGAAGAAAATATTTCAAACGGTTAGTAATAAGCGGTTTCCGCACTTACAAGTTTGAACTTCGAGTGTTAATAACATAGTGTGAAAACACAACTCTAATTCTTACAAAGGCCGTTCTGAGCCTGAGTCCCATAAGTGAGATAACGCAATGTACGAAGTACATCTACAGATTCGGATGAGTCGCCGAGGTACACAAGCATCACCTCGACGTAGATCGTTTGAGACACACTCCGCGTAATCCACGGGAGTTACCGTGACTGCTTGTCGTGGCTGTTTGATGTTGACCACGGCGGAGTTTCCATTCAATCACCGAGGATCACGTGTGAACCTCTCATAAATGTTCTCGACGATTGCTAAGATCCGTGAAGGACTCGATATGAACCATCGATAATCTTATTTGGTGATCATCAAGTGATAAAATGTCAAGTGTTCTAAGAGATCTTTTGATGAATCTCGTGGCTCTAGACTCAATAGTGCGTTTGGTTTTCTTGAGCGAGAGACTGGGAGAGGGTCTCCTTCGCAATACCGGCGATCTCTAAGAAAGCCAATAGTTTACGTGGGGTTCCACGTGAGAATGAAACAAGCTTACGCTGAGAGAAACTTGAGTGGCTAAGAAGGTTTAGTGCATGCGTCACTAGGTCCATGACGACTTTTAATCTTCAATACCGGTGTCACTAAGTAACAACCAAGTAGCATATGAATTGAACCCGGTGCACCCCCTAAGTTGAATAATTTGGAGGGCTATTTCTTTTCACCCTTTTCTTTGCATTTCTTTTAATTCTTCAACTCCTTCTTTCTCCGATTCTCATTTCTCCTTTTTATAATCGTACCTAAGGACTTCTAAGTACTAACTATTTGTGATGTCCTTGGGTAGATCCCTCCGACTCTGGCGGATCATAGGACAGTTATTCTTAACCTTAGTCACCTTATAACTCCATGACTAACCTATGTTGCCATTAAAACCATTGTTTGAAACATCTCTCAAAGGGTTTGTAAATGAAAACATGTTTGAACCATCATGAGAGATAAGATTTTGCATAAATACTCCCCTCCACTTGTGCTTAAGAGTTTTAATGGTTTAAATGCACAGTGAGGAAAGAGCGCACATTTTGAATTGATCCACTCGAGATAGACAATCCTCGCGAGACACGGTTCGTTGCATAGTTAAAGAGTTACATTGTCGACTTTTAGGAGATAACTAGCTCTAATAACTACCTTGAAGGTGTAGACAAACCTCGAAGGTTGTCATACCCGTCGAGTTCATGTCTACCAAGAGTTTCTCGAATGATACTTTCTACTTGGACAAGTCCTTTGCGAGACACATTTACATTACTAGCGAACTAGCTTGAAATTATTACCGTCCGGACAAGTCTTTTCGAGTTACAAACAGTTTAGTACCGTCGATTCGTTGGTTAAGTCCGAGGTACACGATTCATTTGCATTTTGCACAACATATTTCTTATCACACAATTTTCTCCCCTCAAAATGGCATATGAAAATGTTATTTTTGAAACGTTTGAGAATAAATATGACCATTTTGAGTGTTGCGGGAAGAGTGACCATCGTGAACAATTTGTGAACAAAGTTTAAATCAAATACTCCCTTCAACTAGTGATATAAGCGGTTGAGTTTTTGAAAATCATATGGGGAAGTACTTGTTCTTTTGAGCAAAACCTTGAAAAGTGAAAGGTTTGATAGGTTTTACAAAAAAATAAGAAGCTTTCGCTTCTTTTATAAGGATTGTGGGCGTACCACGTGGTCCTTTCTTGCAAATTACGGGTTGTACATTTGTTATGTGCCACAAGCCATTTACATATATAATCATACATCCAAATTTGTAATGAAAGAACCATTTCAAGGGTATCGAGAAGTGCGGTGATGTTCCAGAGTGCACACAGGCGTTGAAAGCCGGTGATGTTTCTCTGGGTCGACCACCAACATAGCTCTCCAATCGTCACGAATCGATCCCTTCGAACAACCGTTCATCAATCATGGTGATGATCCTTCTCACATTCCTCCGATCCCGAGAATTCCATCCGTAATACCCGGAATTTCTAAAGTTCACAAAAGACCAAAATACCCTCATAATCAAAAGTATGAATAATTAATTCAAAGAATACCAAATAAGCTATGTAAATTCGGAAAATTTATGAGAAATATCACACATGATCTAAATAAATATTAAACACTTTGTAAAGGTAGTTTTATAGTTTATGATTTTATAAAATTAGTTTTGTATTTTATTTTATTAGTAGTATATATTAAATTTATTTTATAAAAGAATTTAATTAGTAAAAGCCCAATATAACTTTATAAAATCAAGAATCCATTTATTTTAAGTCCAATACATTATTAAGCCCACAAGAAAAATTGGAAAATTATATATATACAAAATATACGGTTTATTCCAACCCTTATTGCCGATTAAACATAAACCGACTCCAAAACCCTCCAAAATTCGACTTCCAGTTTCCAGGGCTTAAAGCCATTTTTCTTTGACAGGTTTGAAGATAAAGAAGGTGAGAAAAATAGTATTCGAAGTCCTAAGTTGCTGTTTTGATCGTGGTGAGTTTTTGGGTGGATTAGGGTTTCGGCAAGTGAGGTTTTTGTGTTTTCTTGTTCTAACGACCAAAGCTCATCAAGGGTAAGTTCCTAATGTTATTTTCAGTCCTATAAGTCATAGGGAACACATAAAAATTGGCCATGCATGTTAAATAAGTCGTATGGAATTAATTGGAACTAAAACCCTAAAACGTATAAAATAGCGACGAGCATATGATAAACTTTGGGACCATGATCTGATTTTTCTGGGGTTCTTATATGATATACAACCTGAATAAAATGAATGTCCATGGATTGAAGCTTGTATAATTTGTTTGGGGTTTTATTACTTGATCGCGTATGAAAAAGGAAAGTATTTAAAAAGGGACGATTAGGGTTTATGAAAACTAGGGTTTTCTTGTTATCATTAAGGTTCATTAATGCAGTGGTAATGATGGATTAATGATGGGTTACATCTAGGGTTAGGGCTTGTACTTGAATTATGCAATATTCGGTTCTACATAAAAGGTTTGGGTTGGTTTTGTAAATTATGAAACTTAAAGGTTATTTTTGTAAACAGTAAAATGGAGGTACTAAGCGTATAAAAATAGGTATGGGGTTAAACGTGTAATTTTGGATATTTAAAGGGCCATTCGAATTGTATTTAACTTAAAGGGGTATGTTTTGTAAATTCTAAAACCTTTGGGCTAAAAGTGTAAAATCGATAATATAAGGTTAGGTCATATACTTAAAGATGTTAAGGGTGTAATATGTAATTACGAGTAGTTATGGGTCGACATGTGCAAATAAATTACGTAAGGACATCGTGAGTTAAGTTAATTTCCGTTTGAGTTTTAAATGCGTTCTAGGTCAAAGTGGAAATCATTAAAAGATGTAACATGTAAATTAAAGGCGTAATAAGTAATATTAAAAGTATGGAAACCCTAGAACATAAATAGGAAGTTGATTTGGGTTAAAAGCTAAGTGTGTAATTTCGTTATTTCATGTACGTTATAAAAGATTATGTAAACTATTTGAAAGAGAGTCCTAAAATCCGTTATTGACATTTGTAAACCCTATACTTTGAAAGATGATCATATAAGCTCTTAAATAAGATAATTATCATATTAAGCCCTTAAGTTTACCGTTTGTCATTTGCAACCCATAAGTTTGACTAATTAAGGATTAAGACTCTAAAACATTGTAATTCCGTCCGTCACTAAAAATGAGAATAATCTGACAACTCTAAAAGTATTAATGAGATTAATCCGTTATACTAATAAGTATTAAATAAATCATAATCCGTGTAGATTCGTTGGAGGAGACGCGACGTTACATCTTCGTATTCGTTCATTCGTTCGTTTTTCTCTCATTTGCTTTAAGGTACGGATATTCTGTCTTACTTTAAGACACTTGTGTTATCGTACAGATATTCTGACCTTTTCAGTAAAGGTCCCTCATGTTTCCCTCCTTTGTCATATCTCTTATGTTTATTAGGATCTCCGATGCCATTGCTATGAACCCTTTTCTGAATGTTTGATCTGTTACTTATCTGAATTTATGTTCTAGTGAACTATGCCATATCTGATGTGAACTTATGTTAGGAAGACTTTGAAATATATACATTTGTTGAACCCTGCTATATTGGATTATGAACTTATGATTATGAACCTCTGATTATGAACTTCTGTTTATGAATATATGATATGCCACTGTGATATGAACTTCTGATTTCTGAATATCTGAATATGAACCTTATGATATGGACTATCTGATATGTTATCTGTGACCTTTGGGTTTGGATTATGATTTGTGTCGTTTATGACAAATCGGTTTGACCTAAGATAGTTTGACACCCGAGCCAAATATTTAACTAGTCATGGGGGTTCCATGTCCGTATCGATGATGCACCTCGATATGACTCTAGGGCGATGAGTGATGTTACTTGCGTCTCGGATGGTGTAAGGAAGGCGTATGGATGCATCCTAGATCCGATCATTATCGATATGTTTTACGGTGAATGATGTGGTATGCAATCACGCGTCTTCACAAAATTCTGGGAGCTAGCTACTCCATTGGTTACCTGAGGTCTCCCCTCATATTATATATGGTATTCCGAGGTCACCCCTCCGAATACAATGGTTACTTATGATATGTTATCTGATATGTCTCTGGGCTCGTGGTGGATGACTAAACCATATCTGTTAATTCTGTTTATGATTCTGTATTTGCCAATACTTCTATTTGCATATCGAGTTATTATATGTTTATTGAAGATGTTTATGCTTTTACATGTTTATGTGACTACCGCTTGCCATGCTAGGATAGGATTAATACGTTAAAACATGATTCGGATATCTGATATTATGATTTGTTATCGTTACGTGAATGCGTTGATCTATGAGATGAATGTGCTAGTGTGTATTTGAGTGTTTTGAAGGTTAACATGTATGATGGTTCACTAAATTTGTAAACGTTGCCTATCGGTTAGTTATCATGCATATGTGACTGCCATGTTAAAACTCTGCGATGTTAAGATTCGATCGAGAACCGGTTTAGCTTATGATATCTTACGATAATTGCTAATGGCTATGTCATGTCTTTATACATTTGGTTATAGCTTGTCATGTGTCTTATATCCGTATGTGTATCGCCATGATTTGACCGCTAATTCATTGCTACAATATTGGATTAAGTGTGTTAAATGTAGATTAATTGATTTGTATAAATGCCATGTTTACCTTCTAGGGCCGATTCCGTTAGTCCTTAGACTTTTCATTTGGTTTATATGTAATCTATCTTCTTGATATGTTAAGTGTCCGGATATTCTAATGTGTTTGCGTTTGTGTCATCAATATGCTATGTGAGTTTGCTCTTGATTGCTAGTTGTTCTTAGGAGTTACGTGTGTTTGTGTTCCAGAATCCTCTATGATTCATTATGCTCACTCCGCTACGACTTTGTTATTCGTTTCATTTGTTTGGTTTGCATTTTGTTTTGTTTAGTTTCGTTTTGTTATATCTGCTCACTTTGGGCTTTGTAAGCTCAGTGACATTTTCTTTTCTGGCGGTATTAAGCATTCAAGATGAGCTAGTGGGATGGGCGATCCGGGTTTGAGAGTAGAGTTGAGAGCAAGACTTTACCCTAGAGATCCTAGATTTATTTTGATTATTAAGTTATTATGTTTTCTTTTGATTATTTTGTAAAGACTTCGCTTTTGTATAATACTTAAAGTTCGATATGAAGCCAGATTTGTGATATCTTTACCCTTGTCGGGTTGGGGTGTTACAATTATGGTATCGAGCTCTAGGTTTTAGGACCCTTAGAGCTTAGGCTATGACACGTGAGAAGTGGGTAGACATTAGGTTTTAAATGCATTCGGATATTTTTCGATTCCTTTTGATGGTCGTTCGATTTGACTTGATACCCTTTTGCCTTCACCGAATTGGCCTCCTTTGTTCGCATCGAATTTTGTTATTTTGTTTTCGCCGTCTGCTTGTCGATCGTTAGATGGAGACTAACCGTGGAGCCGAAGAAGATGGTGCCGACCTGCGTTCTTTCGCGATGGTTCTGTCTTTGGGGAGGTTCGTGAAGCAGAAGCCACACGCGACTGCCGTGCTGTTGGAGACATCAGGATGCTGCTAGAGGAAGTTGGACGAATCAACTAAAGACGCAACGACGAAGACATGATTCAACCGGTGGCTGGGAATGTTCATCTACTCCATATGATTTGGGCGCGACGTATGTCACTCTAAATTGTTTGTCATGCGTTTCAAGACGATTTGATATTCTGATAAGTGACTCTGATATGTATTGCTTTTCTCTGATTTGTTCGGAACTCGGTGTGAATCGTGAAGTTTTATCGTTTAGCATTCTGGTATATCTCAGCTTTTCTTTCTGGATCGTCAGTAATAAGTCATGAGGAAGAACACGAGGTGGATTCGGATTTGGAGTCTACGGCTACTAGTAGGTTCAATCCGACACAAGAATAGGAATTTGTCTTCTGATTAGTTACCCTCCTTATGAGAATTTTCGACGCTTGATTTGAGTTAGGTTCTTTTGTTTTCATTTTGACGTTTGAATCAGGATTTTAAGTTTTGTTTGGAAGTTCATCTTAAGATGATTACGCAAATTTTGTTTGATTAATGGAAATAAAGCAAAATTTGAAAGTATAGTTCTGCCTCATTGTTCCTTCGATAGATTCGTTAAGTTTCCGTTAGTCCTCATAAGTTTCGTCGCTATTTATTCTCTTAGTGATGTTGTTTAATTATCGCTTGAGTATGACCATCATGATGGTATACTCATGTGGATCTGGTTTGTTATTATATGTTACTTGCTATAAGTATGTTATCTCAGATGTGGTATGTTTTTTATGATATTAGTTATGAG
The DNA here is from genome assembly GCA_022545495.1 of Chrysanthemum lavandulifolium. Taxonomy (NCBI): domain Eukaryota; kingdom Viridiplantae; phylum Streptophyta; class Magnoliopsida; order Asterales; family Asteraceae; genus Chrysanthemum; species Chrysanthemum lavandulifolium. The sequence continues at coordinate 301,606,615 of CM040241.1, read as the reverse complement.
TTTTGTCATGACCCGAGACCCGAATATAGTGACAATAAGAACTTGTTATGTGATGCAAGTATTATGACCTTTGATCAACGTAATAATACCGAGATCATATAATCTGAACTTATTGAAAGTATACGACGTCGGGAAATGCACGTGATTGATGTGTGATAGGACCTTGACTTGTATCATTATTTGGTGCTTCTCATGTTCGTTTGAAATTCGTACCTATTTGTGAGATTTCGTCGATATTTGTTACGTATAAGTTTTGTACGTTTGGAATCCGAAGTTGTTATGATCATCAGACGAACCTATAGATTGCTATGACCACCTTAAGCTTATATGTCTTCACATATTTCGACTATTGAGGCCGATAGGATTTATTCCGTCTATGCATATGATGTCCTCATCATTAGATATCTGAATAAGTTAAAATTTGTCGTTTGATTTTCTCGTTTCATCCATTCTCCGCCATTATTCGATGAGTATATAATTATCTATTATAAGTATTTGACTATCGATTCGATTTACGAATAGGTATGAGTTCGAATATTCGATAAGAAATTCATTTGTTCGATATAAGATTAACGTTCGTTATATTCCTAGAAGTTCGAAATCCGATTCGTTTTACGTTACGTTCGTCTTGTCCAATTTCGAGGACGAAATTTTCTTTTAGAGGAAGAATTGTAATACCTGGAATTTCTAAAGTTCACAAAAGACCAAAATACCCTCATAATCAAAAGTATGAATAATTAATTCAAAGAATACCAAATAAGCTATGTAAATTCGAAAATTTATGAGAAATATCACACATGATCTAAATAAATATTAAACACTTTGTAAAGGTAATTTTTATAGTTTATGATTTTATAAAATTCGTTTTGTATTTTATTTTATTAGCCGTATATATTAAATTTATTTTATAAAAGAATTTAATTAGTAAAGCCCAATATAACTTTATAAAATCAAGAATCCATTTATTTTAAGTCCAATACATTATTAAGCCCACAAGAAAAATTGGAAAATTATATATATACAAAATATACGGTTTATTCCAACCCTTATTGCCGATTAAACATAAACCGACTCCAAAACCCTCCAAAATTCGACTTCCAGTTTCCAGGGCTTAAAGCCATTTTCTTTGACAAGTTTGAAGATAAAGAAGGTGAGAAAATAGTATTCAAGTCCTAAGTTGCTGTTTTGATCGTGGTGAGTTTTGGGTGGATTAGGTTTTGCATGAGTGAGGTTTTTGTGTTTTCTTGTTCTAACGACCAAAGCTCATCAAGGTAAGTTCCTAATGTTATTTTCAGTCCTATAAGTCATAGGAACACATAAAATTGGCCATGCATGTTAAATAAGTCGTATGGAATTAATTGGAACTAAAACCCTAAAACGTATAAAATAGCGAACGAGCATATGATAAACTTTGGGACCATGATCTGATTTTTCTGGGAGTTCTTATATGATATACAACCTGAATAAAATACATGTCCATGGATTGAAGCTTGTATAATTTGTTTGGGGTTTTATTACTTGATCGCGTATGAAAAAGGAAAGTATTTAAAAAGGGACGATTAGGGTTTATGAAAACTAGGGTTTTCTTGTTATCATTAAGGTTCATTAATGCAGTGGTAATGATGGATTAATGATGGGTTACATCTAGGGTTAGGGCTTGTACTTGAATTATGCAATATTCGGTTCTACATAAAAGGTTTGGGTTGGTTTTGTAAATTATGAAACTTAAAGGTTATTTTTGTAAACAGTAAAATGGAGGTACTAAACGTATAAAAATAGGTATGGGGGTTAAACGTGTAATTTTGGATATTTAAAGGGCCATTCGAATTGTATTTAACTTAAAGGGGTATGTTTTGTAAATTCTAAAACCTTTGGGCTAAAAGTGTAAAATCTGATAATATAAGGTTAGGTCATATACTTAAAGATGTTAAGGGTGTAATATGTAATTCTGAGTAGTTATGGGTCGACATGTGCAAATAAATTACGTAAGGACATCATGAGTTAAGTTAATTTCCGTTTGAGTTTTAAATGCGTTCTAGGTCAAAGTGGAAATCATTAAAAGAGGTAACATGTAAATTAAAGGCGTAATAAGTAATATTAAAAGTATGGAAACCCTAGAACATAAATAGGAAGTTGATTTGGGTTAAAAGCTAAGTGTGTAATTTCGTTATTTCATGTACGTTATAAAAGATTATGTAAACTATTTGAAAGAGAGTCCTAAAATCCGTTATTGACATTTGTAAACCCTATACTTTGAAAGATGATCATATAAGCTCTTAAATAAGATAATTATCATATTAAGCCCTTAAGTTTACCGTTTGTCATTTGCAACCCATAAGTTTGACTAATTAAGGATTAAGACTCTAAAACATTGTAATTCCGTCCGTCACTAAAAATGAGAATAATCGACAAATATAAAAGTATTAATGAGATTAATCATTATACTAATAAGTATTAAATAAATCATAATCCGTGTAGATTCGTTGGAGGAGGCGCGACGTTACATCTTCGTATTCGTTCATTCGTTCGTTTTCTCTCATTTGCTTTAAAGTACGGATATTACATCTTACTTTAAGACACTTGTGTTATCGTCACAGATATTCGACCTTTTCAATGAGGTCCCTCATGTTTCCCTCCTTTGTCATATCTCTTATGTTTATTAGGATCTCCGATGCCATTGCTATGAACCCTTTTAGAATGTTTGATCATTACTTATCGAATTTATGTTCTAGTGAACTATGCCATATCGATGTGAACTTATGTTAGGAAGACTTTGAAATATATACATTTGTTGAACCACCGCTATATTGGATTATGAACTTATGATTATGAACCTCGATTATGAACTTACTTTATGAATATATGATATGCCACCGTGATATGAACTTACGATTTACGAATATCGAATATGAACCTTATGATATGGACTATCGATATGTTATCTGTGACCTTTGGGTTTGGATTATGATCGTATCGTTTATGACAAATCGGTTTGACCTAAGATAGTTTGACACCCGAGCCAAATATTTAACTAGTCATGGGGTTCCATGTCCGTATCGATGATGCACCTCGATATGACTCTAGGGCGATGAGTGATGCTCGCCACGCGTCTACGGATGGTGTAAGGAAGGGCGTATGGATGCATCCTAGATCGATCTCATTATCGATATGTTTTCGGTGAATGATGTCGTGTGCAATACGCGTCTTCACAAAATTCAGGGAGCTAGCTACTCCATTGGTTACCCGAGGTCTCCCTCATATTATATATGGTATTCGAGGTCACCTCCGAATACAATGGTTACTTATGATATGTTATCGATATGTCTCGGGCTCGTGGTGGATGACTAAACCATATCATTAGTGCATTTATGATTCTGTATTTGCCAATACTTCTATTTGCATATCGAGTTATTATATGTTTATTGAAGATGTTTATGCTTTTACATGTTTATGTGACTACCGCTTGCCATGCTAGGATAGGATTAATACGTTAAAACATGATTCGGATATCTGATATTATGATTTGTTATCGTTACGTGAATGCGTTGATCTATGAGATGAATGTGCTAGTGTGTATTTGAGTGTTTTGAAGGTTAACATGTATGATGGTTCGACTAAATTTGTAAACGTTGCCTATCGGTTAGTTATCTGTCGCATATGTGACTGCCATGTTAAAACTTCTGCGATGTTAAGATTCGATCCGAGAACCGGTTTAGCTTATGATATCTGATACGATAATTGCTAATGGCTATGTCATGTCTTTGTACATTTGGTTATAGCTTGTCTCATGTCTTATATCCGTATGTGTATTTGCCATGATTTGTTGCTAATTCATTGCTACAATATTGGATTAAGTGTGTTAAATGTAGATTAATTGATTTGTATAAATGCCATGTTTACCTTCTAGGAACCGATTCCGTTAGTCCTTAGACTTTTCGTTTGGTTTATATGTAATCTATCTTCTTGATATGTTAAGTGTCCATATTCTAATGTGTTTGCGTTTGTGTCATCAATATGCTATGTGAGTTTGCTCTTGATTGCTAGTTGTTCTTCCGGAGTTACGTGTGTTTGTGTTCCATGAATCCTCTATGATTCATTATGCTCACTCCGCTCGACTTTGTTATTCGTTTCATTTGTTTGGTTTGCATTGCTTTGTTTAGTTTCCGTTTTGTTATATCATTCCTTTGGGCTTTGTAAGCTCGGTAGCATTTTCTTTTCTGCGGCGGTATTAAGCATTCAAGATGAGCTAGTGGGATGGTGATCCGGGTTTGAGAGTAGAGTTGAGAGCAAGACTTTACCCTAGAGATCCTAGATTTATTTTGATTATTAAGTTATTATGTTTTCTTTTGATTATTTTGTAAAGACTTCGCTTTTGTATAATACTTAAAGTTACGATATGAACTGTATTTGTGATATCTTTACCCTTGTCGGGTTGGGGTGTTACAATTATGGTATCGAGCTCTAGGTTTTAGGACCCTTAGAGCTTAGGCTATGACACGTGAGAAGTGGGTAGACATTAGGTTTCGTCTGTTCGGATATTTTCGATTCCTTTTGATGGTCGTTCGATTTGACTTGATACCCTTTTGCCTTCTTGAATTGGCCTCCTTTGTTCGCATCGAATTTTGTTATTTTGTTTTCGCCGTCTGCTTTGTCGATCGTTAGATGGAGACTAACCGTGGAGCGAAGAAGATAGTGCCGACCTGCGTTCTGCGATGGTTCTGTCTTTGGGAGGTTCGTGAAGCGAAGCCACGCGACTGCCTTTGTTGGAGACATCGGGATCTTGCTAGAGGAAGTTGGACGAATCAACTAAAGACGCAGCAGACGAAGACATGATTCAACCGGTGGTGGGAATGTTCATCTACTCCATATGATTTGGGCGCGGCGTATGTCACTCTAAATTGTTTGTCATGCGTTTCAAGGCGATTTGATATTCGATAAGTGACTCGATATGTATTGCTTTTCTCGATTTGTTCGAACTCGGTGTGAATCGTGAAGTTTTATCGTTTAGCATTCGGTATATCTCGACTTTTCTTTACGGATCGTCGATAATAAGTCATGAGGAAGAACACGAGTGGATTCGGTTTGGAGTCTCTGACTACTAGTAGGTTCAATCCGACACAAGAATAGGAATTTGTCTTCTGATTAGTTACCCTCCTTATGAGAATTTTCTGACAGTTGATTTGAGTTAGGTTCTTTTGTTTTCATTTTGACGTTTGAATCTGGGATTTTTAAGTTTTGTTTTGGAAGTTCATCTTAAGACGATTCTGCAAATTTTGTTTGATTAATGGAAATAAAGCAAAATTTGAAAGTATAGTTCCTGTCTGTTGTTCCTTCCTGATAGATTCGTTAAGTTTCCGTTAGTCCTCATAAGTTTAAATACTATTTATTCTCTTAGTGATGTTGTTTAATTACCGCTTGAAGTATGACCATCATGATGGTATACTCATGTGGATCTGGTTTGTTATTATATGTTACTTGCTATAAGTATGTTATCTGTATGTGGTATGTTTTTTTATGATATTAGTTATGAGTTTTGTCATGACCCGAGACCGAATATAGTGACAATAAGAACTTGTTATGTGATGCAAGTATTATGACGCCTGATCAACGTAATAATACCGAGATCATATAATCGAACTTATTGAAAGTATCGACGTCCGGGAAATGCACGTGATTGATGTGTGATAGGACCTTGACTTGTATCATTATTTGGTGCTTCTCATGTTCGTTTGAAATTCGTACCTATTTGTGAGATTTCGTCGATATTTGTTACGTATAAGTTTTATGCGTTTGGAATCCGAAGTTGTTATGATCTCATGCGAACCTATAGATTGCTATGACCACCTTAAGCTTATATGTCTTCACATATTCTGCGACTATTGAGGCCGATAGGATTTATTCCGTCTATGCATATGATGTCCTCATCATTAGATATCTGAATAAGTTAAAATTTGTCGTTTGATTTTCTGCGTTTCATCCGTTCTCCGCCATTATTCTGATGAGTATATAATTATCTATTATAAGTATTTGACTATCGATTCGATTTACGAATAGGTATGAGTTCGAATATTACGATAAGAAATTCATTTGTTCGATATAAGATTAACGTTCGTTATATTCCTAGAAGTTACGAAATCCGATTCGTTTTACGTTACGTTCGTCTTGTCCAATTTCGAGGACGAAATTTTCTTTTAGAGGAAGAATTGTAATACCGGAATTTCTAAAGTTCACAAAAGACCAAAATACCCTCATAATCAAAAGTATGAATAATTAATTCAAAAGAATACCAAATAAGCTATGTAAATTCAGAAAATTTATGAGAAATATCACACATGATCTAAATAAATATTAAACACTTTGTAAAAGGTAATTTTTATAGTTTATGATTTTATAAAATTCGTTTTGTATTTTATTTTATTAGCCGTATATATTAAATTTATTTTATAAAAGAATTTAATTAGTAAAAGCCCAATATAACTTTATAAAATCAAGAATCCATTTATTTTAAGTCCAATACATTATTAAGCCCACAAGAAAAATTGGAAAATTATATATATACAAAATATACGGTTTATTCCAACCCTTATTGCCGATTAAACATAAACCGACTCCAAAACCCTCAAAATTCGACTTCCAGTTTCCAGGGCTTAAAGCCATTTTCTTTGACAAGTTTGAAGATAAAGAAGGTGAGAAAATAGTATTCAAGTCCTAAGTTGCTGTTTTGATCGTGGTGAGTTTTGGGTGGATTAGGGTTTCGTGAGTGAGGTTTTGTGTTTTCTTGTTCTAACGACCAAAGCTCATCAAGGGTAAGTTCCTAATGTTATTTTCAGTCCTATAAGTCATAGGGAACACATAAAAATTGGCCATGCATGTTAAATAAGTCGTATGGAATTAATTGGAACTAAAACCCTAGAAAACGTATAAAATAGCGAACGAGCATATGATAAACTTTGGGACCATGATCTGATTTTTCTGGGAGTTCTTATATGATATACAACCTGAATAAAATACATGTCCATGGATTGAAGCTTGTATAATTTGTTTGGGGTTTTATTACTTGATCGCGTATGAAAAGGAAAGTATTTAAAAGGGACGATTAGGGTTTATGAAAACTAGGGTTTTCTTGTTATCATTAAGGTTCATTAATGCAGTGGTAATGATGGATTAATGATGGGTTACATCTAGGGTTAGGGCTTGTACTTGAATTATGCAATATTCGGTTCTACATAAAAGGTTTGGGTTGGTTTTGTAAATTATGAAACTTAAAGGTTATTTTTGTAAACAGTAAAATGGAGGTACTAAACGTATAAAAATAGGTATGGGGGTTAAACGTGTAATTTTGGATATTTAAAGGGCCATTCGAATTGTATTTAACTTAAAGGGTATGTTTTGTAAATTCTAAAACCTTTGGGCTAAAAGTGTAAAATCGATAATATAAGGTTAGGTCATATACTTAAAGATGTTAAGGGTGTAATATGTAATTCTGAGTAGTTATGGGTCGACATGTGCAAATAAATTACGTAAGGACATGCATGAGTTAAGTTAATTTCCGTTTGAGTTTTCGTACGTTCTAGGTCAAAGTGGAAATCATTAAAAGAGGTAACATGTAAATTAAAGGCGTAATAAGTAATATTAAAAGTATGGAAACCCTAGAACATAAATAGGAAGTTGATTTGGGTTAAAAGCTAAGTGTGTAATTTCGTTATTTCATGTACGTTATAAAAGATTATGTAAACTATTTGAAAGAGAGTCCTAAAATCCGTTATTGACATTTGTAAACCCTATACTTTGAAAGATGATCATATAAGCTCTTAAATAAGATAATTATCATATTAAGCCCTTAAGTTTACCGTTTGTCATTTGCAACCCATAAGTTTGACTAATTAAGGATTAAGACTCTAAAACATTGTAATTCGTCCGTCACTAAAAATGAGAATAATCGACAAATCTAAAAGTATTAATGAGATTAATCATTATACTAATAAGTATTAAATAAATCATAATCCGTGTAGATTCGTTGGAGGAGACGACGTTACATCTTCGTATTCGTTCATTCGTTCGTTTTCTCTCATTTGCTTTAAAGTACGGATATTCATCTTACTTTAAGACACTTGTGTTATCGTCAGATATTCGACCTTTCAATAAAGGTCCCTCATGTTTCCTCCTTTGTCATATCTCTTATGTTTATTAGGATCTCCGATGCCATTGCTATGAACCCTTTTACGAATGTTTGATCATTACTTATCTCGAATTTATGTTCTAGTGAACTATGCCATATCGATGTGAACTTATGTTAGGAAGACTTTGAAATATATACATTTGTTGAACCTCGCTATATTGGATTATGAACTTATGATTATGAACCTCGATTATGAACTTACATTTATGAATATATGATATGCCACCGTGATATGAACTTCGATTTACGAATATCTCGAATATGAACCTTATGATATGGACTATCGATATATTATCTGTGACCTTTGGGTTTGGATTATGATCGTGTCGTTTATGACAAATCGGTTTGACCTAAGAAAGTTTGACACCCGAGCCAAATATTTAACTAGTCATGGGGTTCCATGTCCGTATCGATGATGCACCTCCGATATGACTCTAGGGCGATGAGAGTGATGCTCGCCACGTCTCGGATGGTGTAAGGAAGGGCGTATGGATGCATCCTAGATCCGATCTGTTATCGATATGTTTTCGGTGAATGATGTCGGTGTGCACGCGTCTTCACAAAATTCGGGAGCTAGCTACTCCATTGGTTACCCGAGGTCTCCCTCATATTATATATGGTATTCCGAGGTCACCCTCCGAATACAATGGTTACTTATGATATGTTATCGATATGTCTACGGGCTCGTGGTGGATGACTAAACCATATCTCGTTAATTTATGATTTATGATTACATATTTGCCAATACTTCTATTTGCATATCGAGTTATTATATGTTTATTGAAGATGTTTATGCTTTTACATGTTTATGTGACTACCGCTTGCCATGCTAGGATAGGATTAATACGTTAAAACATGATTCGGATATCCGATATTATGATTTGTTATCGTTACGTGAATCGTTGATCTATGAGATGAATGTGCTAGTGTGTATTTGAGTGTTTTGAAGGTTAACATGTATGATGGTTCACTAAATTTGTAAACGCGTTGCCTATCGGTTAGTTATCCATCGCATATGTGACTGCCATGTTAAAACTCTGCGATGTTAAGATTCGATCGAGAACCGGTTTAGCTTATGATATCTGTTCTGATAATTGCTAATGGCTATGTTATGTCTTTGTCTGTTTGGTTATAGCTTGTCTACTGTGTCTTATATCCGTATGTGTGACTGCCATGATTTGACTGCTAATTCCGCTGCTACAATATTGGATTAAGTGTGTTAAATGTAGATTAATTGATTTGTATAAATGCCATGTTTACCTTCTAGGAACTGATTCCGTTAGTCCTTAGACTTTTCGTTTGGTTTATATGTAATCTATCTTCTTGATATGTTAAGTGTCTGCATATTCTAATGTGTTTGCGTTTGTGTCATCAATATGCTATGTGAGTTTGCTCTTGATTGCTAGTTGTTCTTCCGGAGTTCTGTGTGTTTGTGTTCCGCAGAATCCTCTATGATTCATTATGCTCACTCCGCTACGACTTTGTTATTCGTTTCATTTGTTTCGGTTTGCATTTACTTTTGTTTAGTTTCCGTTTTGTTATATCATTCTCACCTGGCTTTGTAAGCTCACCGCATTTTCTTTTCTGCGGCGGTATTAAGCATTCAAGATGAGCTAGTGGGATGGCCGATCCGGGTTTGAGAGTAGAGTTGAGAGCAAGACTTTACCCTAGAGATCCTAGATTTATTTTGATTATTAAGTTATTATGTTTTCTTTTGATTATTTTGTAAAGACTTCGCTTTTGTATAATACTTAAAGTTCGATATGAAACCAGATTTGTGATATCTTTACCCTTGTCGGGTTGGGGTGTTACAATTATGGTATCGAGCTCTAGGTTTTAGGACCCTTAGAGCTTAGGCTATGACCGTGAGAAGTGGGTAGACATTAGGTTTCCGTCTGTTCGGATATTTTTCGATTCCTTTTGATGGTCGTTCGATTTGACTTGATACCCTTTTGCCTTCACCGAATTGGCCTCCTTTGTTCGCATCGAATTTTGTTATTTTGTTTTCGCTCGTTTTGTCGATCGTTAGATGGAGACTAACCGTGGAGCGAAGAAGATAGTGCCGACCTGCGTTCGCTGCGATGGTTCTGTCTTTGGGGAGGTTCGTGAAGCGAAGCCACACGCGATCGCCGTCTTTGTTGGAGACATCGTGGATCTTGCTAGAGGAAGTTGGACGAATCAACTAAAGGCGCAAGAGCGAAGACATGATTCAACCGTGGTGGGAATGTTCATCTACTCCATATGATTTGGGCGCGACGTATGTCACTCTAAATTGTTTGTCATGCGTTTCAAGACGATTTGATATTCGATAAGTGACTCGATATGTATTGCTTTTCTCGATTTGTTCGAACTCGGTGTGAATCGTGAAGTTTTATCGTTTAGCATTCGGTATATCTCACTTTTCTTTACGGATCGTCGATGATAAGTCATGAGGAAGAACACGAGGTGGATTCGGATTTGGAGTCTACGGCTACTAGTAGGTTCAATCCGACACAAGAATAGGAATTTGTCTTCTGATTAGTTACCCTCCTTATGAGAATTTTCTGACAGTTGATTTGAGTTAGGTTCTTTTGTTTTCATTTTGACGTTTGAATCTGGGATTTTTAAGTTTTGTTTTGGAAGTTCATCTTAAGACGATTCTGCAAATTTTGTTTGATTAATGGAAATAAAGCAAAATTTGAAAGTATAGTTCCTGTCTGTTGTTCCTTTCTGATAGATTCGTTAAGTTTCCGTTAGTCCTCATAAGTTTCGTCTGCTATTTATTCTCTTAGTGATGTTGTTTAATTACCGCTTGAAGTATGACCATCATGATGGTATACTCATGTGGATCTGGTTTGTTATTATATGTTACTTGCTATAAGTATGTTATCTGTATGTGGTATGTTTTTTTATGATATTAGTTATGAGTTTTGTCATGACCCGAGACCGAATATAGTGACAATAAGAACTTGTTATGTGATGCAAGTATTATGGCCTTTGATCAACGTAATAATACCGAGATCATATAATCTGAACTTATTGAAAGTATCGACGTCCGGGAAATGCCTGTGATTGATGTGTGATAGGACCTTGACTTGTATCTCGTTATTTGGTGCTTCTCATGTTCGTTTGAAATTCGTACCTATTTGTGAGATTTCGTCGATATTTGTTACGTATAAGTTTTGTACGCTTGGAATCCGGTTGTTATGATCTCGCGAACCTATAGATTGCTATGACCACCTTAAGCTTATATGTCTTCACATATTTCTGCGACTATTGAGGCCGATAGGATTTATTCCGTCTATGCATATGATGTCCTCATCATTAGATATCTGAATAAGTTAAAATTTGTCGTTTGATTTTCTGCGTTTCATCTGTTCTCCGCCATTATTCTGATGAGTATATAATTATCTATTATAAGTATTTGACTATCGATTCGATTTCTGAATAGGTATGAGTTCGAATATTCTGATAAGAAATTCATTTGTTCCGATATAAGATTAACGTTCGTTATATTCCTAGAAGTTCTGAAATCCGATTCGTTTTCTGTTCTGTTCCGTCTTGTCCAATTTCGAGGACGAAATTTTCTTTTAGAGGGGAAGAATTGTAATACCTGGAATTTCTAAAGTTCACAAAAGACCAAAATACCCTCATAATCAAAAGTATGAATAATTAATTCAAAAGAATACCAAATAAGCTATGTAAATTCAGAAAATTTATGAGAAATATCACACATGATCTAAATAAATATTAAACACTTTGTAAAAGGTAATTTTTATAGTTTATGATTTTATAAAATTCGTTTTGTATTTTATTTTATTAGCCGTATATATTAAATTTATTTTATAAAAGAATTTAATTAGTAAAAGCCCAATATAACTTTATAAAATCAAGAATCCATTTATTTTAAGTCCAATACATTATTAAGCCCACAAGAAAAATTGGAAAATTATATATATACAAAATATACGGTTTATTCCAACCCTTATTGCCGATTAAACATAAACCGACTCCAAAACCCTCCAAAATTCGACTTCCAGTTTCCAGGGCTTAAAGCCATTTTCTTTGACAAGTTTGAAGATAAAGAAGGTGAGAAAATAGTATTCAAGTCCTAAGTTGCTGTTTTGATCGTGGTGAGTTTTGGGTGGATTAGGGTTTCGTGAGTGAGGTTTTTGTGTTTTCTTGTTCTAACGACCAAAGCTCATCAAGGGTAAGTTCCTAATGTTATTTTCAGTCCTATAAGTCATAGGAACACATAAAATTGGCCATGCATGTTAAATAAGTCGATGGAATTAATTGAACTAAAACCCTAGAAAGCGTATAAAATAGCGAATCGAGCATATGATAAACTTTGGGACCATGATCTGATTTTTCTGGGAGTTCTTATATGATATACAACCTGAATAAAATACATGTCCATGGATTCAAGCTTGTATAATTTGTTTGGGGTTTTATTACTTGATCGCGTATGAAAAAGGAAAGTATTTAAAAGGACGATTAGGGTTTATGAAAACTAGGGTTTTCTTGTTATCATTAAGGTTCATTAATGCAGTGGTAATGATGGATTAATGATGGGTTACATCTAGGGTTAGGGCTTGTACTTGAATTATGCAATATTCGGTTCTACATAAAAGGTTTGGGTTGGTTTTGTAAATTATGAAACTTAAAGGTTATTTTTGTAAACAGTAAAATGGAGGTACTAAACGTATAAAAATAGGTATGGGGGTTAAACGTGTAATTTTGGATATTTAAAGGGCCATTCGAATTGTATTTAACTTAAAGGGGTATGTTTTGTAAATTCTAAAACCTTTGGGCTAAAAGTGTAAAATCTGATAATATAAGGTTAGGTCATATACTTAAAGATGTTAAGGGTGTAATATGTAATTCTGAGTAGTTATGGGTCGACATGTGCAAATAAATTACGTAAGGACATGCATGAGTTAAGTTAATTTCCGTTTGAGTTTTCGTACGTTCTAGGTCAAAGTGGAAATCATTAAAAGAGGTAACATGTAAATTAAAGGCGTAATAAGTAATATTAAAAGTATGGAAACCCTAGAACATAAATAGGAAGTTGATTTGGGTTAAAAGCTAAGTGTGTAATTTCGTTATTTCATGTACGTTATAAAAGATTATGTAAACTATTTGAAAGAGAGTCCTAAAATCCGTTATTGACATTTGTAAACCCTATACTTTGAAAGATGATCATATAAGCTCTTAAATAAGATAATTATCATATTAAGCCCTTAAGTTTACCGTTTGTCATTTGCAACCCATAAGTTTGACTAATTAAGGATTAAGACTCTAAACATTGTAATTCCGTCCGTCACTAAAAATGAGAATAATCGACAACTCTAAAAGTATTAATGAGATTAATCCGTTATACTAATAAGTATTAAATAAATCATAATCCGTGTAGATTCGTTGGAGGAGACGCGACGTTACATCTTCGTATTCGCTCATTCGCTCGTTTTCTCTCATTTGCTTTAAGGTACGGATATTCTGCTTACTTTAAGACACTTGTGTTATCGTCATGATATATTCGACCTTTTCAAGAAAGGTCCTCATGTTTCCTCCTTTGTCATATCTCTTATGTTTATTAGGATCTCCGATGCCATTGCTATGAACCCTTTTCAATGTTTGATCCATTACTTATCTCGAATTTATGTTCTAGTGAACTATGCCATATCGATGTGAACTTATGTTATGAAGACTTTGAAATATATACATTTGTTGAACCTCGCTATATTGGATTATGAACTTATGATTATGAACCTCGATTATGAACTTCGCTTATGAATATATGATATGCCAACGTGATATGAACTTCGATCAATATCCGAATATGAACCTTATGATATGGACTATCGATATGTTATCCGTGACCTTTGGGTTTGGATTATGATCCGTGTCGTTTATGACAAATCGGTTTGACCTAAGATAGTTTGACACCGAGCCAAATATTTAACTAGTCATGGGGTTCCATGTCCGTATCGTTGATGCACCTCGATATGACTCTAGGGCGAGAGTGATGTTCTCGCCACGTCTCGGATGGTGTAAGGAAGGGGCGATGGATGCATCCTAGATCCGATCCATTATCGATATGTTTTCGGTGAATGATGTCGTGTGCATCTGGCGTCTTCACAAAATTCGGGAGCTAGCTACTCCATTGGTTACCCGAGGTCTCCCTCATATTATATATGGTATTCAGGTCACCCTCCGAATACAATGGTTACTTATGATATGTTATCGATATGTCTCGGGCTCGTGGTGGATGACTAAACCATATCTGTTTAATTCTGTTTATGATTCTGTATTTGCCAATACTTCTATTTGCATATCGAGTTATTATATGTTTATTGAAGATGTTTATGCTTTTACATGTTTATGTGACTACCGCTTGCCATGCTAGGATAGGATTAATACGTTAAAACATGATTCGGATATCTGATATTATGATTTGTTATCGTTACGTGAATGCGTTGATCTATGAGATGAATGTGCTAGTGTGTATTTGAGTGTTTTGAAGGTTAACATGTATGATGGTTCAGCTAAATTTGTAAACGTTGCCTATCGGTTAGTTATCTGTCTGCATATGTGACCTGCCATGTTAAAACTCTGCTGATGTTAAGATTCGATCTGAGAACCGGTTTAGCTTATGATATCTGTTCTGATAATTGCTAATGGCTATGTTATGTCTTTGTCTGTTTGGTTATAGCTTGTCTCATGTCTTATATCCGTATGTGGATCGCCATGATTTGTTGCTAATTCATTGCTACAATATTGGATTAAGTGTGTTAAATGTAGATTAATTGATTTGTATAAATGCCATGTTTACCTTCTAGGAACCGATTCCGTTAGTCCTTAGACTTTTCGTTTGGTTTATATGTAATCTATCTTCTTGATATGTTAAGTGTCCGGATATTCTAATGTGTTTGCGTTTGTGTCATCAATATGCTATGTGAGTTTGCTCTTGATTGCTAGTTGTTCTTCCCGAGTTACGTGTGTTTGTGTTCATGAGAATCCTCTATGATTCATTATGCTCACTCCGCCACGACTTTGTTATTCGTTTCATTTGTTTCGGTTGCATTTGTTTTGTTTAGTTTCGTTTTGTTATATCTGCTCACTGGGCTTAGTAAGCTCACCAAGCATTTTCTTTTCTGCGCGGTATTAAGCATTCAAGATGAGCTAGTGGGATGGCCGATCCGGGTTTGAGAGTAGAGTTGAGAGCAAGACTTTACCCTAGAGATCCTAGATTTATTTTGATTATTAAGTTATTATGTTTTCTTTTGATTATTTTGTAAAGACTTCCGCTTTTGTATAATACTTAAAGTTCTGATATGAAACCAGATTTGTGATATCTTTACCCTTGTCGGGTTGGGGTGTTACACCATCGCTTAGGGTTCCCAATGTTTTCACGTATATCCTTCAATCGATAAGCTAATCCGTCCCTAACCATCTTCGAGTATGATCTCCAAATTTGTGAAGATCATTACACGCCATCAAGCAATTGCGATGAAGTTCATCGATAAACAACACCAAACGGTTTCTCGATGAGCGTTAATTGTGATAGCCGGTTGATATCGTGGAAGATCAGGCGTGGTGGAGTGAAGTTGACACGTTTCGATATGATTCAACGGCAAGTCAAGATCTTCAACACGTTCTTTGATGACTATACGTCGATGAAGATGAGCGATGACTTGATGAATTCACGTTGTACTTCGCTTGAAATTGTCTCATGCTACCTTGAACTTTGGCAAGGTACATGTCTTCAATATCGTTGATGTTCAATTTATCAAAGTCGCCTTCAGAGAATGCATAGTCCCTTTCGTCTTGTCTTTTGACCACAATCTTCTTGAGAAAAGTGTAGTCCCATTTAGGCGATAGACCAACATGTTGGATGGCCACGATACTTTTAGTCTTGAACACCGCATGTTGAGACTTACGGACCAAGCGACTTGTAGTAGATTCTTCGGCGTTTCGCCAATGGTGAATCCATACATTACGTCTTGGTCATATGCTACCACTTTGCTCGGAGAACATGTGGGTAGCACGTTCCTCGATGGCTATACAATCGGTATATGGCGGCGGGGAATGGAAGTGTCGAGATGTAGCGTATTTCCTTGAACCATCGCCACCGTGTTGAAGAAAATCTAAGTCTTTGTTGAAGAAATGTCTGAAGGGAATCCTAGGTCGATCGGGTTGGCCAATGGTAGGTAGAGGTCGAGACCGATCGGTGTAATATGGAGGATTGTCCGTTTGGTGAAGTCGATGTTTGCTTCGGGTTGAGCCAATCCATGTTATTAGACATGGCTCGAGCAATGTTTTCAGGTGATATTCAACCTCGATTGCACTTTTCGAGCTGTCTTTCAAAAGTAGGAATGCTTCATTCTTGATGCGCTTCAATTGATTTCGTCATCTTCTTCACCGGAACCTTTCTTGCAAAATCTTTGCATGCTCCAAGGTACTACCATCTACCAATTCTTGACCATCTTCGAGGGTAGGAGTGTTGTTAACAAGTATAGCAAACCATTCAAATTCTTGCTTTTATCGTCATCTAGCCATGATACGATGTCGGTGAAGCGTCTTCTTCTTCTTTTCAAAGGCTTAGATGATGATCCCGGTTTCGTCCTTGTTTGGGAGAGGTGGGTTGTTGTTGGGGCTCAAGGACCTCTTCATCGTCACCACCCGTATATTCAAAGTGATCACCGGTTTTTGAGTGCAGGGTGGTAACTCGGAATCGCCCCGAGGTTTATCGGTTGAAGAACGAGGAGGAGATCTTCGTTGAGAAGGAGTCCGTTGAGGTGGGGTTGCATAGACGAAGATTCACCGATTTCTTCCGACGCTTAGATGCGAGTCCTTGTCCTTATCATCGTCATCTCTTGGTCGTTTGGGTTGATCGGTGACTCCTTGCATGATGATTTGAGTTGAAATGCAAGTAGACCTTCGAAAAATTTAGCTTCATCCGAGTAAACGTTCCGATCGCTTTGACATTTGCATCACTAGTTTAGCGATTAACTCGATTCGTGAGAGATCGACTTCATTGGCCATTGTATGTTTAACCAATGCGACGATGTTAGGGGTGAGTTGTCCGAAAATACTTCTCTAGTCACACGGGGGACAATGTCGAGAAGAAACTTGTGGTATGATCTCTTGTTGTCTTCTCCGGTTCCTTTTGGACATTAGGAACGATATCCTCAAGGTACTTTTGAGTGTAACCTTCAATCATTTCGTTCATTTCCTCTTGATGGTGTTGTTTCATGAATTTACGAACAAACTCCCTTTCTTTCTCGCATCTTGTCTTTCTCATCATTTAAGTCTCGTATTTGGTCAAGAAACCAATTCGGTTTTCAGAGAAACACGTCCTTCTTCTCGACTTGTTGGACAACTTTCACATATCTTTGATGAGTCCGAGATCCAAGATCGAGTGGTTTCTTCACGATTTGGATGATGATTTGGTTGATTTCTTTGATGGTGGTGGTGATGAATGAGATGAAGAGTCGATGATGAGGAGACATGAGGAGACTTCGGTCCTTAGGAGTTTCGAGGTTTTCTCTTGAGTGTGTTGGACTGCTCTAGAAGAAACTTTGTATAATCATCATCGTCATCTCTAGACTTTTCTTTCTCGCACTTCATGGTTTCCGGTTCTTCAAAGTCATATTTGATAGTATCCTCCACAAGTCGTTGTTGCTGCGTAAGAGTGGTGGTACGGATCCCTTATCGGGTCGATTAACCTCATCAGGGATCCGGAGAGTGGGCAAGACCACTTGTTCCTCCGGGCCACCCATTTGATCTTTAGCAAATTCTTCACTTTTTGAAGGTGTCGACGATTTTAAACTTCTTCCCGTATGATTTATCCAGTTGCTCTTCTTCTTCGAGCTCTCATCATAGGGTACAATTGATGGAGTCTTCCTTTCCTTGGACAAATTGGAGGACTTGGAGGTTTTGCTCTCGAGGCGGTGCTTGATTGCGATACTGAGTAATGAACCTCTTCATCTCAGATCGGTATCTTGAGCTCTCGTCCACAAGCTTTCTTTGTGGTTCAAGTGTGGAATAGGTTCGCTTCCTTTACGGAACAATCCTTTTAGAAGGAGGATTCCTTTAAGAAGCTTCCTTTGACTCACGATACTTGTTGCGCTTCCTGCACTTCCTCTTCCGGTTCTCCTTACGGTGTTCCAAGATTTTTCGTCGAGATGACCAACTTTGCCTTGTCTAACCTGCTTCGGATACCTTTTGTACGCTTCAAGCTTTCGACATCTTCGCTTAGAAGGAAATCTGGTAACACAAAGACCTTGTTTCTTTGTAGACGATTCCTTGATTCGGCGGATAGAATAGGTTCCGTCAACATATCGTGATTGTCGAGGTCATTGAGCCTCTTGGGAATATCGGGATGAAGTCCAAGTGCTCTCTCGGATCAGCAGTTTAGTATATCCGATGTAGGGAATCTTTGAGCCAAGCTTGTTGAGAAATGACATCATGTCATCCCAAATCGAGCTTCGGTAGCAATGTGTTTCATGTTGACCAATGCCCAAAATATTTGCGCTCCATGAGCTTAGGATGCTCATAGCCACCGTCACGACCGTAAAGACTTGGTGATGATCATGTAGAGAGTTCTCCATGGTTGAGGAATACTCTTAAGCTCTACATGAGAATGCTTGGTGATTACTCATGTAGCCTCGCCATAACCGATATCGATTAAGAATCGGAGAGTGAGCTCTTCAAAGGTGTGGCATATAGTTTGGTTGGTTCAATTCGTGACTTAGGAGAACATCCTTAAGTCTGCAGTGTAATGGTGACTTGTTTGTGATTGAGTCACCGTCACGTGATCCGTCCTTTGACCCTTTCCATAGTGTTCCGTAACTGCTGGATGTAGATCTCGTGAACGCTTGCGAGTGAGTGAGCATATTACGATACGGATGAGTCCTCGTATCAATAGCAATTAAACAAGAAGACTCGAGCAAGTGAGGGTGTCAAAGTCAACACGGAGATTATTCTTTCCAATCTTCATTGGATAGCCATAAGGATAGATAACAAGAATGGAGAGAACTTGAGACGCATCCACATTCATTTGTTCACCATGTCGTGATCTCGAAATAACATTAGCCAAAAGAACCAACATATCGAAAGACATAATGTTAGTCAACAGAAGGTCTTATTGTCTAGTTATTGAATGTACAGTGTCAATGATTTTTACGAGTCCTAAGTCACTTGTAAGTCCAATGGTCTAATGACGTCGAGAAATGTTTCGTGAGTTAGTTAACTTTAAATTTTAAAGTTTATGTTATCACTTATTGTTCACAACATATCAAACGATTAAGTTTATTAGTGACATTATTGGATTCGTGATGATATGATAAGTTTATTAACAAGTTTGTACACGTAACAATTCATAATGAAGGTCCATCCATGCTTATGCGTAGCAATGACAAAGTTATGCGTAGCGTGTTTTATACGCGTAGTTATAAGCTTACGCGTAGGATCCTATCTTCACGCGTAGACAAAGTTACGCGTGGGAAAAAGGGACCTTACGCGATAGATCTTACGCGTGAGGCGTATAAAACCTTACGCGTAAGGTTTACTCGTATAAGAGTAGACCTTATGCGTAGAGGGGTATTGTTCGCATATCCTTCACAGGATACGCGTAGTCCCATCAGAGAACCTTACGCGTAGGCATAACCGACTACGCGTAGGGTAATCCTTATGCGTGAAATGCAAATGACCTTTGTTCGAATTTTAAGCGTAACAAATCTCAAATAAGTTCATCAAATCATTAACATTATCACAGAATATCATTTTAACAACAATTTATGGCAAGAACACATGTCAAACAGTTATGCGTGGAAATCCTTACTCGTAGTTTAAAACCCTAAATCTACGCGTATGAATTTTATCCATAGAATTTGCACCAAAGTTTTTCTGGTATGTCATAGATGTTGTGAGAGTATATTGACCAAGTTTTAATACTTAGTTTGCAGTGAATCAAAAATACCCAAACTCAAGAACCTTAAACCCTAATTTCTAATTCTGACACAATTAGTGTTTCTGGGTGGTTATAGAGCATGGAAAGCATCAATTTATCATCATATAAACATTACACATCAACCTTTTTGACCAAAAACACTTCTCATTTGAAAACACCCAAATTCGACTCATAAACCCTAACCATTACAACGTGTTTCTGAGTGTGTTTAGAGCTTAGAAACGATATCATAGATGTTGTTAAAACATTTTGACACATTCCTTTTAACCACAAACACCCATTCTTGATTGGGTGTTCATACGTTTACGCGTAGACCACTAAATCAAGATTACACGATGTTTTAACCGTTGGATTTGTGTAAAATTTAAAACCATTGTTTAAAATCTTGTTAGGAACATGAAATCACTTACAAATTGACGATCTTAAACACGGTTTTGACGAACGATTCTTAGGCGTAGGATGTTTTAGGTTTTGAGTAATAAATGAGAAGTGAAATGTTAGGTGGAGGATATTTTATTCAAAATATCTTTAAGGTTTTGATGCTTTTGGTCCCTCCACCTTTTCCTTTATCAAACAAAGCCATTTAACTTCCATTTATGTTACCAAACAAAGATTTTAGGAAAGAAACTTGACGACACTCCCCCTCGACTTGAGAAATAATGAAAGGTTATAAGTTTAGTCCGAGGAGTGTCATTTAACCAGAAAAATGCACCACCATTGTAAAATGAAACAACCGAGATATGAAAACATGCAAGTACACTGATGTTTTGAAACAGTTAAGTGAAAATTTTCTCCCCTCAACACGTGATCATAAAAAATACTGAATTTTGAAGGATTACAGTGTTGAAGGAAGAAATGTACTTGCCATGTTGAAAGATTGTAGATTAGAAGAATATTTTTGTTGTTTTATCGGATTTTATATTTTTATATTTTGTTTTTGAAAAATATTTACAAAAGATGTTTTGGTGTTTGACGGGTTTTAAAACTGCTTTGAGAGGTCATCCAATTCCTCTTGAGTCAAACACCTCATACCAATCCGTGGATCACTCATTAAACCTAGCGGAGGCAAGGCTTTGGTGAGAAGATCTCCCAATTGGTATTCTGCACCCACAAAGTATAATTCAACGGTACCTGCTCCACGTGATCCTTGATGAAATGATAGTGTAGATCGATGTGCTTTGATTTGAGTCTTTGAATCGAGTTGCACGAGATTGCAATGGCACTCCGATTGTCGCATACATCGGGATTCTCAAATACGTAACCATAGTCTTTGAGTTGTGTTCTCATCCGGATGACTTGAGCACAACACGCGACATGGCTACATATTCGCTTGTTGATGACAAATATGTACAATCCTCGCTTCTTTGATTGCCAAGACACCGCTTTATCACCGAGAAATTGTAGAACTCTGAAGTACTTTTCCTTGAATCTAAGCATCCTGCGTGGTCGTCGTCAAAAAGCGATTAGTTCAAAACCGAATCCTTCTGATACCGGATCCCCAAGTTAATGGTTCCCTTGATGTATCGGAGGATTCTTTTAGCCTCGAGAGGTGGGTTTCAGTTGGTCGCGATCGATAACGGAGCATAGATAAACGGCAAAGACAATATCGTGTCTCTAGTCGTTAGAGATACATGAGGGACCCAATAATACTTGGTATTTGGTAGGGTCAACTAATTTCCCATGTAAATCGGTCTAGCTTCTTGGTATGAGTCATTGGTGTGGCATAAGTATCACGTGTTTTCATTCCAAATTTGTTTAACAATTCAAGGGCATATTTGGACTGACTCAAGAAAATACCATGGGGTGATTGATGAACTTGTAATCCTAGAAAGAATGTAAGTTCACCCATCATGGACATTTCAAAATTTTTCTTCATTAGTTTTGCAAAAGTGATTGAAAACTTTTTATGTGTAGACCCAAAAATGATGTCATCCACGTAAATTTGAACAATTAAGATATGTGCCCCGTGATATTGTATAAAAAGAGTTGGGTCAACCGAGCCTTTGGTGAAATTATTAGCAATGAGGAAAGATGATAGCTTATCGTACCATGCCCGAGGGGCTTGTTTGAGACCATAAAGAGCTTTGTTCAGTTTGTAGACATGGTTCGGGAACTCGGGATCAACGAATCCATCCGTTGGTCGACATAAACCGCTTTTTGAGTTGTCCATTGAGAAACGCCGCTTTGACATCCATCGATAGACCGTCATATTCATATGAGCCGCGAACGCGAGAAATATCCGAAACGACCTCAAGACGAGCAACCGAACAAAAGATTCTTCAAAGTCTATACCCTCTTCCCGACGATAACCCTTAGCAACTAGACGTGACTTGTTTGGATTACGCCCTTCAAAGATCCAATTTGTTTTTCCAAATCCATTTGAGACCAATGACGAGACCCTGTTGGTCTTTCAACCGCCCCATACTTCAAGACGCTTGAATTGGTTGAGTTCTTCTTGCATGGATTCAATCCATTGTCTTTTGTCATTGCGTCTTTAATGTTTTTAGGCTCGTTTGCGCAGACGGTGAGTGCATAAATGCAATGTTCACCATCCGTGTGAAGACGTTGTCTCAGAACGACCGGTTGATTCGGGTTGCCAATAATATTAGCCGAGGATGGTCTTTTGTCCATCGATGTGTAGATGGTTGATGTTGGTATACATTGTGCGATTCGAGGATTCAAATGGTTTGTTGAAGATTCCGCGATATCCGGTGCGGCCTCATTAGCAAACGGGTTAAAGAACGCATTTGGATCAAAATCGCGGTGGGGTACTTCATTCGTAATATCATCACCGGTTCATCATTGTTGAAGCGGTGTGTTCAACTGTTGTGTTTGAGTCAACTGGTGTAGGTGCATCTTCAACGAGTTGTTGTAGCAGTGTATCGTATAAGAATATTATCAGTTGTGCAATGAAACAATGGATACACCGGAGCACGTTCATCAATATCGCCGCGAACGTAGGAGCAAATAACCTTTCTATTTGTTGACGAGTTAGTCAGGGGCTTTGTTCACTGATGATGGGGTTGAGGAAGTTTAAGCGGTTGTGACCGGGTTCTAAGATGTTATACTCGAAGCCATTTCCGTGAGTTCATCAAATGAGCATGAATCGCTTCCATTACCTCCTTAGTTCGACGATTCCGCATTGAAACCTTTAGAATTGTCACAAGATCCAATAAAGACTCCAATATCGACTTTGGCTTTGAGCTTTCCAAAATCATCACGATCATTATTCGATAGCAAAGGGATCTAAATACATGAAAGTGTTTTAGGTTGGTTTATAGTTGTGGACAAGCTCGAAAGGGGTTTTGTTGTGGCATTTGTGATCATAGAACGGTTTTGAGTATAGCATGCGGTAGATACAACACGCCCATAAGTAATCTGAAGTTTAGCATTGATTAACATTGTTCTTGCAGCTTCCACTAACGCTCGGTTTCGTCTTTCAACAACTCCGTTTTGTTCAGTGTACGTGCAATAGATGTTTGATGCTCAATTCCCACTTTCTCATAGAATTCACGAAGGGTTTTGTTAACAAATTCGGTTCCTTTGTCCGTTCTCGATTATCCCGACGGTGTCATGGAGTGAACTCAGATTTTTGTGAGAAAGGTGATGATCATTTGTGGAGCTTGGTCTTTGCTTTGAAGAAAGTAGACCCAAGTCCAGTGAGTAGTCATCAACAATTACTAATATGTAGCGTTTGCCATTGATCGCTTGCACGCGATCGGGCCACACAAATCCATGTGAAGAAGATGAAGCACATGTCGAGAGTCAGTGTTCCACCTTTGAAGGAAAATGAGCACGAGTGCTTTTCCTTGTTCACGGTGAGCAAAGGTGATCTTTTGAATACCGGAATCGTGGGAGTCCTTCAACTAGTTTGTGTCGAGCAAGGTTGGTGATGGTTTGAAAGTTTAGATGTGAGAGACGACGTTGCCATAGCCGTGATTTTGTAGATGTTGCCTTTGAAAGTAAGCGATGGGAGAGAAGCAACCATGTCTTGCATAGAGATAGTGTAGAGACTAGAGTTACGCGAGCGGACATAAGGTCATTTCCTTGTAGATCACGAATGAAACAAGTTTTCTCCCCAAAAGCAACCTCCAAATCTCCATCACAAAATTGACCTCATCGAAAGCAGATTGTGGCGAGGCCTTCCACATAGTAAACCCTGCCGATTTCGATGTTCCCATTGACATAATCTCAGAGCCCATGATAGTCGCAAGTGATCGTTCCCGAACCCCGACGAAGCCAATGATCTTTGCAATAAAGTTTGATAACGCTTTAAGGTTGCTCGTCATGTGTCGGGAACATCCGCTATCAACAATCCAGAGAATGATCTGTATCACCGCATTACACACAGACGACACGGATGGAATAGAAGTAGATGTGGAACCCGAAATGTTAGAGGTTCCGATGCGTATATTAGACATACACACATTAATAAGTTTAAGCATCCATTTAAACCTAGTGTGTTATATATCCATTTCGCCATCTATAACTACTCTTTGCTTTAGTCTTAGTGAATGCACTAGGTGGTACTACATTCTTAGGAGGTGAACTGAGCTACAAGTGATGGCAATGATGCTTGCCTTAGAATCTAAAGAAGGCGGTCTACCAAGCACGGACTTAGAATGATTAGTGGGCCTAGAGGTATTCGATTCTTAGGATTCCGTAATCGAGAGATTATAGCTTTAGCAACACATTTGTCATGACAATCGAATTCATACTTTTACGACAAATAACACAAGGTGCATCGATCGAATATCAAAAGTGCTCAACGGTTTAGCATTCGTTACATCACTATTTCTATTACATTTTCCGACGCAACATCTATAGTGGAAGCAACATGAGTCTTATTCGAGTCCTAGGGTGTTCTTATACTTTAGCATTCCTTATTGATCTTTTCTTAGACGCAACTTCCTATTCTTCGATTGAGTGCTCCTAGGTCGTGAAGTGCGGACGCTTGGAAAAGATGCAACTATTCTGTTTCAAGAGAGGAAACACATTAGCAACTTGTGATTTGGCGGTGGAATTCTAGGTTCACGATTACTAAGTGACCGGTGCTATTCTCTTAATCACGGTAGGCGGAAGTTGTTCATACTTTCCTAACATTTCTCTTAACTTAGAGATAGTGTGAATCAAATCTTGAAGAACGAATATTACCCGCAAAATTCATGACATCTCTAGTGTAAGCAAGATAGTGATCAAGTTCATTTGATGCTTCATGTCGAGTCTTATTGAGTAAATCAAATATGACACCATATTCTGCTTAACTTTACAAGTTCTTGTTCATATTTTGAGATTTGACTTTTCAAAGACACGCTTTGATCATCCGGATGCTCAATTTTAGGATCGAAGATTTTCACCAATTGAGCGATTTTCTTTGAAAGCTAAGTTGATGATTGTGAATATCTTTTCGCACCAATGAAGACGACGTTTGGCATTGTAAATTTCGTTGAGTAATTGTTTATTTTCGCTTTTAAAGACTCGATCCAAGCACATTATCGGTGTTCTCAACATTACAACATTT
Source organism: Chrysanthemum lavandulifolium (assembly GCA_022545495.1). Taxonomy (NCBI): domain Eukaryota; kingdom Viridiplantae; phylum Streptophyta; class Magnoliopsida; order Asterales; family Asteraceae; genus Chrysanthemum; species Chrysanthemum lavandulifolium. The sequence continues at coordinate 301,580,959 of CM040241.1, read as the reverse complement.
TCAACAATACCAAGCAGAGATATGATCGATGCATATGGCAAAGAATAAAACAACACAACATTATGGATATCAAGACGATAACATCTTCCAAGAGTCGATCAACATCTTTTCTCAACATTTTCTTTTGCTTTTAGTGTTAGAAATTGATGTTTCGCTTTTCTCAAAACGTTTTCATTACCCCAAGTTCCTTATGAAAATCCTTTCCCATGCAATTGCACAACTTTTCAAGTTTTTAACATTAGGTAAAGATTTTTCTAAAAATGTCTCTTTGTTCTCGCGCGGAGGCGATTGAAAATGTTCAACTTTGATTTCGAACGATATTCTATCTCATGTTGTAAAATTTTGAGGTCGACCATGAAAATGTCAAAATATCTAAGAATATTTTGATTTTCGTGTTTTGAGTTTACTTCACTAATTGAAGGTAAAGGACCATAAGTTTGTGCAAAATCTGTTTTGGGATTAACATTAGAAGACTCGTGTGTTTTGATGATAACCCTTGGTGTGTTAGAAGAATCCGTTGGTGTGACGAAGTGACCGGTTTTGAATAATTAAAAGGTTTGTTGTAAACAACTGTTTTAATTTTGATCGACTCGCCTTCTTCGCATCTAATTCCTCTTGACGATGATATTCAACAACACTCATAACAAGATCATTAATTTTATATTCTCTTTGGAGACTTGTGATTTGGTTTGAATATTTTGGTCGAAAGCTTTGGTTTGTAGTCGCAAGATTTGGTCCATATCCTTTTGGATCGGGTTTCAAAGTAAACTTTTCAATAGCGCATCGACTCACCATGTTTATAAACAACGCTTTTAAACTCTTTAAGTTTTCGTTGTGCCGATAATTTCTTCAAGAAGGTCATCTACCCGATTCGTTGAATGCTTTTTGTATCACGGAGAACTGTTTTTGACAAGTTAACAACTCAACCTTAGCTTTTTGATTTTCCAAGGTGAGCGTTAATTTGCTTTTTATGTTCATGTTTCATTGTTCTATTTCGGACAACAAAGCATTCTTCAAGCAACTAGATCACGATCCGTCTCTAAATACTTTTCGTTTTGATGAGATTTAGTAAAGGTCGCTTCAAAACCTTTTCACGTTTTTCTTGAGTTTTGAAAAAGTTGAGTTGCTTTTGTAAACAATCAAAATCCTTGGTTAACGATGCATTTTACTTTTTAAGGTCCGATTTAATGCAACACATTCAAGAATTTGGGATTGTTGGTCTTTAAGTAATGTAACAAGATCCGGATGAGGCAAAGGTTCATCGTGTTCAACGTGAGTCACAACATGATCATTATTTAGATCCTCAAGTATAACCACGGAGTCAATTTGATTATCAAGAGAAACCATAAGGTCATCTTGATCTTCAAATGTAACTACTGGTTTATTTGAAAATTGTCGAATGAGATGTAGATGACTCATTTTGAACATTCCGAGCCGCGTTTATTCGAGATATTGATGGAGATATTAGTTCGAGATATGATGATGGTTTGTTCGGTGCACGAGACAAGCCATCGATGTCACTCTGTTGGCCTGTTTCACCATGTGTAACTCTTGCATATTAGCCATCAACATAATTGTGCATTGGCACCGCAAGTCCTCCATATCAAAATACTTCATGAATCATTCTACAAACCAAATTACCACCTTACCATTTCACCATAGAATAAACTACAATTCTACCCATACTCACCAAAATAAAGTGTTCTTTAATACCTTGAAAGGTATTCCGAACCACTCTATTGGTTACTTATTTCCTCACAAATGCGCTTTAAGTTAATACCCCACAAATGAAATGATCAATGTCCACCTTGATAGCTAAGCTCGACCTTAGGATGTATCCTACACCTCGCCTAAAACCATAGACAACCATGGAGTTCATCAACTATTAAACCTCCATCCTTACCCAATTTAGACAACTAAACCCTACTCGTAGCTATGGGTAAATATTATATCATGCTACACATTCTTACTACAACAAAATTTTCAAATTGGAGGATTCTCTTAAAAAAAAAAATAAATTCCAAATCCCTCATTAAAATGAGACAAAATGCTGAAACACTAAAAGTTTCGCAAAATTTCCTTATACATCCCATAATTAAGAACCGGTTTTACAACCTTTTAAAAATGTGTCATTTTTACATATTATTGATTTTTAAATCTGGTCTTAGTTAAACTTGTGCAAACATTTATTCGAAAGAAAAATTCAAAAACAAATGTTTCTTCACCATTTAAAGAAGAAAGCACACAAACCCATAGCAAACCTTAAGAATCAACCCATATACCTTAGAACCATTAAACACCAGAAAAAGGCACGCTTTGATAAAACCATGAGAAGTTAGAGGTGTCCACACTAACAAAATAGTGAAACCTCATAACATCAAAATTTGAACTTTCACCTAATGAACCTACCCCAGAAAAATCATGACTCCTCAGATAGAGGATGTGCTCCTGGCACAACACCTAGGTAACCATACCCAAAGAGGAAACCTTAGAAACAACCTAGGGACAATTCAAAACTTGTTCCAAATACCATCCTCTTGTTCCCGACACCTCATCGGGTAACGTAAACTGAGATCCGGGACGGATCTCCTGTAAGGTGGGTAGACTATAACAACCCGTAAAATTTCGGATTATTTTAATAATATTTATCGCGTCAGAAAATTCAAATCGATTATTTTCTGACAAAATGCCAATATCTAAAATTTAAAAACGAGAGGTTATCTCGTGAATTTAGGAAGCCACCAAGACCAAGACGCAGCGTCGACACCGATTAAATAACGGCAAACAATTATAATCAAATTTCAACGTAATAAGAATGTCATATTATTACGCTTATAAAATCGTTTCGAAAATATAATTTCTATATCTTTCGGTACCGGTAAGCGACGTTCTTCGAGATTCGACAAAACACGGAAAGAGTTATACAGTAATTATAATAAAACAAACGCATATACACCTGTCCCACTTCTTTCTTCTTCATTTCCTTTTACGCTTCTTCCAAAACCAGGAAACAAGAAAGAGTCTTGCTCCCTTTCCTCTTCAGTCACCATGATCCATCACCACATATTTCAGCCACATAATCTACTCTAAGGAACACTAGCTCGGCTGAGAATCGAGATGGAATCCATGTAGAGTGCCACGCTACAACCAAGAAGAGAAAGAGGACACAAGGCTTCCTAAATGTACATCTATATATAGCGTCAACCCTTGAAGCCGGTTCATCCACCCTCACGACACAAAAATAATTAGGGTTCTTGATAATTAGGGTTTCTTGAAATCAAGGGTTTCTTGAAATTGATTGAGGGGTTTTGTTCTTGGATGCATAAAGAAGCTATCTCAAGGGTGTAATTGTTCCAATTCGTCCCAAGTTTTCCCCAATTGAGCTTGTTGTTTTCGGTATTCATCTATTTTGTAAGAACATATTTATTGTTAATTTATCTCTTTTTGAATCCACTGAGTTTGAAATGTCATTGGTCTAATTTGAAATTATAAAATTTCTGTCCATACCGATTGATATAAACCATAAGTGATATTGATTTATGTGGGTTAAAGAATGTTGAATCAATGTTAAGTAAACTGTGTTGTTGTTGTGGCTGTCGATAAACAAATAAAAGAAGCAGAAACATTTTCAAGTTTTGTACTCCTTTATAACCGGCTTATGAGGACTAAACTTTTATTTCATATTCGGATGAGTTTAAACTTATAAAATTTTGGCATCGTATGGTAAATAAAGTGGGTAAGAAAAGAAAATCTAAAACTTTATGTTCGCTTACTTAAGATTTCAGTTTAAGGTATAAGGGTAGATGTTGTTTCGCTTCCTTTGGCCTTGTGTTGCCACGACTGAAATTGTGAGCACACCCCCGATGGTGTTGTTTGTTATATTGCCTCGGGTAGGAGCTAGGCCACTCAAATGGGTTGTTTTGTTTCCTTTAGTGTCTACTTCCGTAATCCCGTAAGACCCACATCGTAGGGGTGACAAGTCACGGGTAGTACCCGATACTACTAGTCACTAGTAGATTAAAAGGAAATGATTAATGTCCTTGTTGGTTACGTGTTCGGAATATTAATAAATTAACAAGAAAGTCCCTGTGGTTGTCCTTGTGATGTGGTCGACCCACTGTTACAACAGTGGGCATACCTTTGGTCTTGATTCTTTCCTTTCAAATATTACAATCACAAGAGTCTTGGTTTGAGTTTAGTATGTATCCTTGCCACATCTCGCACACTCAAAAGTGTAATTAAATGGAGTGATATTTGTTTCGGTTCGACCACAATTTCATTCCTTACATTTGGTAAAATACTCATGTCACAATGCTTTCACAAATCTGCATACAAGTTCTAATGACAAGATTTTAACTCTCAAGCCCAAAAGGGGCGTTTGTTTGACCCACCGACAACATCCAAGGGCTGTTTGAGTGCTTATTAAACCGCACAAAAGAGTGCGTTTGGTGTTGCGTATAACAGCCCCTAAAGGGGTGCGTTTTGTTTGTTTATTTTCTGCACCAAGGGCGCATTTGCAGCTGCTAAATTCAGCCCCTAAAGGCTCCGTTTGGCCACTGATTTTCAGCTCCAAAAGGGTGTTTTCGCCTGCTGATTTTCAGCTCCAAAAAGGGTGCATCTGCCGGCTGATTTTCAGCTCAAAAAGGGCGCGGTTCGTGCCTATTTTCTGCACCAAAAAGGTGCGATTGGGATGCTTTTGTATTGCTGTTAAGCAGCCCCATCAGGGGTGTTTGCTTTGCCGCCTAACAGCCCACCAAGGGCATCTTTAGTCCTATGTAATCTCGGGTTATAAAGTCGTACTTTGAAACACGAGACTATATATACATATCACGCCTAAGAATAAACTACTGTATATTTCAAATCCATAAAAACTTGCCAAAAGAAAAAGGGAAACTAAACCTATAAGTTCGAAAACATTTATTAATCACATAGTTAACTTACATGTATACTTAATATGTTTTTAATAAAAGCTTGTATGGGTTTTATAAAATATAAACCGCTATCTCCTTAAACTAATATTTTGTAATCTATAGTTACAACGATTTAACAAATAGAGTTGTGCGTCGGAGTTATGTCCAATTTTCGCAAATATATCTATATCATGCTTTTATGATAACAAATGGAATACTTGTATTGTAACTTCAAATGTAGTTGAATTAAGTTGACACTTAAAATTTTCTTATACATTACAAAGGAGACGTGAAGGGTATATATAAATACTTCTAATTTAGGACTCATATATAATACAATCTTTCAAAACATATTAGCATTTGAAATGTATTAATGTAATCCATCCTATTTTCATTTACAATCGGAATGATTAAGTTGTCGCTACAAGCATGATTATTTCTTTTAAAAATGTATACTCATGGAAGGTATTTTGGAAACTTACAAATGTGTACAAGTCGAATCGTACTTAAAATTTTTCTTTATACAATCATTAGTAACAAAAACATATATATATGAATTCTATATACATGGGTGTATACATATATTCCCTTCAATTATGATATCCACTTAGTCCGATAATGTCCTAATAAATGTACAAACCTTTCGTACATTGTCATTCAGTTTCATCGAACCGAAGTCTTGTTCATCCTTGATACCTTTTTATGCGTGTACCCATCTAAGCATTATCATTTGGTCATCATTGAACCAAAGTCGTAATTCTTTCTTCGAGATTCCTTCCATGTCATATCCTCATAAGCCAAGATCCACCCAAATCTTTGTAAACTGTTCTAAGATAAATGATGCCACATAAACAACAACAACAACAACAAAAACATTTAAAACTTATAAAGTTGGTTAAACTTTATCGAGTCTTGAACAAAAAGACTAAATTGCCGTAATAATTAGGTTGCATGTTGGAGCCGTGCACTATCACTCCTTGATTAAATTCCTTTCATACTTCATATTGCACATTGCCAAGGTGAGTTTCATAGCCCCTACTTTTAACTGCTTTATACTTGTTTTGGGGGAAGATACATGCTCATTTTACTTAAATCATTTTACTTGTGCATTCCATGCATACTATGCTTTTACATGTTTAAAGTTTTCATCATACATAGATGCCTTATGGACCATACCAAAATGTTTGACCTAGAATATTACGCATTTTAGCCTAAGTCCTCGGATCCCAAATTGCCTCTTCATGAACCGTCAATTCCCTACTTTGAAGCCGAATGTTATAAATAGATCTATTGAGGGTGACTCCTGTTCGGTTGACCCGCTTGGGTCAAGGCGAAACATATAGCATGTCGGGACCGAGTGTATTGGGATAAACACTCGCCATGGGATCCACAAATGTATGACTTCTCAGTGCATACAAGAACTGTCGTAGTTTCGGTTGCATGAACTTAGTGCTAGCGTAATACATTCAACATATGACATTATATTCGTTGTAATGTACATATACCCTACTTATGGTCCACTAATGAAATCTCTTTTATGAAACCCTTTATGAACTCGAAATCATGAACTTTATGACATTATGCAAGACGTAATGATCATCGAAACCAAATTTGAAACAAAGGTATGATATCTATTTTAAATAAACCTATGAACTCACCAACAGTAGTCGACTCCTTTAGCATGTATCTTCGTGTTTTGAGGTGATAGCCTATCTTTGGAGGCGCAAGGCAAAGGCATGACATGGTCATAGATGACTGATTTATGTATTGGGACCACTCGTTTATAATGGGTCATTTTCCGCACTACTTAATAATGTAAACATTGTTTTTAATAATGAATAAAAATTTATTTATGAAAAACCAATTGTTCTATGCTTATGTTGTGATACCAATTTAGTAGCACCCCAATACACGTATGCTTCCGCTGAGTCATTTTTGGGGGTGTTACAGATTGGCATCAGAGCCTAGGTTATAGAGAACTGGGTATATTTTTAAAACCTAGACTATAACCACTTTTACAAAAACTAAAACCTATGACCGACACGTGCCTGCCTGCCAAGCCGATGCCTCACTTATGATCCTGTTGAGATCATACTTGATAAGATACATGTTTTATCACTGCTCACCTAGTTTCATTATAGGTTATAATTATTTTTCCCTATACGTATACTTACGTATCACAGCACTACACCTTTCTCTCGCATAAAGAGAATTATTGTTCTAATCCTTCAAGACAACCTTTAAAAGTATTGTGACATATTACTAGCATAACTAAGCTAAGTATTTCAAACTTCATTGAACCTCGGGTGAATGTGATCGATCACCTATATTCAACTAGTGGACAATGGGACATAGCTCGATCACCTATGTCCGACTCGAGGTGAATTTTGCAAGACTTAGGATAGTTATAATAGCCTTATGTCAAGTGAGAAAATGATAAACATGCAACATTTCAATAAACCACACATTGACGGTTACCCTGAAGCCACACACTGGCGTCACACTATCCTTTAAACGCAAGCCACTCATCGGCATACACTAATCACAAGCCACTCATCGGCATACACTAATCATAAGCCACTCACTGGCATCACAATATATTTTTTTTATCATAAGCCACTCACTGGCGTCATACTACTTCTTAATCATAAACTTTATAATTCCATATCACAACCGGATTATGTTATAGTCACTCCTACCCCACACCTTACACCCCATGGACAAATCAAACCATTCTAGGAGCAACCTTCTAAAATACCTATGAGAAAGATTCCCTAGTGGGAATAGGCAACAAAAAGAACAATAAACCGCTAGCAAAATCTAGAAAGACACGACAAATGACCTATAATCCCACAAAACTTGAAAATTTCACCATTGAAAGTTTGATACCTAAAAACTCCACCCACCTTTTAAGAATAACCGTGCCTACATTGTTACTCTTCTACAAACAAAATAGTTGCCATACAAACTATTTCCGATTATTCCTCAAACCATTATAATCAAAATACTTCATGAATCATTCTACAAACCAAATTACCACCTTACCATTTCACCATAGAATAAACTACAATTCTACCCATACCTTACCAAAATAAAGTGTTCTTTAATACCTTGAAAGGTATTCCAGAACCACTCTATTGGTTACTTATTTCCTCACAAATGCGCTTTAAGTTAATACCCCACAAACAGAAATGATCAATGTCCACCTTGATAGCTAAGCCTGACCTTAGGATGTATCCTACACCTCTGCCTAAAACCATAGACAACCATGGAGTTCATCAACTATTAAACCTCCATCCTTACCCAATTTAGACAACTAAACCCTACTCGTAGCTATGGGTAAATATTATATCATGCTACACATTCTTACTACAACAAAATTTTCAAATTGGAGGATTCTCTTAAAAAAAAAGAAATAAATTCCAAATCCTCATTAAATGAGACAAAATGTCAAACACTAAAAGTTTCATAAAATTTCCTTATACATCCCATAATTAAGAACCGGTTTTACAACCTTTTAAAAATGTGTCATTTTTACATATTATTGATTTTTAAATCTGGTCTTAGTTAAACTTGTGCAAACATTTATTCGAAAGAAAAATTCAAAAACAAATGTTTCTTCACCATTTAAAGAAGAAAGCACACAAACCCATAGCAAACCTTAAGAATCAACCCATATACCTTAGAACCATTAAACACCAGAAAAAGGGTACGTTTTGATAAAACCATGAGAAGTTAGAGGTGTCCACACTAACAAAATAGTGAAACCTCATAACATCAAAATTTGAACTTTCACCTAATGAACCTACCCCAGAAAAATCATGACTCCTCAGATAGAGGATGTGCTCCTGGCACAACACCTAGGTAACCATACCCAAAGAGGAAACCTTAGAAACAACCTAGGGACAATTCAAAACTTGTTCCAAATACCATCCTCTTGTTCCCGACACCCCATCGGTAACGCAAATCGAGATCCGGATGATCTCCAGAAGGTGGGTAGACTATAACAACCCGTAAAATTTGGATTATTTTAATAATATTTATCGCGTCGGAAAATTCAAATCGATTATTTTCCTCGACAAAATGCCAATATCTAAAATTTAAAAACGAGAGGTTATCTCGTGAATTTAGGAAGCCGCCAAGCACATAGCGTCTTCGACAATCGATTAAATAACGGCAAACAATTATAATCAAATTTCAACGTAATAAGAATGTCATATTATTACGCTTATAAAATCGTTTCCGAAAATATAATTTCTATATCTTTCGGGTACCGGTAAGGTACGTTTACTCAAGGATTCGACAAAACACGGAGTACAAGTTATACAGTAATTATAATAAAACAAACGCATATACACCTGTCCCACTTCTTTCTTCTTCATTTCCCTTTTTACGCTTCTTCCAAAACCAGGAAACAAGAAAGAGTCTTGCTCCCCTTTCCTCTTCAGTCACCATGATCCATCACCACATATTTCAGCCACATAATCTACTCTAAGGGAACACTAGCTCGGCTGAGAATCGAGATGGAATCCATGTAGAGTGCCACGCTACAACCAAGAAGAGAAAGAGGACACAAGGCTTCCTAAATGTACATCTATATATAGCGTCAACCCTTGAAGCCGGTTCATCCACTCCTCACGACACAAAAATAATTAGGGTTCTTGATAATTAGGGTTTCTTGAAATCAAGGGGTTTCTTGAAATTGATTGAGGGGTTTTGTTCTTGGATGCATAAAGAAGCTATCTCAAGGGTGTAATTGTTCCAATTCGTCCCAAGTTTTCCCCAATTGAGCTTGTTGTTTTCGGTATTCATCTATTTTGTAAGAACATATTTATTGTTAATTTATCTCTTTTTGAATCCACTGAGTTTGAAATGTCATTGGTCTAATTTGAAATTATAAAATTTCTGTCCATACCGATTGATATAAACCATAAGTGATATTGATTTATGTGGGTTAAAGAATGTTGAATCAATGTTAAGTAAACTGTGTTGTTGTTGTGGCTGTCGATAAACAAATAAAAGAAGCAGAAACATTTTCAAGTTTTGTACTCCTTTATAACCGGCTTATGAGGACTAAACTTTTTATTTCATATTCGGATGAGTTTAAACTTATAAAATTTTGGCATCGTATGGTAAATAAAGTGGGTAAGAAAAGAAAATCTAAAACTTTGCGTTCGGCTTACTTAAGATTTCAGTTTAAGGTATAAGGGTAGATGTTGTTTCGGCTTCCTTTGGCCTTGTGTTGCCACGACTGAAATTGTGAGCACACCCCCGATGGTGTTGTTTGTTATATTGCCTCGGGTAGGAGCTAGGCCACTCAAATGGGTTGTTTTGTTTCCTTTAGTGTCTACTTCCGTAATCCCGTAAGACCCACATCGTAGGGGTGACAAGTCACGGGTAGTACCCGATACTACTAGTCACTAGTAGATTAAAAGGAAATGATTAATGTCCTTGTTGGTTACGTGTTCGGAATATTAATAAATTAACAAGAAAGTCCCTGTGGTTGTCCTTGTGATGTGGTCGACCCACTGTTACAACAGTGGGCATACCTTTGGTCTTGATTCTTTCCTTTCAAATATTACAATCACAAGAGTCTTGGTTTGAGTTTAGTATGTATCCTTGCCACATCTCGCACACTCAAAAGTGTAATTAAATGGAGTGATATTTGTTTCGGTTCGACCACAATTTCATTCCTTACATTTGGTAAAATACTCATGTCACAATGCTTTCACAAATCTGCATACAAGTTCTAATGACAAGATTTTAACTCTCAAGCCCAAAAGGCGTTTGTTTGACCCAATCGACAACATCCAAGGGCTGTTTGAGTGCTTATTAAACCGCACAAAAGAGTGCGTTTGGTGTTGCGTATAACAGCCCCTAAAGGGGTGCGTTTTGTTTGTTTATTTTCTGCACCAAGGGCGCATTTGCAGCTGCTAAATTCAGCCCCTAAAGGCTCCGTTTGGCCACTGATTTTCAGCTCCAAAAGGGTGTTTTCGCCTGCTGATTTTCAGCTCCAAAAAGGGTGCATCTGCCGGCTGATTTTCAGCTCAAAAAGGGCGCGGTTCGTGCCTATTTTCTGCACCAAAAAGGTGCGATTGGGATGCTTTTGTATTGCGGTTAAGCAGCCCCATCAGGGGTGTTTGCTTTGCCGCCTAACAGCCCACCAAGGGCATCTTTAGTCCCACGTAATCTCGGGTTATAAAGTCGTACTTTGAAACACGAGACTATATATATATCACGCCTAAGAATAAACTACTGTATATTTCAAATCCATAAAAACTTGCCAAAAGAAAAAGGGAAACTAAACCTATAAGTTCGAAAACATTTATTAATCACATAGTTAACTTACATGTATACTTAATATGTTTTTAATAAAAGCTTGTATGGGTTTTATAAAATATAAACCGGCTATCTCCTTAAACTAATATTTTGTAATATATAGTTACAACGACGAACAAATAGAGTTGTACGTCGGAGTTATGTCCAATTTTCGGCAAATATATCTATATCATGCTTTTATGATAACAAATGGAATACTTGTATTGTAACTTCAAATGTAGTTGAATTAAGTTGACACTTAAAATTTTCTTATACATTACAAAGGAGACGTGAAGGGTATATATAAATACTTCTAATTTAGGACTCATATATATAATACAATCTTTCAAAACATATTAGCATTTGAAATGTATTAATGTAATCCATCCTATTTTCATTTACAATCGGAATGATTAAGTTGTCGCTACAAGCATGATTATTTCTTTTAAAAATGTATACTCATGGAAGGTATTTTGGAAACTTACAAATGTGTACAAGTCGAATCGTACTTAAAATTTTTCTTTATACAATCATTAGTAACAAAAACATATATATGAATTCTATATACATGGGTGTATACATATATTCCTTCAATTATGATATCCACTTAGTCCGATAATGTCCTAATAAATGTACAAACCTTTCGTACATTGTCATTCAGTTTCATCGAACCGAAGTCTTGTTCATCCTTGATACCTTTTTATGCGTGTACCCATCTAAGCATTATCATTTGGTCATCATTGAACCAAAGTCGTAATTCTTTCTTCGAGATTCCTTCCATGTCATATCCTCATAAGCCAAGATCCACCCAAATCTTTGTAAACTGTTCTAAGATAAATGATGCCACATAAACAACAACAACAACAACAAAAACATTTAAAACTTATAAAGTTGGTTAAACTTTATCGAGTCTTGAACAAAAAGACTAAATTGTCGTAATAATTAGGTTGCGTGTTGGAGCCGTGCACTATCACTCCTTGATTAAATTCCTTTCATACTTCATATTGCACATTGCCAAGGTGAGTTTCATAGCCCCTACTTTTAACTGCTTTATACTTGTTTTTGGGGAAGATACATGCTCATTTTACTTAAATCATTTTACTTGTGCATTCCATGCATACTATGCTTTTACATGTTTAAAGTTTTCATCATACATAGATGCCTTATGGACCATACCAAAATGTTTGACCTAGAATATTACGCACTTAGCCTAAGTCCTCGATCCCAAATTGCCTCTTCATGAACCAATCGATTCCTGCTGGAAGCGCGAATGTTATAAATAGATCTATTGAGGGTGACTCTCTGTTCGTTGACCCGCTTGGGTCAAGGCGAAACATATAACATGTCGGGACCGAGTGTATTGGGATAAACACTCGCCATGGGCTCCACAAATGTATGACTTCTCTGTGCATACAAGAACTGTCGTAGTTTCGGTTGCATGAACTTAGTGCTAGCGTAATACATTCAACATATGACATTATATTCGTTGTAATGTACATATACCCTACTTATGGTCCACTAATGAAATCTCTTTTATGAAACCCTTTTCTGAACTGAAATCATGAACTTTATGACATTATGCAAGACGTAATGATCATCGAAACCAAATTTGAAGCAAAGGTATGGATATCTATTTTAAATAAACCTATGAACTCACCAAACAGAAGTCGACTTCTTTAGCATGTATCTTCGTGTTTTGAGGTGATAGCCTATCTTTGGGCGCAAGGCAAAGGCATGGCATGGTCATAGATGACTCGATTTATGTATTGGGACCACTCGTTTATAATGGGTCATTTCCGACTACTTAATAATGTAAACATTGTTTTTAATAATGAATAAAAATTTATTTATGAAAAACCAATTGTTCTATGCTTATGTTGTGATACCAATTTAGTAGCACCCCAATACACGTATGCTTCCGCTGAGTCATTTTTGGGGGTGTTACATTAGATGAGGAACGAATACGTTTGTTGGATTTGTTTGTGTAACGGCCAAAAGCATTAGCAATCATCACAAATCCTTGTTGCAATGCTTCGAACGAATCGATTTCCTCAGTCGCTTCACTGACATATGCTTGAGCATTGTTATTGTTGTATGGAACCGCTTGATTTTGTTGAGGTTGTTCTTTGTGAAGGTGTGTTTGAAGCGATTGGTTGAGTTCTTTGGTTGAGAGGATAATTATGTTGAGCATACAAGGCAAGTTGTTGATTATCCGGATGTATTTGTTTAGCAATTTGAGCACGGAGAATCCTTTCCCGATCAACTTCCTTTTCATGAGGCTTCAGTAATCGTATAACAATCCATAAGTAGAATGATGCATATTCTTCGCAGACGGAGAAAATGACATACTTCTCCCATTCGGACCAAGACTACTCGGGAACTTAGTATTCACTGCAATTCTTGGCATGATGATGTTGTGTTTATCCAAATCATTGATGATGTCTCAAAATCGATGATGATAGGACTCTAATGTCTCTCCGTGTTCAATCATGAAGTGTTCATAAGCCAAGTAAATTTTGGATTCCAAATCCTCCTGATTGAAAGCTGGATCCTTCCATAAGAAGACGAATATGATCCCACATTTTTGTGCGTCTTTTGAGCATCAACACTACGAAGAATTGGGTTTGGTAATCCTAAGAGGATGTATTCCATTGCAAGTTCATCGACCGTAGTGTAGAAGTTACGTAGCATTTAGATCCTGCAATGATAGCAATGTTGGTTTGTTCATCTCTTGGTGGAACAACAGTTGGATCTCCGGCACAATGACGGGCATCTCAAATGGACCTTCCAAGATGACCTTCTTTAAGAACTTTCCATGTGGTTTCTTGGATCACAAAACCTAAAGAACCTTATCACCCATTGATCGTAGTTTCTGGGTGAGCATTGGAGGTCTATCAGTGATCCGACTTCATGAATTGATTGTTGGTCGCTTAAAGCTTCACACATCTTTGCAAACGAAGTGGGTTCCTTCATAGTGTTCCTTGATGGATGTTGATTGAAATCGTTTGTGTAGGTTGAACTTGAAGACTTGGTGGTGTTTGAACCATTTGTGGTGGTGGAATTGCACCAATTTGTGGAGTATGTTCTTGATTAAATTGTTGTTGATAAATAGCTTGTTGTTGATTCCATTGTTGATGTTGTGGAGTTAATTGTTGTTGTTGTTGATGATTATAAGTGTGAGGAAATAGTTAGAGTATGGTGGTTGAGACATGTTGATAAACTTGTAGTAAAAATGGATCTTTGTAGTCGAATGAACCTTTGTTGATGAAGTGACCTTAGGCGTAGAAAAGACAAGAGACCAAGTAGTACTTATGCGTAAAAACACCAAAAGTTACGCGTAACAATAAGGAGTTACGCATAGGATTTAGCTTACGCGTAAGTAGGATAAAAGCACTAAAGTTATGTGTAGACAAAAGTTAGGCGTGAAAGTTAGGCGAGGATTACCTTATCGTGAACTAAGTTTGCGCAAAGTGAATCTTATCGATTTCTGGCGTAAGCTTATGCTTATGCGTAAGTTTAGGGTTTTTTTTTTTTTGCCCAAATGATCTTTTACACTATCACGGTGCAAAAGATATCCAAAGTTGACGATTTTCGGACTTATCCAAGTAAGAAACACGGAATAAACCACGAAAATGAAGATCGAGCCAAGGATAATCTTACGCGTAATTTTAGGGTTTTAATACGCGTGGGATTACTCATAATTTTGATTTTGCCTAAATGTGTTTCTAAACCGATTTTTGTTATGGAATAGCTTCAATAGTACCAAAAGAACACAAAAGTGTGAAACTTGATGTACCAAAATCGGCTAAGCGGGTTACGCGTAGAACGACACCCAAGAACAAAAACAAGCTTAAAACGTATATCCACGCGTAAAGGTTGAAACTTTTTCCAAAACAAGTATTTTAACACCTTAAAACGTTGAAAGTACAAGAATCTTGGATTAAAAGTGTAAAAACAAGTTTTAAGCGAACCAAAGTATCAAGGTGCGTTGTAGGCGTAGGACCGAAACCCACTTCAAAAACAAACACGATTCACCCAACTAGTAGTCTCTGATACCACTGTTAGGTCACTAGTTTTACAAACACAAGTATTATAGAAAGGAGATGAGGCGATTGAACAAGTAAACAAACACACACACGATAATAGCTAATACGGTTTAGGCGTAGTGAGTAAATGAAAAGAAAACTTGAACAACCAACCCTCAAATGAGGGTTAACAAGAGTATTTATAGGAGGGAAGCTAGGGCAACACTCCTAGTTCCCATCCTTTCTTATATGGGCTTGGGCCTAACCTTATGGGCCTTCTACATAAGCTAGACCTTAATCAAACATAAAGGCCATAATAAGCTACCTATTACATATGAAATATAAATACTTGAAATACTGTTTAATAATGATTCCAACAAGGAGGCTGAATGGGAATGCTTATTAAAAACTGCCTATAATAGGGAAGGTTTGGGATTCCTTATATTAAATCCTATATATGCAAATGCAGATGCAAATAAAGAAACAAAAGTGTTAAAAAAAAGTACTAAGTTTCAAAAACAACAGAATAACATACTTTGTTTTAGGGAATTATCTATCAGAATAACAAATCGATACAGTTTTTATAAGAAGTTCATCCACGCCAAGATATATTATCTATCAGCTAAGGGGGCGTTTGTTTCAGCTTATATAATGGGCTTATGGTTTATTTGGTTTTGGGGCTTATGTTTCATAAGCTCACTTTTTGTGGCTTATTTTGAAACTTGTGAGATTATATAAACTTATCATGACATGATAAGCTTATATAAGCCAGATTATCTCAAAATAAGCCACAAAACGTGAGCTTATGAAACATAGCCCGAAACCAAATAAGCCATAAGCCAGCTATATAACTCGAAACAAACACCTCCTGAGTTATCTCTACCATTTGAGTGCATAACCATTCTACTCTTTCTTATGTCTCCCTTGATTTTAAGCTTTAAGTCCGGAAATGAAGCCAAGGAAAAAGACAACATGGGCAAAACTAATAAATCACTCATTTCAACAACAAAGCATAAAAAATTTAAAGAAGCTCACAAAATCAGAATTGCAACATTTAAAAATAAAGATAAAGATAACTCACTTGTAGGGGGTTTGGTGAAGAGCAGAAGAGGCGCTGCTGGTATGGTAGCTAGATGGAGAGAAAGATTCTTGACTATTAATGTTCCTTTAGGCGGTCAATTGAAATTTTTGAAGAGAATGTAAATTAAATCCCGCCTAAAACTTTTTACACATGTGTATTTGGTTATATACTACACTCAGTTCTCGAGTTGAAAAGGAAGAGGAAAGTAAAGGAAATGGAAAGCTTTTTTGTGTTTTTGAGTCCTTTTTATAGGAGGAAAGGGAAACGGAAAGGAAATAGAGAGGAAGATTTGATTAGTAAATATTCCTCCCACTTTTGGGAGGAAAGGGAAAGGAAACGGAACCGTATGTTGTGTAAAGACTAATATACCATTTTCAAAACATTTGACATTAATAATTAAAGGGCATATATGTAATTTGACCAAATTTTTTTCTTTTTCTTCTCACTCAAGAACATGATTATGATTACTTTCCTTTTCATTTCCTCTATCTCAAGAACATAACAACTAACACTTACTTTCCTTTTCCTTTTCTTTTTCTTTTTCTTTTCCCTTTCCTATTCTTTTCCATTTCCCTCCCCTAAAAACACTAGAACTGAGCGTAGGTGATGGGGTGTTTATTTATTTATTTATCTATGTATTTATTTATCTATACTACTTTATAAAAGGTTTTGGACTTTCTAAATAACGAAGTCTTAAATTTTTTAAGACCAAAAAACATTTATTAATCAGGAAATAATTAAACCTTAATACACATAATTAAGTGTCTTTACATATTAAGTTGTAACAGTCTTATTATATAAATGCAGCTCATTTAAAGCATAAGAATTGTAACAGCCCACTTAAACCATATGAATTTTAACAGAAGCACTCTCCCTCACCTCTCATTGCCAAAAACAAAATACAAACACAAACAATAAATCAGAACACACACCACGTCTCTTTTCTCTCACTCTAAACCGCTTTCAACAGTGTGTCGCGCCGCCATCGTCGCACAATAACCATTGCCGTCATGCGGCGACCACCAAAATGGTTTTAAAGTTTTGAGGTTTTTTTTTTTTTTTTTTTTTTTTTTAATAGATCTATGTATATTAATCAAGTTTTGAAGGTTTTATTTTATAGATCTGTAGATTTTATTTGGAGATTTGCGTTTTTATAATATTTTCAACATTTTATGTTACAGCGGCGGCCGTGCCGCCGCTAAACTGCTGGTGTTGCCGGAAACCGAGGATGAAGCTTGAGGTAACCGAAGATGATGAAGGATGTTGTTAAATAAACATTATATTTCAAACACTAAACTTTGAAAAGAATTGTAACCGAATATAACTTAGAAGTAAAGGTTATTATTGGATAGTTTATTCACATTTATTTTGATCTACATAAAAGAGATAAATCATGGATGTAACTGAAATAATGATGATAAAGAGACTTAGTATTAAACTTGAAATACACACTTGATTTTTCATTTTTATTTTAGTTCGTTTTACTGTTATTGGTATTGACTAGCTTTGGAGCACTTGATTTTTCATTTTATTTTAGTTCAAGAAGAGATTATACTTCCATTTGGTGTAGTACTTTTGTTGGATGGTGTATTTGGATTGTGTTTGGATATTACGAGATCTGACCATGGATATAAGATATAATATTGACTTTTGATTTGTTTTACTGAAGCGAGAGATGGACCTGCCATTGTTAAACAAACAATATTTCAACTGCCGAAGAAAAAAAGAATCCGTCGGAATGTGACACTGCCGGAAAAACGAGAAAAAGCGCACACACGCATATGTATCGCCACCATCACCCCTTTCGCAAGAACCATTGGCCACCATTCGTGTTTGAAACCCAAGTTGTGTTTTGGATTTGTATTAGAGATGTACCAGGTTTTTGTATTAGATGATTTCAATGATCTTGAATTTTATTTTTGCGAGTTCTTACGTGGGTTTGTAACGCAAATCATTTTTATTTTTATAAAATCATCATATAAAAAGTACTACCATATTTGGTTGTTTTTTCTGTTTGTGTATATGAAATTAAAGTAGTGAGGTTGTTATTTTGTTGTTAAAGTTGTTCGAACTTCGAAGAATCCCAAATCATAGCACAAATATAAAGTGTCGTGTTTAATTTGCAATAAAGATTTTACATCAAGTGAGTTTTTGAGTCATTAAGATTAGCTACAAGTTTGACCTCAAAAGGCAAACATTTCAATACAGTAATATCTATACTACTTTATAAAAGTTTAAAACTTTTTAAATAAAAAAGTCTTAAAATTTTTAAGACCAAAAATATTTCTTTAAAAGTAAATTATCAAATAAATTATCAAGCCATTAGTCAATATTGTTCACAATATTGGTCAATACTGACTTAATGATTATGGTCCATACGTTTTGTATGTTATTACTAAGAGACTTTACGGCTGTTAAAAACCCTTTTGTAACCGCACATTAATTAATTTTGTAACAGCCCATTAACTTTCATTAACTTGTGATCACCATAAACAGGGATATAATCCCCCTCCCCACACAACAATTTCATCATACAAAAAATCCCTCCACATGGTACCATACCCCGATCCATATACCCGCAAATCTACTTAGGTCAACAAGAAACTACAACAATACTAAGTCCTAATCCCATCTCCTACCTCACGACTACAGCAACATCTAAAATCCATCTCATCAAACCACCACAAAGATCCGAAACAAAAAATACAACAAGATCTCAGAATTTTATTTCGTGTTTCACGAGCGTTTTCTAGACCTTTAAAGATCTTAACAAAACTAATAATTTTGGGGGTTATATTTTATTGACAAGATTGGGATTAATCCATCATTAAAATTCACTTAACCGATAAGAAATGTTATTGTTTATGTGTTGAGAAATTGAAAGAAGTGTGTATTGAAAATGAAAATGTATGATATATGTATAGTGTAAAATGAAAAACGTTTGTTCGCCACAAAAATAGTCACCGGATACCCGCCGCCGCATTGCGCGGGTACCCTTCTAGTTTATTTTTATGGTCGTTTGCTAAGAAGCGGTGATTTATGACTACTACTCACATCCGACACTCCTAGTGTTCACTGCTACTTTTAATAAACACACCTTAGACAAGTACCCGTGCATAGCAACGGGTTCTAGCATCGGTAATTATAGTGATATTTTTGGTTATCCAAAACGTTACACAAAACACTTAACCAAAATATCAGTATAGTTGTATGCCCAAACTGCATGTGATGATACCCTTCGCCTTAAGAGGCTGGTCTTAAAGTGTTTTGACATCTAGACAGGTGGAAATGAATATCACCGGTCCAAGAAAGTAATCTTTTAGACCTGTTGTTTAGATTGTAACCGGCCCAAATGTATTTTTTGTATCTAGACATGTTGTTTTGATTGTAACCGGTCAAAATGACTTTTTAGTGAGCTAAAGTGTTTTTTTTAAGGTGTGCTTTAGTAAAAGGTCTTTATAGAGAAGTCTAAAGGCCTCTTTTTATAGTAGTGTTCGCACCAATGCTGACCAAATTTATGCCCAAAAATTGTAATACATAACTAAGGAACCAACACATAACTTATTAAAATAATACGAATGATAATTTGGTTTGAAATACCAACTATACCCTTGTTTTAACACATAACTTATTAAAATAATACGAATGATAATTTGGTTTGAAATACCAACTATACCCTTGTTTTAAGTGTGACTTTATATAATAAAAAGTAATTTAGAATGATAAAATTGAAATTTTGAGATTAGTTTTGTATTCTTATAATTTTAATATGTTACCGTTAGGTTCATTTTTGATCATTTTTTTTAGTGAAAATAGAAATAGAGAAGGGTGAATTAGAATTTTCAAATTTTATGTTAAAATTTGAGAAATGAAATTTTCATCATTTTAGAAGAAAAAAAATTAAAGAATTGTGACTAAACAAGTTTGTTTTTTTTGTTTTTTTTTTTTTTTTTAGTGTTTTTTGTTTTTTTTTTAAAAATGAAGTAATATTTCTCCCCGACTAAACATAGTCATAAAGTCTCATTCAATGGTTTTGCATCGTTTTCAATTTGGTTAAGATAGGAATGTTGCTACGATGTATTTCAATATTTCAAAGGGCTCCTAGCCTTCTTCACTGTACTTCACAGTTGACCACATGGATTCTTAAAGATCCTATTCAATGATTAAAAATTGCTAAGTTAGTCTAAGTTAAATTTTCACTCGTACTCATTTAACTTCACTTATTGACTTATTGGTTTGCTAATGTTTTTATTAGACAAGTACAAAAGTCTAACTTTGTGAGTCTAAACGTGGTGGTGCTTGGTTCCGTAATTCTTAGTTACGCATATGGGTCTGTAAAATAAGTACAAAAGTCAAAAAAGTGACACCAACAAGTAAAATTAAATACTTAGGGTGCGTTTGGTTAATGGAAATGAGAATGAGAATGAAGGAATGTATTGCATACCCAATAAATTGTTTGGTTGATATGTTTTATTTGGAGATATGGGTATGAAACCCATATAAATAGACAAATCTCATCATACCCATCAAGCATTGTGGGTTTACAAACCCATAATGATTTCCATACCCATAATGCTTCCCGTTAACAAACCAAACGCCCCCTTAGTTACACATATGGGCCCGTAAAATAAGTACAAAAGTCAGAATGGTGACAACAACTAGTCAATGTAAAAATAAATACTTAATTACATATATAGGGTCCGTAAGATAAGTACAAAAGTCATGGTGACAACAATAAGGATGTGTTTGGGGAAGGGCTTATGGGGCTTGGGCTTCTAAAATAAGTCTCGTTTTTCATGCGGCTTTATGAAATCATATGCCCCTAAAAGGGCTTAAAACTTTAGCCCCATCAAAGGGGCTTAAAACTTTAGCCCTATTAAAGGGGCTAAAAACTATAGTCCGGGGCTTATGAACCATAAATTACATATTTACCCACAAAAATATCTACCATATACCATAAAACTCATTTAATTATATCATTTTCATTAATTTTGCAATAATATGCCTCAAACTTGACCCATTTGCCAAACAAGTCTACAAAATACAATTTCAACTTGACATAATAAAAGCCCTATCCCAAGCCCCATTGTTGACCCATTTATCATACCAAACATACCCTAAATCAATGTAAAAATAAATACTTATAAAAAAAGTGACAACAAAAAGTAAATGTAAAAAAAATAAAATAAAAATAAAACAATAAAAAAATACTTAGTTACACATACTCTGTAAAATAAGTACAAAATTCAGAAAGGTGACATCAACAAGTCAATGTAAACATAAATAATTAGACACACATATGGGTCCGTAATTTCCGTTCACCGAAATAACATTGCATAAGAGGGTGGTGGCGGCAGTGGTCGCAGTGGTAGTAAAAATGTTGAAGAAGTTATGTGTTTGGGTTCATGTGTGAAAGTGGGTGGGTGTGTTTTTAATGTGTGTTATAGGGTGTTTGAACATGAAATGACTAAAAGATGAAAAACCCCTTGCATCTAACAAGGTTTTTAACGAGAGTTAAGACTTTGGACTCTGAAGGAGTGAAAAACGTAATGTTGGGGACTATGGATGTAAAATCCCAGATGTGAAGACTGTATCTGCAATTGGCTCAGACCTTGAGGACCAACGGTGTAATTTTCCATTAAAATAATCAGATAAAGGGTTTAGAGATTTTCACAAATGTGCATGTTATACAAACACCTGCTAAATTTTTCTTTGGGATTCAAACTTGTTAACTAAGAATATTTATCAATGGCTTAATGCTCATAAACTACTTACAATGTAGTTTAAGATTCGAACCATTATGCTCATAAACTACTCATATCCATTGTACTTAAACGTTTATTTGGTTATTATATTTACCAGGGTGCAGGATTACTCCCCTTTACCCAAAAAATAAATATAACAGCACGACTATAATGATAACTTTTCATAAATGGTATGATTTGGTTTGTTCTAGGAGATGCTTCTAGTTATGACTATGCACGGTTTTGGTTCTTGACTGTTGGCTAACTACTATGTATGTGTTTTATCTCTATGTGTGTATGTGCATAAATTTAATATTTCATTAATACGTGTAGGTTAAAAAAAAAGAAAAAAAAAAGAATAATGACTCACTTTCTTGCGTAAAACAAGATTGTTTATACACATTAATTATTTCCATTTTTTTCCCAAAAAATAAATGTTTAACACCTATCAAAAACTGAACCAACACAAACCAATTGGTCATGACTTAACCTCACACAACTAGCCAACATATTGGGCTTCAATGAGATTCAAGAGAAATAGAAGCTAGCTTCCACATAGAGGAAAATCCACGTGAACTTGCTAGAGTTAGAATCCGGCCAAACACGCTATTTATGACATTTGAAAAAGTAAATACCCACCAAAATGCCTAATGGTCACAACTGCTCTCACATCTCATTAAAAAACAAAAAGCCACTCACACACACTCACAAATCAAATAATTCAAAATAAAAGATACACACTCTACACAAATGCCAAGGAGTGAGCTGTGTCACTTTTCTTCTGATTTTTTGCTCTTGCTCACGCGTGATATTTTGCCATGTAACAAGATGGCGCGTAAATGGTGTGAGAGGTCTCATTAAGAGCAACCTTACATGTAGATCATTGGTCTAGTCATCATTGACATCACATCTATGTGATGACATGGCTTTAGTGACCCCTCTTTACGCGTGTTTTAAGCGTGACAAGAGTTTACAACTTTTTTTTATTGGTATGAGTAAGAATGTAAGATACTCACGTACCGCTAAATTTATGGTTTTGGTTTGGCTAACTTTTTTTTTTTTTTTTTTTTTTTCAAAAATAATGTCATTAACTTCAACATGAACGTTGAAAAACAAGTACAATACTTGAGATAAGATTTCACTTCAGGTGACAAACCAAGTGAAAGAAAGATTTCACCCAACCAATCTACACTATAGTTTTAGTGAACATAAACGATGTCTAGAAATTATAGTTCGAACCAAAGAGAGCGAGTGGTTGACTCATACACATATGAAAATCATTGAAAAAACACATCTTGGAATCCAAAGCCCATTGGAAAAACCTACTAGCCTTAATTTCTCTTAACAAAAGTACAAAAACATTTAATTTGTACAGAGGAATATGTTGGCATGCTTTCAACTTTGCAAGAAATTTTTTATGCGGTAGACAATAATGACCCGTTGTTTTACAATTTATAACCTTTATGTTTTTTGGGATTTTTTTAAAATTTTTTCTTATAAAATTGTGAAACGGAAAGTGTGAAATAAAAAATATAGAATTTAACAAGTAAAAAGTATTAAACTGGAAAAAAGTACGGAGCATAAAATGATAAAAAGAAAAAAAAAAACAAAAAGAAAAAAGAAAACGACCATGCTGTATGGTAAACTGGGGGAAAACATATTTTTTGTACTTTTCTTGTGGCCCTGGGGTTATGGATACCATAACCCGGGTTGTGTTATCCATACCCCTACTCCACTTTTTAAAATCCTCATCCCCTGCCCCACTGTATTCGACAGTATAACACAGTTTTATTATCAACATCCGTTCTGTATTTTTTTGATAGTTTAATACTTTTAACTTGTTAAACTTTATATTTTCTGTTCCGTACTTTCTGTTTTACTATTTTATAACGAAAATAACACGAGAATTTTTTT
This sequence comes from Chrysanthemum lavandulifolium, assembly GCA_022545495.1. Lineage (NCBI taxonomy): Eukaryota > Viridiplantae > Streptophyta > Magnoliopsida > Asterales > Asteraceae > Chrysanthemum > Chrysanthemum lavandulifolium. The sequence continues at coordinate 301,556,967 of CM040241.1, read as the reverse complement.
TTAAAATAAAAATAAAAAATCAAAAAAACAGGGGAATTGCCGTAGGTGTTTAGCTAGGGTATGAATAACTTGTCCCATTTTTTATTGCAAGAGAAAGGGAAGTAGTGATGCTCATGTATTTTGTACATCGACCCAATGGCAATATGATAAACCAATCCGTTGTTTTTTATTTTTATTTTTCTCCTTGGAGAAGTTAACAACTTAACATGGTATATTAATTAGTATGTGTCTAGTTGCTCAATAAAAATATTGCTATTGTTTTTTAAAATAAGGGTTTAACCGATGGTCCTCAAGGTCTGGGCGGGTTGTGGATATAGTCCTCAAATATGGGGTTTTGCACACGTAGTCTCTAACATCACGTTTTTCGGTCTCTCATGATCCAAAAACTTAACACTCGTTGAAAACCTTGTTAGTTGCAAAAAAAAATTCGTCTTTTTATCATTTCATGTCCAAACATCCTATAACACACATTAAACACAGACACCCATTCACACATTAACCCAAATACATATTTTCTTCAACCTTTTCACCACCGCCGCCGCCACCATATATATTCCAAAACGTATGTGTTGCTCAATTCTATAACTGCCTTTCTTTACTTTGCAATGGTGAGAAAAGTATCGCAATGAAATATCAAAGTTCGAGAATACTGACATCGAAATATAAAATGATATGATTTATATACAGAGGGACCGTAATGAAAGAGAAAGATGTGACAATCATTTAAATATATATGACGAGTTTAATTTGATGTGGTTTCATGGCTCTTTCAAGATTTTGTGATGGATTCTATTTTTCAATATAAGTCTCATATTATTCAATAAGTTATCTAATATTTTAAGGTAAGTTTAAGGACATTATGTTGGGAAATCATAGGTTGCGTTTAGCTGCACAAAAATATATTCACTTTTTCATTTTTGGTTGTCTTGATAACGGAAAAGTTTTTCTTCTTTAGGAAATAGTTAAGACTTTGAAAAACTCGCTTAGACGGTGTTTGCATTTTTCATTTTTTAAAGTGAAAATAGAAGTAGAGAAGGGTAAATTGGAATTTTCAAATTTTATGTTAAATTTGATAAATGAGATTTTCAGTTTTAGAAAAAAATATAAAAATTTGTGACTAAAATTTGATAAATGGTTCTTGGCCATTGGCTAACTGCTATGTATGTGTGTTTTATCTATGTGTGTAGAAATTTAGGATAGCATAAATACACTTCGATCAAAATAAATAAATAAACTCAATTCTTTTTGTAAAAACATCGTTGGTACACATTTAGTATTTCCATATTTTCCAAAAAATAAATGGTTAACGCTGACCGAAAACTGAACCAACACAAAAGTATTGGTCATGACTTATAACCTCGCACTGCTAGCCAACATATTGGGCTTCAATGAGATTCAAGAGAAATAGAAGCTAGCTTCCACATAGAGGAAAATCCATTTGAACTTGCTAGAATTAGAATTTGGCCAAAAATATGAGGTCTAAATGTATAAGACATGACCACTATTGATATATCATAAATGCAACACGGTTTTAATAATCACTATTGTGTCCTCAAGATTATAAGAGAAACCGCAATGCAAAGCAAGGAACCATGATCTCTATTCATTGTGACCAACCAAACACCATAAATGTTTTTGACCAAACATCACCAACCCTCTTACGTATAACATTCATTTTCCCACATTGTCTTATATTTCATTCAGTTCTGTTCTTGTGTTCTCGTTCACGTGTTTACAAACAATTAAAAAGTATAACAACCAAGTAACATGCATGTCTAATAAAATTAGCTAACACAATATAACAGTTTATATGAACGAGTAATAAAAACCCAACATACTTTTCAACGTTTAAACTCTTATTAGATATCAAAGAAATTATACAAGAATGTTTAGGGGATAACAATTTAGATTGAATGACAATGTGTTGGTGATCTCCTTTCTAAACTCAAACATAAACCCAAGTTAATGTTTAAGTAAGAACTATGCTTTACTAACATATTGTAATATCCGAGACTTAGTTCTATTTGGAGCCTTGGAGGAGTAACATGAGCTCTTGAAAGTGTTAACAAAATTGTCAACCCATGCAATGCATTAATTTATAACTTATAAGTCTCTTTAAAATGCTAGACCTTTTCATGTCATCTAGATTTCAAATTATTCCACACTATAATATACAAATTTTTTAACATTTGTAATTTCTAAAACCTATTCTTAAATCACCATATTACCAACCCTTACTCATATAATTAGAGACTCTTAAATCACCATATTACCAACCTTTACTCATATAATTAGAGACTTAAACGGACGTTATATTTGTTAATAGATATTTTTCATTCATTGTGACACCAACCAAAACATTAAATCTCTTTCACCAAACTTTACCAACCCTCTTACACAGAGTTAAATGATTTTGACCACCATTTCTTTTCTCTAGGCCTCACCTCATTGTCTTAAACGTAACAACTTCTTCCCAAATTTCACTCACCAAAGAGTATACTAGCTAGTTTCATTTTGATTTTGTTTGAGCAGCAAGAGTGTACTAGTTTCAGTTTTAAGACGCTATTTTTTTAGGTAAGCTAAACAAGTTAATTAAGTTCTCTATCATTTACTCACAAGTTGGTAACCCTAATTTTCTTTTTTAGGATCTTGGTTTTTAATGAAATGGTAGAACTAGTGAATTTAAACATAATCCCAATGACGGGTGAAAAGAACCTTTTGGTTGATGTGATTTATTACATTGATACACCAACACACAGTGCCATGTTAACGCAAAATATGGTCATTAGTCAATGTTAGAAATTTATTAATGGTAATACAAACCACATAAAACAAATATGGGGAACACAACACGATGATTAAGGTACGCAATTAGTAATGTCCAAAAGCAAAATTTCATCCGATATAATACGACTGTTTTGAGGATAAAACAATCAATTCATGAATAAAAACTTGAATCTCACCAATCTGAATTAACCTTCATGTGCTTTTGATGCCATATATATAACACACAAAAGGTTCCAGGATCCATTTGCAACTCTTTAAAAACACTGTTATATGGTATAACTGTAAAAAAAACATTGCATTAGTTTGTTAGTCCTCCCGGTTCAACTATTTTTTAAGGCGACACTCAACATAAAATCAGTTAACAACACATATGTTCATATACAACAAAAATAATACACTCACAAAGTATTTAACTTTATCCTTTACATGTTCTTTTGTTATATGTTCAAGCAACATGCAACACAAACATTACTTCTCTTCCTTTAGTTCCCTATTTATCTTCCAACACATGCAATTAATTTTTAACACCAAACATATACCAACCCTCCTACACATCTACTCCTCACTCACTATATAAATACTATAAGAGCACCAGGTACCCCGAAGCTATCCCGTTGGTGTCATGAGAAAAGTGTTGCCACATCAACACCTTTTCCATAACACCAGAATTCAACACAACACCAAAAACACCCCTCCCGCCTATAACACCAGTTTCTAGTGCCGTCGTGCACCCCTAAACCCCACATTTTTTAAATATCATATATAGCCCAAAAACAGCCTTATACCACTTTAAAAAAAAATTAACCCAATTTTATCATTAACCAAAAAAATTTAGTTAACAGTATTCCATATAATTTGTTAACAAAACTTCAACACATGTAAATATGTTATGATCTAAACCTTATAAATAAAATCCAGCCCAATTTTAAATGAAGTAACAATCAGCCCACTCCCCAAATACAACATAACCCTAATAAGACTTTTACCCTAATTCCTCAACAAAACATAACGCAGCCTCATAAAAAAAAACTTCATTTACTTCCTCCCAAAACGCATCTATCCATTCTTTCAACATGCTACACTTCTACATCCATTCTTTCAACTTAAGATAAGACAACCTGCAATCATCCTTGTATCTCCAAGAAAAGAAGAAAAGAAAAAGGAAAACGCGGAAAAAGAAACTGGAACGCGAGCTAGGGTACCCACTTCGCGCCGTACGGTTGCGTTTTCCGGGACCATTTGGGCTCCACACCCGAAAACGCGGAAAAAGAAACTGGAAAACGCGATCGTACCCGGCGCTCTAACCCTAACATGATCTCTTTGTGTTGATTTTCGAAAATAAAGATCTTGAATCTGGAATTTGAGTCTTGTTTTTGTTTTTCTTATATCTGACATAAAATCACAAAGAATTAAACCCTCAAAACAAAGAAAAAATAACACTATGGTTGATGGAGCCTTTTATGCTCATAATTGTTATGCTCAAAAGCGTTATTATTGGGTGAGCTTGAGTTAACAATTGGTTGTTTTTTCATGGTTTTTAGCTCTAGAGATTCTTATCAGATAACATAACGAGATTTGTTTTCAGGTCAGAGACCAAGAAAAGATAAAGTCAAACGAGCCTGTTGTCACTGTTGTAATAGACGTTTTCGGAATTTACGACATCAAGGTATAATTTAATTCACATGTGTGGCTAAAATATGCCACAACTTTTTATTTCTGTTTTAATTTTTGACGAATCTATTTTGGGGTATGTTGTTTATGGTACAAATATGTAAGTTTACTTATGGTAATACTGTATCTAACTATATAGATCTGCTTCTCCCTGTGAGCAATCCGACCGGACCGACGGAAAAAACCGACCGGACCGAAGGACCAACGGTCCGGTCTCGGTCAGGGTTTTTCATTATTTCGGTCTCGCTCCGGACCGATCCGGTCTGGTCCGCCATACAAACCAGATACTTAGCCTATTTGGACCGGACCGACCGAAAGACCGTCCGGACCGAGACAGGACCGACCACATTCGGTTCGGTCTCAGTCTAGGGTTTTTTCCTAACTCGTTCTCGCTCTGGTCCGGTCCGGTTTTTAGACCGTGATTCCATTGCCTATATCTTGGAAAGCCACACAAACATTTACTTCCTAGGAAAAAAAAATGGTTAAAAAAAACACTTTAATTCAAAGATAGGAAAAAGTACTTATTTTTTGGGTAAAAGGTCAATAGGAAAAAGTACTTATTGTGCCCACTATATCGGACAGATGCAAAATAGTGACGATAGAAGAAGCGTCCGCGGCTAGATAAAGCACGTTTGTGTCGGGCTTCTACAAGAAACAAACAAAAAAGATAAAATTTGAAAAGCTAGGTAGGTAACAATGAAGTTGTAGTCACCTGGAAAATTTCGCTATTTTAAATCTTCGTATTTATGAACTAGACCGTTTATCAAAATTTATTTGATCTAAGTTAAGCATTTTAGCATTTCTTGCATAAAAATTATGCATATCCGAGTAGTCTTATTTAATTATGCCTAATGTTTACTGATTTCTAAATCAGTCTCACAACAAAAATATTTTCTTGTCTTACGAGTCCGCACGCGTACCAAAATAAAATAAAAGAAAACGCGAAAAATAAAAACGAACTAATAAAAATCAAAAAATACATCATCGTGACAGTTTATTTAAAACGTGTCCGGAAGTACGAGTATTATAATTTTTACAATAAGCTGTATACGGTTGCGAACCAAACAACAGTGTACGAAATACATTATGTACATAGTTATGCACAAGTAATAAACACTTACTACTTATTTTACTAATAACCGATATATACAAAAATAAAATAAAACAAATAAACTTAACACTTATCCTAACCCCACCAAAACCCACGCCCTCCTCTCTTCCTCTTTACCTGCTTCTGTCTTCCCTGAAACTAACGCCCCCACAAACCTGCCAAACCCTCCATTTCGCTCTCCTTTACCTCCTCTCGCACACCGCTAACCCTCCAAAATAACTAACCATCCAAACTCCTTTCTCTACATCAGGAGTTAACCTCAAACCATTTTTGAAACCATTCTTGGCCTTTCCATGGAAGCAAGTCGACAAACCAAGGACCCTTTGGGACCACGGCTGAAGACGAAGACAAGGAACCACGTGAAGACCTGGAATCGTTACCCAAAGAAGACTCTTACTCCCTCCCCACTGCGAAGGACAAAGCAACAACTTCCTCTTTTACCTCTATTTAAACCACGAGTCTCAAGAGGTTATCTCACACTCACTTTTCATATCACCACTTAAACTAAAGTAAGGGTTGTTCGAGTTGCTGGAAATCAAGGTGGTCTCGTCACTTGGGTTTTGGGTTCCTTGATATCATCTTCGCTTCATTACCTCTCTTTTGTTGTAAGATTTCAATGAGTCCTCTCTTGAATAATATTGTTGTGAATATTGTTAGGATTTGGTAGTTTGAATTAGAAAATGAATTGATATAATTTTTGTGTTGTTCTTCATCGATTTACATACAAGTTCTGGAAATCATATGGTTGTTATCGTTAGTAGTTTTGTATGATAAAGTCTTTTGAAACATTTGGCCGTGGAAGTACTAGAAATGGTTTACCTTTTCGACTTAATTCTCTAGCTCACTAGGGGTCTTGATCGATTTGTTTTTCCCCGTTAAACTGTTTGTATCTTCGACTTACTTCCTTGTTTGTCCCCGTGACTTATTCATGTTTTGTTTGGTTGTGACGAAACCTTGTTAAGGTTGTGTTTTTCAACCGATTTTTCAGCCCCAATGTGGTGCATTTGTTTACCGATTTCAAGACCAATTAGGTGTGTTTGGTTGCTACGATTCGGACCACAACGGGGTGTTCGTTTCGACTTATTTTCAGCCCAACTAAGGGCGTTCATTCCACTTATGTGCAGCCAGCCAAAGGGGGTGTGTAACTGCTGCAACGCAGCCACCCAAAGGGTGTGTATCTACTGCAACGCAGCCACCCAAAGGGGTGTGTACCCGCTGAAACGCAGCCACCCGAAGGGTGTGATCGGTAGCGAGTCGTGCCCTCGATTCGGGTCGTAATCGACTGACACGAGACGAGGCTTAGTCTAAAAATCTTTATACCTTTTTGACATTAGTATTTTGGCGAAATTCCTGGTCACGAGTTATGTTAGTTGGCTAACGTTATTATTGTGGTTTTCGTGTACCAAAGAACTCTCAAGAGTATTTTTAAACCGTGTCTAGCTCAAAACCAAGAGTGCACTCGCATGAGTCTGTGTGATTATTTTACTAAACCAAATGAAGTCTAAAACCTTGGCATTCCTTGCGTTTTGTTAGGCCTCTTGCGTCAAAAATGACCTCAACAAATCATGAGACACAAAGTTGTAAACCTTCAAGTCAAATAGGTGGTTACTGGTTTTGGTTTTCCCCATTTGAATACATATAGTAAATGTTTTCCCTCATATGTCAAGGTTATTCAAAAGTGTGCTACGTATCTTTCATTACAATAGGGTGCGATTTGGCTCTGATCTGGGCCAAGAAGCCCACAACCTGATGTGAGTCCCGTTTCCTGGGCCTAAGTCCATATCGAGAGCCTTGGGCTGAAGCCATTTAACATTCGTCCATGTACTAAATTCACAAAACAGATATGTATTCGAGCTCACTTTTTTTAACACAAGAGTTTAAAAAGTTAAGAACAAACAAATAAATTTCATAACGTTGAGTGTAACAAAAATCGTCATTTTAAACGTACTACGGTTACTTGTCCTTTCGACCCTTCCCGCGCCTCGTTCACAACTCGCTCACCTACCGGTTTGACATAATTACTTCCAATATTATTTTCACGGTATCTCCTTTTATAAGCATATGATATAAACGGCTAACGAAATACCATTAACTCATAGTTTATACTAAACGAAATTATTTCAAAACAATAATAATTTCCTACACTTCGTCACCAAATATATTTTTGACATATAAACAAGTCATACCTATTTTTCTAAAAGACAATTATAACATATAGAACGGAAATTTATTTTATTTTACCACTATAATAAAACTATTATTTTCCTTATATATATATTTTAAACGACGTCCTTATAACCTAAATACATTACTACTTATTTATGATATTGTCCGTACATCATCTCCCAGTTACGACAAACCCACGACTCACTCATTTTAATACTTTTGTGTATATCTAAGCACTTCCATGAGCCAAAGTTCCATGTTATAAACTAAATGTCAACCAAACATTAACAAACTTAAACTTTTGGTATATATATTATCAAGTCTAAATATAAAGATATTAATTAAAGTATTGGTATACAAATTATAGGTCGCGTGATCGGTACTCGGTGCATCATTTACTTGACTCTTTCACTACTCGGATACTACTTTGCTAAGGTGAGTTCATAGCCTCGCTTTTACTTGTTTATCAAACCCGCGAGGAGATGCATGCTATAAACTAGAACACAAGTCTTTTCTTAAACTGTATGCTTGCACGATCATTATTATTATAGCCTAAGTTGCCGCCATAAGTCCCTTACATCATGAACCATTAATCACTTGCGAGTGAGCGAATATTGTGGATAGTACTATGGGAATTAACGACCCGACTCGGTTATCGGAAATAACCGGGCGCACTATATTTGGTTAACTATGGAATTGGCAATTCCATCCGAGGGCAATATTATTACTTACACCAAGAATTAGGTGTATGCGATTAGTTTGGTGTCATGAGCTTAGTGCATAATAATAATCTCTGTTTTCCATGGTGATTGTATTCAAGCAATTATCATCTCTTACTTGTGTTCAACCATTTATTTAAACCTATGAATATCACTCAACTTTTGTTGACCTTTTAAGCATGTTCATCTCAGGTACTAATTAGGATATCATGAAGGCGCGGAGTGGACGTCATGGGACGCTTGAAGTGGTGTTGTTTTCAATTAAAGTTATCATTTCGTAAACATTTAAACTATCTTTTATGTAACTTCAAAGCATGTGGTATTTCCTTTTGTGTTTCCAAAACACTGAGTTTTATGAAATGGTAACAACCTTTTATTAAAAACGTCTCTTTAGAGTCGTTTTCTATAACTTATGACTATGATCCTCTAAGTAATACCCCAAATAGTCTTCCGCTGTCACATTGTGATTTTGGGGGTGTTACAGATTGGCATCAGAGCCTAGGTTATAGAGAACCAACTTGTATTTTAAAACAAATTGGACTATAACCACGTTTTCAAATGGACCGTTTTACACCACCACTTCACGTCCTCCGCGCCTACTTCGTACCGATTGCACGTATGAGATTCGCTTGGCGGATAATACATGACTAGTAAAACTTTGCATGATAAAAACTTATAATGCTAGCTTTCATTTAGTTAGGCATTTAGATTTGCGTGGCAGATTATGCGCGACTAACTAAATCTTATTTATTGCATGGCATTACTTATACTTATAAATGCATATTTTCTTTTGGGTTGTTACAAGTACCATGTCGCTCGCTACTCATCCCATCGACCGACCTCCGACATTGAGATTGAGGATACTATGTCCTCTGCCTCTACTCCCATGGCACCGCTCTCATTGCACTGTGTCCTCCGAGATGAGCCCTTCGAGGAGGGTGAAGTCGTTGTCACCCCACCCGCCTTGACCATACCCGAGCATCTCGCCTGCTTTTGGTCCCCCACCTATGACCGATATCCGAGTCACAGTGGTGGCTATCACCTTCTGACATTGTATCCCAGACACCCTCACCCACTGATTCCGTGTCTTCTACTTCTCGCCCATCACCACTACCTGTTCGCCGAAGGCGAAGGCGAGCTAGGGTTCTCAAACCCTACGAGCCTGCGCCATTCGGTCAGCCATTCCGTTACCGTGAGGATGGTGCTACTTTTATACATACCGCTCAGAAACGAGTGAGGGCACCCATCACTTTCGTTCCACCATCTGACATACCATCATCTTCTGCTTTCCCACCATCAGCTGCACCTACACCACCACTCATACCTGCTTCACCACTACCACCACCTACCACATTCATCTATCAGACCACTACTGTACCGGTTTCACCTCCATCCCGTGCATCATCACCCTTGGTGATGCATACTGAGCCTGTGATATCTCTTAGGGAGAGAGTCCATTTCTCACCTACACATTCCGACCCATATCACCATGCTGTGTCTTGTACCTGTGAGCCGGGAGCCCATAGGAGGGTTGATGCTAGACGTTGGTCCTTCTTGATGCCGGTCATTAGTCGATGGAGGTCGGAGGAGGGTTCACCGAGAGCTATGGAGCTTGGAGAGCATCTGTTTGCTGCTGCTGAGACTCTCCCTATTACGGGAGAACCTCTTCACCATACCATTCCATTGTTAGCTGCACGAGTTCTGCGAGGTGAGGATCAGCTTGAGGATTTTATGTCATTCGTTGATGAGGTTCCATTGGTCCGGATCGAGAACATTGAGGACGAGGTTGAGGAGCTCCTTAACGGGAGGACCACGATGGAGAGAGCACTTGATAGGATTGGTGCTCAGTCTGAGAGAGCTAGTGGAGCAGTGACAGTGTTGGAGAGGAGGATGGAGTCGGATAGATTGGGACTGCTGGACAAAGTCGAGATATTAGAAGGAGTTGCGTGGTGACAGTCTGAGCGGATGATGATCATGGAGACTCGTGCTACTGCTCTTGAGCAGAGATTGGAGGCGAGAGATAGAAAGGTAGATGATTTGGCTTAGCTAGTTCGTGATCTGCAGCGCCGAGTGAGGGGCACACCCGACAGTCTCTAGATCGGAGATTCACCTACTTAGTTTTCTAGTACTTTAGCTTTGCTACCGTGTAATCGATAGAGGCTTTGTATTCGCATGTTTTGTTAAACTATCGAACAAGCTATTGGTGTGACATTGTATGGTTATCGTATCACTATGTATGGATGATAGACCTATGACATTATGGTTGTTTCCTTATGTTCTTATGTATGGTGATCTTTCTTATTTATCGGTTTGTGTGAATCGAAGTGATCATTTATATATATTCTCTTGTGTGGTTCTAACATTTTGTGATTCTTTCTTATGATGATTATACTCTATTGATATAATGTGATGATCTTGACTATTATGAAACCATTTTTATAATAATTCACAATTATGTTGAATGATTCTGAAATCTGAGTGTATGTCTTTAGAAAAATGGCAAGAACAAGAGCTACCTCTACCCCTACTCCAACTCCTGAGATGACCCCTGAAGCAATTCGGAGGCTGGTTACTAATGAGATTGGTGTTGCTTTTGCTGCAAGACCTGCTGAGGCAGTCGAACAAATGAAGCCCCAAATCAAGCCAACCGGAATGAAACTGTGGTGAATCGCAAATGTGGATACAAGGAGTTCATGAATTGCAAACCTACTTTCTTCAAAGGAACTGAAGGCGCTGTTGGCCTTATTCATTGGTTCGAAAGATCCGAAACTGTGTTTCTTCTAAGTGATTGCTCGGAAGATTGCAAGGTGAAATTTGCTACTGGTACTCTACTAGAAGATGCATTGTCTTGGTGGAAAGCTCATGCCCAACCTATTGGCATGGAAGAAGCTTACAAAACCACTTGGACTGAACTGAAGCAATTGATGATGAAGCAATACTGTCCAAGGACCGAGATCAAGAAACTGGAAGATGAGTTCTATCATCTAACTACTAAGGGCAATGATCTCAAAACCTACTTCAAGCGCTTCCAAGAATTGAAAGCTCTATGCCCATCCATGGTTTCTGATAATGTCAAATTGCTGGAAAACCTCATTGGGGGATTACCCCGAAACATTGAGGGCAATGTTACTGCATCAAAGCCCAAGACCGTGGAAGAAGTGATCACAATTTCCTACCAACTCATGGATCAAGTCCTGAAACATGGATCCGTGCAAGGCAATAACGACAACAAAAGGAAATTCGATGACCGTCGAGGCAACACTTCAAACAACTACCATCACAACAACTCTTTCCATCACAACAATAACCTCAACAACAACAACCAAGGCCGTAACAATCACAATCAACACCGCAACAACAATCCCAACCCATACCACCAAAACCTAAACAACCACCACAATCAACAAAACCGTAGGCAAGAGGTTGCGCGGGCTTATGCTGCTACCCCCGCCACTGGAAGAGGCTATGCTGGACCACACCCTTTGTGCACTCGATGCAACCTGCATCATGTGGGACGTTGTACTATTAAGTGTGGAAAGTGTAACAAGGTGGGACATACCCACAAGGATTGCCGAAGCCCTGCTACCGGAAGTAACCTTCAACCCATTGGGATAACTTGCTTTGGATGTGGAGAAGCTGGACATGTCAAGAGTAGATGCCCAAAGCTGTACGGGAACAACAACAACAATAACAACAACAACCCTGCTAGAGCAAGAGCTTATGTGCTAGGAGATGGAGATGCACAAGAAAACCCGGACGTCGTTACGGGTACGTTTTCACTCAACCATCATTTAGCTAAAGTGTTATTTGATTCTGGAGCCGACAAAAGCTTTGTGTCTTCTAAGTTTGCACCTTTGTTAAAAGTCACCCCAACTGCCCTAGATACCACTTATGAAGTAGAGCTAGCCGATGGAAAAATAGTAGGAACTAACACTATCCTTCGAGGTTGCAACCTATCCTTATCAAATCACCCGTTCGATATAGACCTTATGCCTATCCAACTTGGTAGCTTCGATGCTGTCATTGGCATGGATTGGCTATCCAAGAATCGTGCAAGAATCATCTGTGACGAGAAAGTCGTTCACATTCCTCTCGATGGCGAAACTCTAATCATTCGAGGAAATCGTAGTAAGCCCCGATTGAATATCATCTCGTGCGTTAAAACTGCAAAGTACATAGAAAAAGGATGCCACATTTTTCTAGCACAAGTAACGGAGAAGGAGAAAGCGGACGAGAAACAACTAAAAGACGTCCCGTGGCTAGGGACTTTCTCAAGTATTTCAAAGACTTGCTCGCCTTCCTCCGATTCGCAAGTAGAATTCCAAATCGAGCTAGTCTTGGGAGCGGCACCGTGGCACGAGCACCTTATAGATTGGCACCTTCCGAACTACAAGAATTGTCGACCAACTTCAAGAACTGTCCGAAAAGGATTCATTCGACCAAGTTCTTCGCCTTGGGGAGCTCCGGTCTTATTTGTCAAGAAGAAGGACGGATCTTTCCGTATGTGTATTGATTACCGAGAGTTGAACAAACTAACGGTGAAAAATCGCTATCCATTGCCTAGGATTGATGATCTGTTTGACCAACTACAAGGGTCAAGCGTCTATTCAAAGATTGATCTGAGATCTGGGTACCATCAACTGAGAGTTAGAGAAGAAGATATTCCGAAAACTGCTTTTCGAACACGATACGGCCACTATGAGTTCCAAGTGATGCCATTTGGTTTGACAAATGCACCGGCGGTATTCATGGACCTAATGAACCGAGTGTGTAAACCTTACTTGGACAAATTTGTGATTGTGTTCATTGACGACATTCTCATCTATTCCCGCAACAAGGAAGAGCATGCGGAACACTTGAAAGCCATCTTAGAGCTACTCAAGAAAGAAGAACTGTATGCTAAGTTTTCCAAGTGCGACTTCTGGATTCAAAAAGTTCAATTCCTTGGTCACGTGATAGATAGTAATGGTCTTCATGTTGATCCTTCAAAAATCGAAGCTGTCAAGGATTGGTCATCCCCTACTACCCCTACCGAGATACGCCAATTTTTGGGTCTTGCGGGTTATTATCGAAGATTTATCGAAGGATTTTCAAAAATCGCTAAACCTCTAACGGAGCTAACCCAGAAAAAGAAGAATTTTGACTGGGGTGAAGAACAAGAGTTAGCCTTTCAACTCTTGAAACAAAAGCTTTGTGAAGCTCCTATCTTAGCCTTACCCGATGGAGTAGAAGATTTTGTGGTCTACTACGATGCATCACACCTAGGGTTAGGTGCGGTACTGATGCAAAGAAACAAGGTGATCGCTTATGCTTCGCGACAACTCAAAACTCATGAGAAGAACTACACTACCCATGACTTGGAATTGGAAGCCGTGGTTTTTGCTCTCAAAATATGGAGACATTACCTATATGGAACCAAGTGTACGGTGTTCACCGACCATAAAAGTCTCCAACACATTCTCGATCAAAAGGAACTAAACATGCGACAACGCCGATGGCTAGAATTGCTTAGTGATTACGACTGTGAAATCCGTTATCACCCGGGAAAAGCAAATGTCGTGGCTGATGCTCCTAGCCGAAAGGATCGACCTAAACCTCTTCGAGTAAGATCTTTGGGAATGACAATTAAGTCACCCCTTCCATCAAAAATAATTGAAGCTCAAACTGAAGCTCTCAAACCTGAAAACCGTCCCAATGAGAGAATCTTTGGAATGCCGGAAAACAAGAACGGCTTTGTGCAAAGATCGGATGGAACCTTATGTTTTGGCGATAGAAGTTGGATACCACTTTATGGAGGAATACGGGAACTCATCATGCATGAGTCTCACAAGTCTAAATATTCCATTCACCCGAGATCCGACAAAATGTACCAAGATCTCAAGAAGCTTTATTGGTGGCCGAACATGAAAGCTGAAATTGCAACGTACGTTGGAAAATGTCTCACCTGTTCTCGAGTCAAAGCCGAATGTCAAAAACCTTCCGGATTGTTAACTCAACCTGAACTCCCAGTTTGGAAGTGGGAGAGAATCACCATGGACTTCATAACCAAACTACCAAAGACTGCTAGAGGTTACGACACCATTTGGGTTATCATCGATCGCCTTACCAAATCCGCTCATTTCCTACCCATCAAGGAAAATGATGAAATGGAAACCCTTGCTCAACTATACCTGAAGGAAATTGTGTCCCGTCATGGAGTGCCAATTTCCATCATTTATGATCGTGACAGTCGTTTTACTTCACACTTCTGGAAATCTCTTCAAAAGGCCTTAGGCACTCGTTTGGATATGAGTACCGCATATCATCCTCAAACCGATGGCCAAAGCGAAAGGACTATCCAAACCTTGGAAGACATGCTTCGAGCATGCGTGATCGACTTTGGAAAAGGTTGGGATAAACACTTGCCTTTGGCGGAATTCTCCTACAACAATAGTTACCACGCAAGCATCAAGGCAGCTCCATTCGAGGCACTTTATGGTCGAAAGTGTCGATCACCCGTTTGTTGGGCTGAAGTTGGAGATGCCCAACTCACTGGACCTGAACTTGTCCAAGAAACAACCGAGAAGATTGTGCAAATTCGTCAACGACTTCAAGCTGCTAGAGATCGACAAAAGAGTTACGCCGATGTTAGAAGGAAGCCCATGGAATTTCAAGTTGGTGATCGAGTTATGTTGAAAGTATCACCTTGGAAAGGAAAGGTTCGATTTGGAAAACGAGGAAAGCTACACCCTCGATACATTGGCCCTTTCAAGATTCTCGAAAGAATCGGCCCGGTTGCTTACAAGCTTGATCTCCCGGAAGAACTTAGTAGAGTGTACCCTACCTTTCACGTCTCAAATCCGAAGAAAAGCTTGTCGGATGAATCTCTTGTTGTTTCACTAAAAGATATTAAGCTCGATGACAAGCTCAACTTTGTCGAGGAACCGATTGAAATCATGGATAGGGAAGTCAAGCGACTTAAGCAAAGTCGCATCCCTATCGTCAAGGTTAGATAAAACTCCAAGAGAGGACCGGAGTACACGTGGGAACGCGAAGACACCATGCGTGTTAAGTATCCACATATGTTTGCTAATCCAACTCCGACAACCACCGTAAACTAGAATTCCGGGACGGAATCCTCTTAAGGGGTAGGTACTGTAGCCACCTGGAAAATTTCGCTATTTTAAATCTTCGTATTTATGAACTAGACCGTTTATCAAAATTTATTTGATCTAAGTTAAGCATTTTAGCATGTGCATTTCAGCTTTTCTTGCATAAAAATTATGCATATCCGAGTAGTCTTATTTAATTATGCCTAATGTTTACTGAATTCTAAATCAGTCTCACAAGAAAGATTTTCTTGTCTTACGAGTCCGCACGCGTACCAAAATAAAATAAAAGAAAACGCGAAAAATAAAAACGAACTAATAAAATAAAAATTACATCATCGTGATGGGTTTATTTAAACGTGTCCGAAAATATAAGTATTATAATTTTACAATAAAATTTATACATACACTAACCAAACAACGGGATACAAAATACATCTATGTACATAGTTATGCACAAGTAATAAACACTTACTACTTATTTTACTAATAACCGATATATACAAAAATAAAATAAAACAAATAAACTTAACACTTATCCTAACCCCACCAAAACCCACGCCCTCCTCTCTTCCTCTTTACCTGCTTCTGTCTTCCCTGAAACTAACGCCCCCACAAACCTGCCAAACCCTCCATTTTCGTCTCTCCCTTTTACCTCCTCTGCACACGCTGCTAACCCCTCCAAAAATAACTAACCATCCAAACTCCTTTCTCTACATCAGGAGTTAACCTCAAACCATTTTTGAAACCATTCTTGGCCTTTCCATGGAAGCAAGTCGACAAACCAAGGACCCTTTGGGACCACGGCTGAAGACGAAGACAAGGAACCACGTGAAGACCTGGAATCGTTACCCAAAGAAGACTCTTACTCCCTCCCCAGTTCGAAGGACAAAGCAACAACTTCCTCTTTTACCTCTATTTAAACCACGAGTCTCAAGAGGTTATCTCACACTCACTTTTCATATCACCACTTAAACTAAAGTAAGGGTTGTTCGAGTTGCTGGAAATCAAGGTGGTCTCGTCGCTTGGGTTTTGGGTTCCTTGATATCATCTTCGCTTCATTACCTCTCTTTTGTTGTAAGATTTCAATGAGTCCTCTCTTGAATAATATTGTTGTGAATATTGTTAGGATTTGGTAGTTTGAATTAGAAAATGAATTGATATAATTTTTGTGTTGTTCTTCATCGATTTACATACAAGTTCTGGAAATCATATGGTTGTTATCGTTAGTAGTTTTGTATGATAAAGTCTTTTGAAACATTTGGCCGTGGAAGTACTAGAAATGGTTTACCTTTTCGACTTAATTCTCTAGCTCACTAGGGGTCTTGATCAATTTGTTTTTCCCCGTTAAACTGTTGGTATCTTCGACTTACTTCCTTGTTTGTCCCCGTGACTTATTCGTGTTTTGTTTGGTTGTGACGAAACCTTGTTAAGGTTGTGTTTTTGAACCTGATTTTTCAGCCCCCAATGTGGTGCATTTGTTTACCGATTTCAGCACCAATTAGGTGTGTTTGGTTGCTACAGTTCAGCCCACAACGGGGTGTTCGTTTCGACTTATTTTCAGCCCAACTAAGGGCGTTCATTCCACTTATGTGCAGCCACCCAAAGGGGGTGTGTAACTGCTGCAACGCAGCCACCCAAAGGGTGTGTATCTGCTGCAACGCAGCCACCCAAAGGGGTGTGTACCCGCTGAAACGCAGCCACCCGAAGGGTGTGATCGGTAGCGAGTCGTGCCCTCGATTCGGGTCGTAATCGACTGACACGAGACGAGGCTCAGTCTAAAATCTTTACACCTTTTTGACATTAGTATTTTGGCGAAATTCACGGTCACGAGTTATGTTAGTTGGCTAACGTTATTATTGTTGTTTTCGTGTACCAAAGAACTCTCAAGAGTGTTTGTAAACCGCGTCTAGCTCAAAACTACGAGTGCACTCGCATGAGTCTCGTGTGATTATTTTTACTAAACCAAATGAAGTCTAAAACCTTCGGCATTCCTTGCGTTTTGGTTAGGTCTCTTGCGTAAAAAATGACCTCAACAAATCATGAGACACAAAGTTGTAAACCTTCAAGTCAAATAGGTGGTTACTGGTTTTTGGTTTTTCCCCATTTGAATACATCTAGTAAATGTTTTCCCTCATATGTCAAGGTTATTCAAAAGTGTGCTACGTATCTTTCATTACAATAGGGTGCGATTTGGCTCAAGAAGCCCACAACCTGATGTGAGTCCCGTTTCCTGGGCCTAAGTCCATATCGAGAGCCTTGGGCTGAAGATATTTAACATTCGTCCATGTACTAAATTCACAAAACAGATATGTATTCGAGCTCACTTTTTTTAACACAAGAGTTTAAAAAGTTAAGAACAAACAAATAAATTTCATAACGTTTAGTGTAACAAAAATCGTCATTTTAAACGTACTACGATTACTTGTCCTTTCGACTCTTCCCGCGCCTCGTTCACAACTCGCTCGTCTACCGGCTTGACATAATTACTTTCAATATTATTTCACGATATCTCATTTCATAAGCATATGATATAAACGGCTAACGAAATACCATTAACTCATAGTTTATACTAAACGAAATTTATTTCAAAACAATAATAATTTCCTACACTTCGTCACCAAAGATATTTTTGACATATAAACGAGTCATACCTATTTTTCTAAAAGACAATTATAACATATAGAACGGAAATTTATTTTATTTTTACCATTATAATAAAACTATTACTTTCCTTAGATATATATTTTAAACGACGTCTTTATAACCTAAATACGTTACTATTTGTTTATGATATTTTCCGTACATCATCTTCCAACTACGACAAACCCAAGACTCACTCGTTTTAATACTTTTGTGTATATCTAAGCACTTCCATGAGCCAATGTTCCATACTATAAACTAAATGTCAACCAAACCTTAACAAACTTAAAACTTCTAATATATTATCGAGTCTAAATATAAAGATAGTAATTAAAGTATTGTTATATTAATTATAGGTCGCGTGACGGTACTCGGTGCATCATTTACTTGACTCTTTCACTACTCGGATACTACTTTGCTAAGGTGAGTTCATAGCCTCGCTTTTACTTGTTTATCAAACCCCGCGAGGGAGATGCATGCTATAAACTAGAACACAAGTCTTTTCTTAAACCGTATGCTTGCACGATCATTATTATTATAGCCTAAGTTGCCCGCCATAAGTCCCTTACATCATGAACCATTAATCACTTGCGAGTGAACGCGAATATTGTGGATAGTACTATGGAATTAACGACCCGACTCGGTTATCGGAAATAACCGGGCGCACTATATTGGTTAACTATGGAATTGGCAATTCCATCCGAGGGTAATATTATTACTTACACCAAGAATTAGGTGTATGCGCTTAGTTTGGTGTCATGAGCTTAGTGCATAATAATAATCTCTTTTTCATGGTGATTGTATTCAAGCAATTATCATCTCTTACTTGTGTTCAACCATTTATTTAAACCTATGAATATCACTCAACTTTTGTTGACCTTTTAAGCATGTTCATCTCAGGTACTAATTTGGATATCATGAAGGCGCGGAGTGGACGTCATGGACGCTTGAAGTGGTGTTGTTTTTAATTAAAGTTATCATTTCATAAACATTTAAACTATCTTTTATGTAACTTCGAAACATGTGGTATTTCCTTTGTGTTTCCAAAACACTGAGTTTTATGAAATGGTAACAACCTTTTATTAAAAACGTCTCTTTAGAGTCGTTTTCTATAACTTATGACTATGATCCTCTAAGTAATACCCCAAATAGTCTTCCACTGTCACAATGTGAGTTTGGGGGTGTTACAGAAGCTAGCTAGGAAGTACAAAGGGAGTTGAAATTTGTCAATTTACCACGAAAATGTGTCTCAATCCGGAACAAACAGCTACAACAAGTTTAGATTCAACTGGGTTCATCACTTTATATTGTATGTCACCCTAACACCATAATAAAAAACATAATATAATCATACATTAATATAAATTACTACTAGTAGTTAAAAACAAATTAAAAAAATATGAGTTATACCAAATTATAAAAAGCTTCATGATGATGAAACCGTTGATGAGGTACCAGATTTTGCTGTTTGTGTCTGAAGGGCATAGACTCCATCAACCACACGATTCTTGTCATCCAGTAATGGAATTAAGTTCAAATTCACTGGTTCTCCCATTTCCACTTCAAAAACAAGATCCCGAAATAGAAAATTAGCTAGGGTTTCCAATTAAAAATTAGCTAGGAATCACGTACTTTCTCATTTTTAAAGAAAATTTGATCTATTATGACACATGAACACGTGTGAGACTTATGCTTTTTTTTGGTGAGTTTTTCAAGCCACACATGTAGCCTTGCTGATTATTTATCATTTTTTCCTTCAACTGAATTTATTTTATACTACTTGCTTAAGTGCTGGTATGCTTTTCGTTTCTAGAACATTTGATCATCTATGAACATATGTTTATTGTTGGATTGCAGATGAGAGCTAATTATATAGCGTATGCTTCGGCGTTTCAACAAGAGTTTCCCTTTCAATCATATGAAAAGTATTGTAATCATGTATCTAAGTTGAAAACACCTGTTGGTGAAATTCCAATCTTGGCCTCGTTTGAGGCGGTATGATATTCATACCCTTGTTTCCTTTTGTTATGCTTTTTATTTTTTACATTTTCATGCATGTACTTGATTTTGATCTTTTACTATGTATTGCAGTTTGGTGTGAAAATTGTTAGACTTTATGGGTATGGCCACCGTGTTCTCGACTATATGACTCCGCGAAATAGAGATCCCAAGAAAGGTATAAAAAATTGTTTCATCTCCTTTAATATTTATGTATCTCTTGTTCTATCGCATTACAATTGATTCTTTTGTTTTTTTTCACAGTCGTTTGTATCAGCTTTCTTTATAACCATGCGGATTCTATGTTTCGCACCGAAGTAAAATTCCTATTCTTGTTTCTTTCTTTATATAAAGTCTGCCATGTTTGAAAGAAGTTTATATCACTTAATATTTAATTAACTTGTTTGTTTATTTATTTATTTATATTAGCAAAGCCGCCGCTACTTGAGCCTCTTTCCAAGCAAAGATTAGAGAAATTAAGATTGGGAGGATTTTATAGTGTTGATGATCATGGCAGGAACCAACAGTTAATGGATTGAAGTGAGTGCCGAAGAATGGTTTTTTGTAGATGCACATGTAGAAGCTTTTTTGAGTTTTACGTGTTGTTTCATCGAGGTTCTGATTAACGTTAGGATTCTCCCTCTTGTGAATTTAGAATTATTGCCCTGTAATTAATGTCAGGTCCTAGCAAGGCTGACTTTTTAACCAAGTCTAGATACCTCGAATTAAAACTCTAAACAAACATATGCTATTTATGTTTGCTGCTAGGTTTTTTGAAAGTAAATGGGCAATGTTTCTGGTGTTAGGTAAATTTCACAGCCTGTTTTTTCCTACTTTCTGATTGATATGGGATTCCTTTATATATGTGGTTCAGACCCCAATCTGCATAAAAAAGTAGTATATGGAAACAAGTCAAGAGGAGGTTCTATAACATCACCATCACCAACACCAACACTAAACCAATTTTTAATTCAACACCGACATCGATACCAATACTTATACGAAACTATTAACCGTTAAACCAATAAACAGATGACCAAACCGTATCAAACCTAACTAACCAAACCATATGTCAACCAACAGTGAAATCGAATAGATTCAAACCAATATAACAAACTAGATCGAACCAAATTGGCAAACAAACCAAACGAATCTCACTGATCATAAGTTAATCAACCTCTACAACAAAGTTATCGGGTAAAGAATGTCGAGGGAATTACTCTGAGACGGTATCTTTTTTGCGCTAAAATCATTTAAGAAAGATATACATAAAGATTTGGAACGAAAAAAGCCTATGAATATCTAATTCTGAAAGCTATCTGATATGACAATTCGTTAATTTGACTGAAATGACATTACAAATGAGTTGAGATCAATATAAATATCATATTTGTCATAGATTTAATAAATCAATTTTAACAATTCATTTTTGATCAAAATTAATAAAAAAACCATTTTCCATTTTTTTTAAAACAACATATCTTGCAAACGGTAAATCTTCAAACTACAAAAAAAAAACACTATCTCGACGAGAAATAAATTATCTTTCTATAGATATGCACTTCTCTATATAAATAGAATTATAAAGTTAAAAGAAAAATTAAAAATATAATAACAAAAAAAAAGGTATGAAAGGGGTGTCACTTGTAAAAACGTGAGGTTCTTTATAACCTATCCCCACATCATTTTCTAAAGGCAGCCGATTCCAATGCATTGTTTTTCTAGTTATTGCCCATCAAAATGTGAAATGTGAAAATGGTTTTCACTAAACTTAATCACTTGATCAGCCGAAACTCATACTTTCTTATAAAAAAAATTTCATTATCATTTAGCTTTGGTTCCGTTCTTAACACTACAACATTCGGCCCAAATGACGAGGACATTTTGACACCTTCGCCGGGGCCTTGTCCTCGCTAAAGACCTTTAGCAGGTTTTGACGAGGACATTTGTGACCTCGACAAAACCCCGTTGCCGTCCTTTTTGTTGTAGTGTGACCATGCTTCCATGTGGATGTAAAAGTTGATCATTCCAATTTTTGATAGAAGAGTCTCAAAAAACATTATATTTGAACTTTAAAAGGATGAAGGTTAAAATAAAATAGAGATGTGAGTAGTGTTGATGAAAAACCAATGTTCGAATACATACAATTTGATACCACAAAAAATGTAAAGTTGGTAATGTAAGCAGGAAAAAAATATTGTTTTTTTAGCATCCGTTTTGATTATGTCACATTTGAGGCATGCACTCCAACATAGTCTTGCTGGCAGGATATTGTATGTCTCAAACATATCATGGGCAACGTCTTTTTATTTTATGAATACAATGCAAATCGGAGCTTGCAAGCTGATTCGCAGCACTTACTGATGATATGAGCAAGTAATTGACATGAAATATGTGCACATGTCAAAGTAGCACTTGCCATAGCTTGAACATGTCACAAAATAGAAGGTTTGATATCTAGGGATTTGCTAACAACAATCCATGGGTTTTGTTTAAGCATTTCATGTTTACATAATGAGCACTTAATGATCTCCAAACATACCATACTTAACAAAATCTGCATGACCAAGACCTTAGTCTATACCATGGTCATTAAAACCTGAACATAGAGTTAAAATTAACAGGCTAGGAGTTAATTAGAAACTTGATTACAGTTTAAATTACGAATTCTTGTCACTAACTAGTCCATAGCAAGCCTTTTGAGAAAGATTATATGGACAATACAACACCCAAAACACAAGGTTCAAGCCTCTTTGAGTACACCTGTTGAAATCATACCTGAAAAACATGCAATGATCATTATCAGTTGTTTTCAAGACATCTACATGTATTGCAGCTACATATTTATTAGATAATATATATCGTTGGCCGGGTGAGTATTGGCCGACTTGTATAGAGCAACTCCAGATAATTTTTGAACGGGTAAAAAAAAACGTTGAATTCATACTTCAATGCCACATGCTAAAACTTAATGTTCTTGAATTTTAACAGATAGCTAAATGTTAGCACAAAAAGTGAATAAAAGATTCACCACTAGTATCTCATGATCCCTATAAATAAAAACAGTCATTGGATAAACATCATTTCAGGTATAACAGTTTTTTGGACATTTGTGGTCATCAAGGTAGTGTTTGTGCAAATTTCTTTAAAATGGATTGGAATAAGATAAAACCAAATCTAAGCAAGCTGTGTAGAAATATTCTGATATTGGGGGACCCTTCATGAAGTATAAACTGTATCCAAATTGCGCTACAATATACGATCAATATAAAACTGAATTGTGGTCTCTTACCATCGAAGGATCAACAGTAGCAGAGGCAGCGGATGCAGAACCTTGATTGTCGGGTGTCAGGCAATCAAAACATGTAAAGTTATCAGCTAGTTGCTTGGCCTCATCAAGGGTCATGTTTATGCAAGCAGGGTGATACCTGCAGATAAGTAGACGAGAGAATTGACATATATATTGCATTCTCATATACTCGGTTGTATACACATGGCATAGAAAAGAACCGGGGATGGAAACAATTAACAACCCAATTACATTTATTCAATGCAACAAAAGTGCAAACTTTGGTAAGAAAAAGTAAACGGTTACATGTATTTGGTAGAATGGGTGCATGTTCAGCAGATTAGTAATAAACCAAAAAACATAGCAGGTTGCGCTTTGAAAATTAGTGAAAAATGACATACCGTTCTTTACAAGATTCGCACTTTAGCGTAAACATATCAGGGTTAAACGGCATCAGGCATTTGCAAAACCTTCAAAAGAGAAACAGGAAACAATTGAGTGGAAAGAAACATGAAAATTCAATCTTAGGTCAAGAAAGGTGCAAAACATACACTTCGATGACGGTTGGCGATAACCATCCAGAGCCAATCTCGTACTCAAAACGAAAAAAGAAATCATTTTTGCCTACAGTCTCAAGTTTCATGTAATCCACAAAGCTGTGAACATTAATCTTTTTGACAATTTGTGCAGACTGCAGGTTATCCAAGTGGTTTGTCAAGAGTAACTCTTTGTTTCCATAAAAGGGTTGTTTCCCACCAACTGTTTCCTCTGGCCTATAGCACCTTTGAATTCTAAAATCCACGCCAGTGCTAGGCTTAATGCTCGTAATACGAGCGAATACATCAGCCTCATCCCCATACGTCGCAATCACAGAATCACCGACTTCAAAACCATAAGAAAAAATTGTAATTAGAATAACCACAGATTACCAACTACATGAACTATATATATAATATCGCAATGAAAGCTTATAATCACAGTTGCTTTAGACAGTGAAAATCAATGTTTTTCACCACCTTTGACGAACAATGATATTAGCATAAAAAAAAAAAAAAAAAAAGGTTTGAAAAATCAAAAAATTAAAAAGAAAGAGGACAACAAATTATTAAGAATCGCTAAAAAATCTCATAAAAAAAATTGTTTTCATGGTTATATGTCAATTTGGCATCTGAATATAGGGGTGTTTGTTTAATCTTATTTGAGGCTTATTAGTGTATATTTAATAAGCCCCAATTTCGGGCTTATTATATAAGTTTATTATTATATGATAAACGATATAAGCCCATAAGTCTCAAAATAAAAATTGAGCTTAAAATCAAGGGCAACGTTAAAAAATGCATCAAACTTGACATTTTTTATAATTGCGTATAGCCAACTATTTTCTTCTTATTTTGTGTACTAAACTTTCAAAATTCGATTATTGTGTGTATTTTGTGACCATTTTACCCTTAATTTTTTCAAATTTCGAAGGGTAAAATGGTCATTTTACATACAATAAGAAAAAAGGCTACACACAATCACATAAAGTGTCAAGTTCGATGCATTTTTTTGTCATTTGCCCTCAAATCAATAAGCTCATAAGCCCACAGGGCATGTTTGGCACATAAGATTATGGAAAGGTTATGCTTATTTTTTCAAAAAATAAGCTACTTAAAAATTAATCTTTGTTTGGCATACAAAACTTATAAAAGATTATAAACAATAAAAATAAAAAAGAAAAAAGAAAAATCATTCATAATCTCTGCAAATCAAAGGTCACTTCATGCTCCGGTTCCAGCAGTTAACATACCCATAAGCTTAAACAAACACCCCCATAGACAAAGTATAGACCCTAAATAATAAGCTTACTCTCAGCCAGATAAGCCATCAATTCTTTCTGATAAATAAATAAAAATAATATATAAATTTATACCTCTAATCTTGAGGAGACCGGCATGGGAAACAGACAGCTCCTTCTGCACAGTTGCTTGCGAGGCCGCCATAGGATCTGTAAAAACAACAAGACAGGCGAAATCTTTATGGTTGTCTTGTCCCACCACCTAACCCGATATATATACATTAATAACTATCTAAAACATAATGGGCTATCTTCTTTATCTTAGGCCCATGGGCTAAATCTTTTATATACGACTAAAATACACCATTGGTCCTTAAATTTGTCAAAAATCATCACATGACACCGTAACATGAGATTTTGGTAGAATCACTAGTACAATCAGGACCTCCCCTATGAATTTTTTCATTTCATGTCGACGCCGTGTCGTCGGCACCAACAATGCCGACGACAATAAGTAGGCGAGAGTTAGTCGGCTGAGCCTCGTAAGGAACCACTATCCCGACGCCAAACTTAACACCGTGCCGACGACAAAGTGGGTCCCACAACATTTTCTCGTCAAACATTTTGGTGGTGGAAACATATGGTGCCGACGACAGGCACCATAATGATAATTGTTTTCTTAATTAGCAATAAGTCAAGGAAAGTCAAAGGTAATGAGTATGTTCCCAACGTTTTGTCATCGGGATAATAATAAGCCAAAATATTATGTTTATATTGTCCCGAAGACAGGACGTCGAGACCATAAGAAACCCAAAATAATATTTATATGGTCCTGACGACAAGACGTTGGGACCATAAGAAACCCATAATTATGTTTCTTTTATCCCGAGGACATGACGTCGGGATCATATAAATAAAAAAAATATGTTTTTATTATGCCGACGACCCGTCGTCGGCTACATGATGTTGCTAGTAGTGTAGAACATGCCGCACATCAGCAATTTTCAAGATTTTTTCTAAATTTTTCGAAAAAATCTACACAACCTGCACCTACTGTTTTCAACCAAAAGGGAAACAAGGGAAACAAGTTAGTCGATAAAACGAGAACGGATATAACAACTGTTGATGATTCGTTTGAACATTTCCTCAAGCAAAGGGAGAAGAATGGTGGTGCAGGTTCTAGCAAAGAGGGAAGCAGCAGCAAAAAAAATGAATGAGCGATATTTGTTGTGGTCTTTGTCGTGTTGTTTCGTTTGAGTTGTTTCATTTGATTGTCGAGTTGTTTCATTTACTTGTCAAGTTGTTTCGTTTGAGTCTGTATGAAATGTATGTGTTTGAGAACTCTTGCCTGTTTTAAATAAAAGATTTACCTTCGTGCTTGTTAATTGTTGGAATGAATTGTTGATATTGCTCATCTCTTGATTTTGTCAACATGACAAAAACCTGTTTATAAAGATCGTGTTGATGTTGCTTGTTAATGGGGTTGTTGGTGTGATGGGGTTGTTGGGGTAAATAAATGAATGTTAATGGTGAAATTTTCTTTGTATTTAAAATTTGTGTCTAGTTAATGCATCTTAATAAGTCAAAAGTAAGTTCATATTTTTAAATAGATTTTAATGTCGATTGATCGAAGTCTAATTTGCAGTGAACATGTCTTAAGAAAATAGTTTCTTGTTAAACTAATTTTTAAATCATACAAAACCGACGACACGTCGTCGGCAAAAAATAAGCGGGAAAATTTCCCGCACAATTATTCTCTATTATTTACACGTAGGGGACCCAAAATTTGGCGTAAATTGCTCCTAACGCCTTGTCGTCGGGACGAAAAGACTAATCACAATTACTTACGCTAGTCAAAAGCTAATCACAATTAAAATTTGGCATAAAGTGTTTAATATGATACCGACGACGGGGCGTCGGTACGAATTTGCGGGTTTAACTCCCGCCCAACTATTCGTAAAGTCAAATTTGACCATTATCATACCGACGATAGGGCGTCGGCATTATTTTGGAAAGAAAATTCAACGCACCGGAGGCTTGTCAAGTGTTTTTTGTGTCGTTTAGTGTATATTGCCGACGACAATGTGTCGTCGGTAATATGCTCGTAGCCCGTTCTATATATTCTTGTAGCGAATGGGTGCATGTTCAATGGGTGAGTAATATATAAACGCGAAAAGCATGGCATGTTGCACCTTGAAAAGAAAAATAAGTAACATAATCTAACAAGAAACATGACATACCATTCTTTGCAAGCTTCACACTTTAGCGTAAACATGTCAAGGTTAAATGGCATCCGACATTTGCAAAACCTTCAAAAGAGAAACAAGAAAAAATTAAGTTGAGGGAAAATTCAGTCTTGTGTCAAGAAAGGTGCAAAACATACAGGGCGACGATTCTTGACGATAACCATCCTCGCTCGGTGTCGTACTCAAAACGACAAAAGTAATCATGTTCACCCACGCCTTAAGTCCGGTGTAATCCACGAAGCTATGAACAAAGATCACACAGTAATTAACTCATCGGGGTGCTTCAAAGTATCCACATGGTATGTCAAGAGTAACTCCTTATTTCCATAAACGTCGTCTCCTCCAACAGTTCCTCCGGAGCATAGTACCTTCTAACTTTAACCTCTGTGCTTTTAGTGAGACGAGCATAGCTAATTCTCGTACACAAGCCAAGTATTTGGGTTGGTCAGAAGGTTGCACAATCACGGAATTCCCAACTTCAAAACCATAATAAGAAAACATGGAATTAGAATCTCATATCTTTAAGTGAAGATTACCAACTACACTACATTCACAATAATAACAACAATAATATTTAGGGCTTATTCTTTAAGGAGCTTATTTTCATCTTGACAAAAAACAATCCCAATATCCATTAAATAGTCATACTCAAACTTTTTTCGATTCAAAACAATCACTTCTATCTTAAAAATAAAAATAAAAATAAAATTTGTATACCATTAATTATTTTGTTGTAGACGTTAGAAAGGAAAGACTTCCGTTCACGTGTAAACCGTTCCTTTTTCGTGTAAATTGTGTCCGCCATAGGATCTGGAGAAACAAGAAATTTTATGGGTTTCCGCCATAGGATCTGGAGAAACAAGAAATTTTATGGGTTTCTAGGTTACAATTATTACACGCTAAGGGGTTTGCTTGTATCAAATCTTTTTTATAGAAAAGGATGAGCCAGCCCAAGGGGATTGTTATAGTTGTTGTTGTATATAAGGTAAAGAAAAAATTACAAAGGTTTCTCCCAAATTGAAAGAAAGAAAGAAAGAAAGAAAGAAGGAGAGAAACCCTAAAAAGTTGTCGGAGAGTACCATGTTTTCTCTTTCATCGTTTATTAATCCATCCTCAGAGTTTAAAAAAGAAGAAGAGAGAAACCCTAAAAATTTGTTGGAGATGTTCTCTATTCAATCGTTTAATCAATCGTCGGCTTGGTTGTATTCGTCTAGTATGAAGGAGTTAAAAACAGAAGAAGAAGAGAAGGAGAAGAAACAACATGTGTACTATGGTGAAGCAATCGATGATGAAGACGAGGCAGAGAGTGTGTGGAAAAGCATCTTGAAAAGAAAAGGTTTGTTGTAGGACACCGAGTACAAATATGTTGATACTATGGACAAGGCGTTTGACGAATTCTACTGCGACATGTTATACCTTTTTGCCCAGGTTTAAAGCCAAATCTATGATGTTGCATGATGTGTTTGGGGTGAACCATGGTTGTGTTTCAATGTGATACAATTTTGTGCAAATCAATGTGACAGTAAAAATAGGACAAGAATATGCAAACATTAAATATTATTGATGTTAGAATGTTATATGTTTGCAGACTATATAGTACTTATTTATACTTGTCCAAACAACACTTAAGGCAGTTATTTCTAACCATTGTGTCCCTTGACACATAACTGCCATAACCATAATAACTAATAACTACCATAACTATAATATCCTAACTGCTTGTTTGGGTTAACCGTACTTGACCCAATGCAGTGACCTAATTCGACCCATTACATATAATAAACGCATATGACATTGTCTTTATACTAAATACATATTGAATACTATGTAACTTTGACTTTAATGACATTAAGGAGTCAACATCTCCCCCCTAATTCATTAATGTCAAACTGATTCCTAGAGTGATGTCTTGTTGATCTTCAAACATTGATATAAAAATCATTGCTATTTGTACTGCTTGCTTCTTGTGCTTCTTCTTCCATATTGCTCTCTAGCTTGACTCCAAACTGTGTTTTGCTGTCCATGTCTTCATTCTGTGACTCATATCTTCCTGCATCATCCTTGTTGTTGCCTTTTGGATCTTTTACATCTGCAGTCCCACTACTCTCAACCACTTCTTTCTAAGGCTTCTCATACAAGGGTATTCTTTCAGTTTCATAGTATACTTGTATCATGTCAATGAACCTTCTATAGCAACCTTACACTACTTCTTCTTGTTCTTCTGTCAGTCCTTGTAAATTTGCAATGGTCTTCCATTTGTCACCAAGTGTGACACATAGATAGCCTCCAAGACTATCAAGTATTGTATGCAAACTAAGCAAGTTTATCTCTATCACCCCTATAACTGGTGGTATGTTATCTAGCATATCATAATTAAGATAAACTAAATAAAACCACTTTAACATCTCCACATATTTCTTACTAAAAATCTCCCAATGTTTATACACTAAGTTTTCCTTCTTTAGCAGATTCATAAACGATAAGAATCTTGCAAATGAGTTTACCTTTGATGCATAAAGTGACCCATTCCAACTTATGTACTCTTCATCTACATAATCTTGTGTATCATTTATGTCCCATATTAGATCTTCCAAACCATTCACCAGTGAGCATTCATCTTTAGGATCCAGAGACTCAAAGTGTTCTTCCAGAAATTTGTTGTGTTTAGAAACAACTTCTTTTGATCCATAAACTTCTTTATTGGTCTCCTTTTCTTGTGAAATCTCTGTCCCGTGCTTCTTTTCTTCATACATGTAGTGTAGATTAACTATGTTGTCATTAATCTTTACTATGTATCCCTGTTCTTCCAATTGATCATAACTGAGAATGATCAAGGACACTGATACGCTTACGCAGCGCGTTCAGGGTCAAAGGAACTTCCTTTTCGTCGAGCAAGTTTTTCAACACCCTAGGCAGTGAACCTAATCGTTATAGTGTAGTATTAGGGTAAGCCACGGGTATTGATATCGTTCTCTAGGGGAATAGGAATGCTAGTGAGAAATTACTACGCTAAGGTTAAGGTTAAGGAAGATTATTTTTTTTTATCTTTTTTATGTTTTTTTGGAAATTGAAAGGTACGAATCTCGGGTATTGGATTTGGGGGGTTGGTATTTCTACCGATTACTCTACAATTATCTAATTATCTAAACTAAGGTGGTGGTAGTCTATGTCTAATTAATGTGTGCTCGTATGATAGTTTAAAGATGTGTTTACTTAGGTTTTACTACTCCTTAATTATCTCTTATTGATGGTTGAGTTGTCACGTCCTTATTCTTAGTTGCGTTGTGTCTCTAAAGCTGTAGGGTATGCGTTTCTCCCTAACTCTTTGAACTTACCAAAGGGACTCGTCCACAAAACCCACTAGGATAATAAACTCTTACTCTAAGGCACTCTTTGGATGATTTAGCTTACAACTACTCGAGATAATTATATTCTAAGGTTCACAAAGATGAATCAAGCATTAAGTACACAACGAATGACCTATCGCATTACTAGATCATTAATCAACTAAGATAAGAAACAACCAATCAATATTCAATAATTAAGTTTCATACTCCTAAGCAAACACACAAATAAATTAGCTTGGACATGGAGAACATGCAAGCATACACACAAATAATCAAAGACATAATTGAATTGATGAAGTAAATACTTATCTTGATGTAAGATAGGGTTTGGAACCCTAAAATCATGTACAAGACACCCTTGGTTCGGTTTTAGGTTTTACTCAAAAAGACTCTCCTAAAAGCTGAAAAATTCGGATTCTATATATATATTACATATGCGACGGCCACCTTATGTTTTGTGACGCCGTCGTGTAGCCGCTATTAGGGTTTCGTCTTGGCCACGTTAACCTTGCGACGCGTCCACCTTATGTCCGCGACGCCGTCCTCTTCGACTCGACGTCGTCGGGTCGCATCTAGGCGTCGAGTTGCGACGGTCTACTCTTTAAAGCCCGACGCGTCCTTCAAAACAAGCCATTTTCTCTTGTAGTCGCCACAAATTCCTCCGATGGCGTCGCAGCTTAGCGATGACGCCGCCGCCTTCTGCTTTCAGCAGACTTTGAGTGTCCGGATTCGACTTTGGCCATTTTCTTCGTATATTCGCGCCTTTTCGTCCAAATAAGTGCCATTCCAGCATTTTGCCTTCAAGAGACCTAAAAAGTGAAAAGGAACGATATTAAGTAATAACGGATACAAAAGTGATCAAATAAGGGCTTAAACGACCCCTCAAAATGGTACCTTTTAAAACCTTATCAAATATCCCTACACTTGTTATTTGCTTGTCCTCAAGCAAATGTGCTTTTAGCCAATTAATTTATAAGTTAGGGGTCATGAAGCATTGATTTAAAACGGTCCACAACACATATAAGCCCATAAAAGTCATAACAAGCACGAATTACATACTAGCACCTCACATGGGGTGTTTGGATACTCACATCTCTCGGTGTATATATGAAATATAAAAATAGGAAATGGAAGATAAACACTCATTAACCGGTCCTAGTACATAGATTACCATAGGCTTGAGAATAGATCAAACCTCCATCGCTTTGGCGTAAGCACCTAGGAAAGACTATCAAAGAGGTCTTTTAAAGGGTTGTAATGTTAGGCTTACTAGTAGGAAACAAGGGTTTGGTGGGATAGGCTATTTAGTGGTGGCAAGTCAAAATCTCTATGTTAAATGCATACGAAGAATGGCATTGCTAAGCCAAGACTCGACACTCTAAAACTCTAGGTAACGGAAATAAACAAACATAAATTTAAAGGATAGATGTAGGATGGTAGCAGTATGTTTTTTTTTTTTTTTTTTTTTTTTTTTTTCATACACTTTTACTCTACCATCCTCTACGGTAACATCAAAAGGATAGGGATT
The DNA here is from genome assembly GCA_022545495.1 of Chrysanthemum lavandulifolium. NCBI lineage: Eukaryota > Viridiplantae > Streptophyta > Magnoliopsida > Asterales > Asteraceae > Chrysanthemum > Chrysanthemum lavandulifolium. The sequence goes on along the minus strand of CM040241.1, from coordinate 301,524,597 downwards.
TATAGGCACATCCCTACACTTGAGTTTTTATTACTCTAACACTAATTTGACCCGAATTGAAAAGATCAAAACACTTGGGGTACATTATTACGCAAACAAAGGAAATTTGAATTTAACGTTCCCTTCCCGTCATTTTATGAACTTTAACTTTTCCCATGAATCCCAATCGTCCCAAAACTGTATACAAAGGATATGACTCGACTTAGAAACTCATGCAAGCAACCAGATAATTGAACTAAGGGTTTAGGGCGATAACAAACATTTGCACTAAAAGTGAGTGCATAAGGGGTAGGCTAAGGCGATTTGGGTGTATATTTGGGGTGGGGTGTAAACAATGCTCTTCTTTGATATTCGAAAACCGAAACATCACGAGAACCGCGAAAAGGATAGGCTCGAGGGTTAACTAGGGGTATCGTGAACTAAAGATGAGTACAACGCAAAGGGTGTAGGGAATTACTCAACCGATGTGGAAGAAGTAATTATATTACGGTATCAAACAAGGGTTATCCTAATGCCTCTTATCATTTAGTTATTCCTAACTACACAAGTGTAGTCTCACTTGCGATCTCGGAATGCATCACAAAACAAGTTCTAGAATCTAATATACTACCGGTTCACACTCTAAGCATTGAAGATGAATGCTTTTAATTCCTACTAATCTAAGGCGATCCTCACATTTTGGGTGGAATTTGGGTGGTAAAGGGTTTTGTGCTAGTCATATAACTTTCTATCCGTGAGACGTTTTTGTTAAGACTAATGGCCCACCCTATATGTCATGAAAATTTTAAATTTGGTGCCAAAATTACCCTAACCGACATTTTCTCATGGTTTATTACACAATCACAATTGACAAAGCAAATAATCAAGGATAAGCATAGTTTCAAAGTTCCGCTTTATTTTCCCTCCCTACACTTAAACCGAACATTGTCCCCAATGTTCCCCGAAAGTATCAAAGTTATGATAAAGAAGGTAATCAAAAACGAAAGAAACTAATACTCCCCGATTAGCTCGATAGGATCCGTGTAAAGTGGTGGTTAAATCCTTTCCAAGAAGAATTATTGCGTGAAAAGCTCCTTCTAATCTTGTGTAACTTCTTCTTGACAAACTAAACCTGCACACTTGAACAAAACAAACGAAACCTTCCCGTAAAATCAAAGGTAATAATATATATAAGACTCGATTTAAACTAGGATATAATGATTGTGGAATGGATGTTTACTGAATTTCTAAGAAAATTAAGACCGAAAATTCCAAAAATTTATAAGTGGCTCGAAAACAAGAAAAAGTGATCGATGTTTTACTCCTTCCCGACGCCGTCAAAGTTATTCGACAAAACTGCTCATGATTTTTTCAAAAAAATTCTAGAAAATTTACATCTTTAGAATCTGGAAAATTTCTGCGCAAAACATCCATTATGACTCGATACAAGCATTTGACTCGAACAAACAAACATACATATCTTTTAGTTAATTGTTATTCTCATGTTTACGTTTCTTTTGAAAACGTGTAATCCTCCTACACTTATCCCTTATGTAAAATACCTTTATATGTAATTAAGACGAGGTTAAAGACAAAATAAAGCATTTTACAAATTCAAACATGAGAATAAACAATCAATAAAAGATATACGACACACAATTAAAAATGAAAAACAAATACACATGGGTTGCCTCCCAAGAAGCGCTTGTTTTTGTTCGAGTCACGAGCTTGACTCTACCCTTATTTAATGGATAAAGGGGAGGTTTTCCCTACACTTAAGTTTAAGTGCGGGTGATAGTAGCGATACACACCCTTAGGGCGGAAATTTGCTACGTGAGGAGAGGGTGATGGGTGATTTATATGCTCAAAGGAGTGTGCTCCATTCATTATAACCTTACCTAAGTCTATTGGTGTAGCGGGTGAATCAAATCTCCTCCTAAAATGGATCATCTTCTATCAACTTCAAAAGATTCTTAGTTAAGGATCCATCTTGACCTAATAAACCCGGTTTAAACCCATAGTGTTTCTTGTTATCAACCATGAATGGGTGATATAAGTGTGTAAGGTCATGGGTTACTCCTATATTAGCTTCCACTCTACATGGCTTAGAGTCTACCACCTTTATCAAGAAACTACCCGGATCATTTATTTTGATGGGTAGATTGGGGCCTAATTCAGTTCCAAGATTCACATCTAAAGACGGAAATTTGGGTAAGGTTTTTGGTTAAGGCTCCGTTTTATCAAAATTAGGAACTTCCCCAGGACTAAGAGAGATGTCATGACAACAAGCATGTGATTCCTTGGGGGTTTCGTCTCGCCATCGGAATTGGAGAGGTATGGGTGTCATCCCAACGTTTTCGATATCGCATATACCTTTTCAACCTTTTAGGTATATTATTCTTTGCAATTTCTTCACGGATTTCAAAGATGAAGTTGTCACTAAGCCCAAGAAAGTGTCATGAGTTTTTCGCATTTGAGCTTCGAGGCGTTTTATTTCCTTTTCTTGCTTGTGGACAAATGTCAACATTATGTCCTCGAATTCATCTTGCCGGGACTTTCTTGAGAGCAAAAATTCCTTGACCGCATTCACATGCTTATCAGCATGAGTGGTTACTTCCCTTAACGCCTTCACTTGGGCCTCCATACTAATAATTGCTTGTGCTTGGGAAGTTGACCCGTTCTCTTGGACAACTGGAATTTCCCAACCTTCCTCTTCATATTGAGTTAGGTCCTCAATAACCTCCCAAAGATGCCTCAAAGATTGAGGTTACTTAGCCTTCCACCGCGGCATAATCAATGGTTTGTTGGAGGAGAGACCGACATGATCATAGAAGAGTTGGACTTGGAGCCGAGATCAATGCCATGATGAGGGACTTTATGAAGTAAGTCCTTGAATCGGGTCCATGCTTCGTAGATAGATTCACCTTGACGTTGTTGGAACATCAAGATGTCATTCCTAAGTTTAGTGGTTCTCCTCGGTGGGAAAAATTAAGCAAGGAAGCGAGAGGTAAGATCATCCCAACTTGAGATGGAGCCGGTGGGAAGTCGCTCAAGCCAATTACTAGCTTGGTCCCGTAAAGAAAATTGGAAGAGACGCAGACGCGTGGTCTCCCGAGTAGTAGCATCAAGGTCGATGGAATCGACAATTTTGAGGAAATCCCTCAGATGCTGATTTGGATCTTCGGAACGAAGTCCGTGGAAGGCACATCCGTTTTGCACCAACCGGATGGTGTCGGATCGCAGGGCCGTAGTTTGGGCTTGGTCGGGAAGCTCAATGGTGTTCCTATAGCCTGAGTGGCTTGGTCTTGAGTATTCACCAAGAGTACGGGCTCTTGGCGGGTCATTTGGTGGTGGGTTGATGAGTGGTGGTTGGTTATCACCTTCCATGATCAAAAGTGATGGGGTTACGAACAAAGGTCACGAAGAAGGGGGATAGACTAAGAGGAAACTAAAAATGAGAAAAAAAATTTACTTTATAGGAATCAAGCAAAGAACCTAAACGAGGTGGACTACTAACTAGCTATTCTATTCCCGCAATGGCGCCAAAACTTGATACGCTTACGCAGCTGCTCGGGGTCAAAGGAACTTCCTTTCGTTGAGCAAGTTTTCAACACCCTAGGCAAAGTGAACCTAATCGTTGTAGTGTAGTATTAGGGTAAGCCACGGGTATTGATATTGTTCTCTGGGGAATAGGAATGCTAGTGAGAAGTTACTACGCTAAGGTTAAGGTTGAGGAAGATTATTTTTTTATCTTTTTATGTTTTTGGAAATTGAAAGGTACGAATCTCGGTATTGGATTTGGGGTTGGTATTTCTACCGATTACTCTACTATTATCTAATTATCTAAACTAAGGTGGTGGTAGTCTATGTCTAATTAATGTGTGCTCGTATGATAATTTAAAGATATGTTTACTTAGGTTTTACTACTCCTTAATTATCTCCTATTGATGGTTGAGTTGTCACGTCCTTATTCTTAGTTGCGTTGTGTCTCTAAAGTCGTAGGGTATGCGTTTCTCCTAACTCTTTGAACTTACCAAAGGGTCTCGCCTACAAAACCCACTAGGGATAATAAACTCTTACTCTAAGGCACTCTTTGGATGATTTAGCTTACAACTACTCGTAATTATATTCTAAGGTTCACAAAGATGAATCAAGCATTAAGTACACAACGAATGACCTATCGCATTACTAGATCATTAATCAACTAAGATAAGAAACAACCAATCAATATTCAATAATTAAGTTTCATACTCCCTAAGCAAACACACAAATAAATTAGCGGACATGGAGAACATGCAAGCATACACACAAATAATCAAAGACATAATTGAATTGATGAAGTAAATACTTATCTTGATGTAAGATAGGGTTTGGAACCCTAAAATACTGTACAAGACACCCTTGGTTCGGTTTTAGGTTTTACCCAAAAGACTCTCCTAAAACCGAAAAATTCGGATTCTATATATAATATTACATATGCGACGGCGCCACCTTATGTTTTGTGACGCGTCGTAGCCATCATTAGGGTTTCGCCTTGCCACGTTAACCTTGCGACGGCGCCACCTTATGTCCGTGGACGCCGCCTCTTCGCCTTTCGACGCCGTCTGGTCGCATCTAGGCCGTCCGAGTTGCGACGGTCTACTCCTTTAAAGCCCGACGCCGCCCTTCAAAACAAGCCATTTTCTCTCGAGTCGTCACAAATTCCTCCGACGGCGTCAGCAGCTTAGCAGACGCCGCCGCGCCTGCTTTCAGCAGCTTTGAGTGTCTCGATTCGACTTTGGTCATTTTCTTCAGATATTCGCCTTTTCGTCCAAATAAGTGCCATTCCAGCATTTTGCTTTCAAGAGACCTAAAAAGTGAAAAGGAATGATATTAAGTAATAACGGATACAAAAGTGATCAAATAAGGGCTTAAACGACCCTTCAAAATGGTACCTTTTAAAACCTTATTAGATACATTGGAGTGTATTGAACATTTGAAATCACCATGTATCCATCTTTTTCTCTCATAGTGGCATCACCAATTCCATAGGAGAAGATAAATTTCTCCTCAACCTCTTCTTTCCCAATCATCTTGAACTAGTAATTCAGTTTCTTGAATAGCATCCTTGTTGGACACATATGGTGTTTGTAAGCACTGCTTACAAACCACACTTTTTCCTAAGTTTCATCATTAGTGCCTTATATCATGTAATCTGCAATTACATGAACCTTCTCTCAATACATGGCTTTCTCTGTTCCCTCTTGCACTTCAACCATAGCAATCTTCTTCCTATTTTGACATGTCCAAAACACATGTCCCCTTTCTCTACATATGTAACATTTGGCCCTTCTTTCTTTCTGAGTACCGGCAATCTTGTTCCTGTGATCATTGGACTTTGCAGACACCCTTGAAGCATTATAGGCTTCTATCTCTTTTACCTTTTTCACTAGTAACTCCTTACTCTCTTGAGATAAGGTTTTCTTTCTGCTCTTCCATTGGAACAATCTCCTTGGTGTCTCTCTCAACAAATATCTTCCAGTGTGTAGTCCTTATTAATGTATGTATGTTGGCTTCTCCCTAGGTTCTGAACCTTGGCTCTGATACCAGTTTTGCCCAGGTTTAAAGCCAACTCTATGATGTTGCATGATGTGTTTGTAGTTAACCAAAATTGTGTTTCAATGTGAGACAATTGTGTGCAAATCAATGTAACAGTAAAAATGAGACAAGAATATGCAAACTTGAAATATTATTGATGTTATAATGTTATATGTTTGCACACTATATAGTACCTATTTATACTTATCCAAACGACACTTAAGGCAGTTATTTCTAACCATTGTGTCCCTTGACACATAACTGCCATAACCATAATAACTAATAACTACCATAACTGTAATATCCTAACTGCTTGTTTGGGTTAACTGTACTTGACCCAATGCGGTAACCTAATTCGACCCATTACATATAATTAACACATATGACATTGTCTTTATACTAAATACATATTGAATACTATGTAACTTTGACTTTAATGACATTAAGTTGTCTACATACCTAACCATTGATGAGAAAAAGAAGAATCCAGAAGCCGCTAAATCATGGGGGAGATCAAATTTTGAATGGCTCCCTCCCCCTGCTTCACCTAGTGCTGCAAAATTCTCATCCTTCTTCACTTATGAAGTGAATTTTGATGAGATGAAGCATGAAAAGCTCATCACTGTTAATGCTATTCTTTATCCTCGTTGTTCCGAAGCTGGAAGGAAAAGGTATTACTTATCTAAAGAATCTTTCAAGAAGAACGATGAATACTTTAAGCAACTTCAAGCTAAAGGCATTATACCCCCTGGCATATCGCCTACCTATGCTCCTTATGCTTGATTATGAATGAGATTGTTATTTATGTTACTATTATTATTTCAACTATATCTATGTCTGTCTCTTGTAATACTATTATTGTTCTTTATCTAGTTAATGTTTATATACTTATGCTTGATTATGAATGAGATTGTTATTTATGTTCCTATTGTTGTTGTTGTTGTTGTTTCGCCCCTATTCTAATTCATGACCCTTTATATTTTACCGGGTGGAAAGCCCTTTACCTAAAAAAAAATAAAATCATGACCTTTAATGAGCACCAACCTACAAATATTGTTTATCATTCATGTATGCTACTGCGCTGGACTTTACTGCAAACATTGGTTTCCCCCAACAAGAGTATACTTTTGTTTATCATCTTCACCATTGTTGTTGAAGACATGGATTACTGGGTCCCACTTGCTGCAATCCACACTCGCCAAGGTTTGCTCTTCAACTCCTCCTTCAAACTTGTTTTATTGGATTTCTACTATCAAACTGAGTTTGACTGTTTGAGGAGGTCAAACATAAATTAAAAGCTAATAACCCTAAGTATACACAAACACGCCAAGGTAAACCCTAAATTAACAAAAGTCTCAGATAAACTTAATAAACATAAAAACAAAAATAGCATATACAAATTGAAAAATAAATCAAAATTGAGTAAAGTTTCATTAGAAACCGCAAGATCGCTTTTCTTTTCTTTTTTTTTTTTCCCCTTGGATGGCTTGAATCTTGAAATTTGATATTTGAAAAAAATATAGAATATATTGAATGAACCAAACTACGGGGTTATAATTAGGGGTGTCGGTAGGGTCGAGTTGTATCGAACCCGATATTGTTATATGGTCGGGTTAGAGTTTAATTATTTTTCTTATTGAGTTATCTGGTCAACCCGATAAGACCCAAAAAAATGCAAGTAAAGTAAAACCTCTGTAAATTAATAATATTGAGACCGGTATATTTTATTAATTTAGCGATATATTATTATATCGATAAATTAGTAATTTATTAATTTAAAGAGGTTTCATGTATAGCCTTTAAATTTCCATGTCCAATATATTAGTTACAATGTATACCAGTTAGAGATAAAAAATAAATTAGAAAAAGAAGTTCTAATTAACATTTTATGAATTAAAGACATTGAAGAAATTAATGAATGTATACTAATAAATATTACGAGGTTCATGGCATTGAAAAATTATGAAATTTTTTAGTAATTATTAATTTTAGTTTCGTTGGGACAAATACATATATATTAGGGTTTCAAGAAATTATTATCTTATTATTTTATCGATTGAGGTCCAAATTTATACTGTTCCCAAGTTAGGAGTAGACAACTTATTAATTTTATCGAGTATTAATTTACGTAAGTTTTACTGTAATTTCTTTTAAATAATACCTTGTAAAATGTTTGCATTACTTGTTGAGCTTGGTAATAAAAGTTGGGCTGGAGGGCCGACCCGCCCAAGGGGTGGGGATATAAAGAGAAAGAGAGGCGTGTTTTCCCCATATTGAATTGGCGGAGGAGGAGGAGATGGATGATTTGTTAAATTTCACTCCAACGCTTGCTTCGCCTCCCTGGTCGCCGCTCTAGTATGAAGGAGTTAAAGAAAGAAGAGGTGTACCGTGGTGAAGTAATCGATGATGAAGATGAGGCAAAGAGTGTGTGGAAAAGCATCTTGAAGAGAAAGGGTTTGCCGATGGACACCAAGTACAAATATGAAAATAGTTTCAACAAGGCGTATGACGAATCCTACTGCGACATGTTATACCTAACTATTGAAAAGAAAAAGGAGAATCCAGAAGCTGCTAAATCATGGGGGAGATCAACTTTTGAATGGCTCCCTCCTCCTACTCCACCTACTCGAATATTTTCAGAATCAGATTATCAAACTTATGAGTATTTTTTTGATCAGAGGAAGCATGACAAGAAAATTGCCCGCAACGTTAATTCTATTATTTATTTCAAGGGTTCCGAAGCTGCCAAGAAATGGTATAAGTTGACTCTGGAGATGGGAAAGAAGAAGGCCGAGAAATTTAAGGAACTTCAAGCCAAAGGCCTTGCATTCCCTGGCTTCTATTATGCGCCTCCACCCGAGAACCCCCAATATTGCTAGACTATTTCTATGTCATTCTAATACATTATGTCTATGTCTATCTCTCTTGTAATACATTACTATTAATCTTTTAATGTTCTTGCTTGTGTTTTATTACTCAACCTATGCTTTCTCTACTAGCTTTAGAGGTATTATAATAAGCAATTTGAAGTTTCTCCATTTTTTTTTAAATCATGATGGGCGAGCATTGTGAACTTACACACCGCGGGGTTCCCAATTGCTGCAATTTTCCAGAATGTACACTTGGGAAGGTTTGTATTTGTTTGTTCTTCAGCACATCCTTGAAATTTTTGGAATAAATATAGACATAGTTGCCACTTGTAGTACGAATCGTATTATTGCCACTTGTAGAGCCATAAGTTTTTTTATCAACGCTGGGATAAAGATTGTTGAACTTTCTTGTTTCTAGTAACCCTATTATTTTAAACACTCTTTCCATGATTCTACATGTTGAGCTCATCAAAACTCATGATGAATCCACTGACTCAGGTGCGAATAGTTTTGCTTATTAGATCTAAGTCTCCGTATTCTTGAATTCATCTTTCCTAAAAAGTTTGAAAACTGCCCTTCTGATGTTACCACATTCCCGTCAAGATATACAAGCTATAGAATAGTACTATAGTACGAGTTTGACTTTTTGAGGTCAAACAACAAATTCTATCCAAGTAACCGGTGAAGGTGTATCTGATATTAGGGTATTCATGTAAAGTTTCTTGATCTTAACATAGTTACATTGATCTATAATGTTTTGAACAGGACGGTTTCACCTCAAAAGCCAATCTTGTGGTCATAAACTAAAGCGATAACATCAGTACCATCTTTAACAATCCGAACTGAATGGGTTTGACCTCAAAATTTAACCCAACTAAATGGTCCTTTATTACTTGTCTAAAGTAAACTAGATTATGAATCTACCATTCTCTTCGATCAAAATGGTTCCAGCAAGAGTCATAGAAATATGGACATTATTAGGGCTATACAACACTTTGACTGCATATGCTAGGAATATACTTTTACTTGCTGTATTTGTTATTCTGTTTAGTACTTGTCTTGTTATTCATTCTATTTTCGTGATTATTGATGTCCTAAATTAAGTATCATGATGTGATGTCTCAAAATATTTTCCATTTCCCGCTTTTAGAATGTTTGGGTATAAGTTTGCATATCTACCTGAAAAGTTTACAAGGTTTGGTCAAAGCAGGTAAACAACCAACCTTGTGATTGCATCAAGAGCGGGAAATTTACTGCATGAAACACGCACGTATAAGAACTCGCATTGTACCCTGGCAGGGAGAATAATTATGTGATATAATAAAAACTGGAAACACATATGCTAGTCTTGTAAAGTTATCTTCCTCTGCTGCCAACACAATGAGAAAAAAGAGACTGCAACATTATAATTGGGTGGGTGTTTAGCACTTTCAACTACAAGATCGTTTTCTTTTTTTCCCCTTGGATGGCTTGAACCTTGACATTTGATATTTGAAAAAAATATAGAATATATTGAATGAACCAAACTACGGGGTTATAATTAGGGGTGTCGGTAGGGTCGAGTTGTCTCGATATTGTTATATGGTCGGGTTAGAGTTTAATTATTTTTCTTATTGAGTTATCAAGTCAACCCAATAAGAACCAAAAAAATGCAAGTAAAGTAAAACCTCTGTAAATTAATAATATTGGGACAAATATATTTTATTAATTTAGCGATATATTATTATATCGATAAATTAGTAAGTTATTAATTTAAAGAGGTTTCATGTATAGCCTTTAAATTTCCATGTCCAATATACTAGTTACAATGTATATTAGTTAGAGATGAAAAATAAATTAGAAAAAGAAGTTCTAATTAACATTTTATGAATTAAAGACATTGAAGAAATTAATGAATGTATACTAATAAATATTACGAGGTTCATGGCATTGAAAAAATTATAAAATTTTTTAGTAATTATTAATTTTTAGTTTCGTTGGGACAAATACATATACATTAGGGTTTCAAGAAATTATTATCTTATTGTTTTATCGATTGAGGTCCAAATTTATACTGTTCCCAAGTTAGGACTAGACAAATTATTAATTTTATCGAGTATTAATTTACGTGTTTTTGTAATTTCTTTTTAAATAATACCTTGTAAAATGTTTGCATTACTTGTTGAGCTTGGTAATAAAAGTTGGGCTGGAGGGGCCGACCCGGCCCAAGGGGGTGGGGATATAAAGAGAAAGAGATGCGTGTTTTTCCCCAAATTGAATTGGAAGAAAGAAACCCTAATTAATTTATTGGCGAGGAGATGGATGATTTGTTAAATTTCACTCCAACGTTTGCTTCGTCTCCCTGGTCGTCGTCGTCTAGTGTGAAGGAGTTAAAGAAAGAAGAGGTGTACCGTGGTGAAGTAATCGATGATGAAGATGAGGCAGAGAGTGTGTGGAAAAGCATCTTGAAGAGGAAGGGTTTGCCGCTAGACACCAAGTACGAATATGTTGATACTTTGGACAAGGCGTTTGACGAATCTTACTGCGACATGTTATACCTAACCATTGAAAAGAAAAAGGAGTATCCATAAGCTGCTAAATCATGGGGGAGATCCACTTTTGAATGGCTCCCTCCTCCTGCTCCACCTAGTGCAACATCATCATTTAAATCACCCTTTACTTACTGTTTTGCTTTTGATGAGAGGAAGTATGAGAGGATAATCACCCGCAGTGTTAATGCTATTATTTATCCTCATGGTTCCCAAGCTGCTGAGAGAAGATCTCAGTTGTACCGAGAGACCACCAGGAAGAATAGACGCCCCCCTGTCGTCTGTCAATTTCGCTTTTAAAAACTACTGTATTTTTATTATCTTCTGTAATACTACATTAATTATTAACTATTAATCTTAATCTTCTTGTAGTTCTTGTGTCTGTCTGTCTTGTATTACATTATATTCAATCATTATCATTACTAAATTTATGCCTTGCTTTCTCTACTACAGTAATTTTTTACATGCTCAGCCAATGCACCCAAAACTCCACTTGAATTCATCTTTCCTTACCTAAAAAGTTTCACCACATTCCTGTGAAGATATACTAAACTAGTACAAGCTTTACCTAACTACTAGATTAACCATACAAGACTATATATATAGTTTGAGTTTGACTTTTTGAGGTCATACAACAAATTCTAACCAAGTCACCGGATTACGGTTTTCATGTAAAATTATTTCTTCATCTAACAAGCACTGGTGGTTTCTCCAAAAGGCCGACCCAGCCCAAGCGGGTGGTGATATAAAGAGAAAGAGAGTGTGTTTCCAAAATTGAATTGAAAGAAACCCTAAAAAATTGAAAGAAACCCTAATTGGCGGAGGAGATGGATTTGTCTAAATTTAGTCCAGGGTTTGCTTTCCTGGTCGTCGTCGTCTAGTATGAAGGAGTGAAAGAAAGAAGAGGTTTACCTTGGTGAAATAATTGATGATGAAAACGAGGCAGAGAGTGTGTGAAAAGCATCTTGAAGAGGAAGGGTTTGATGCTGGTCACCAAGTACGAATATGTTGATACTTTGGACAAGGCTTTTGACTAATCTTACTGCGACATGTTATACCTAACCACTGAAAGAAAAGGAGAATCAAGAAGCTGCTAAATCATGGGGAGATCGACTTTTGAATGGCTCCTCCTCCTGCTCCACCTAGTGCAAAATTCTCATCCTCCTTTACTTATGAATTTGATTTTGATGAGATGAAGCATGGCGAGCTGATCACCGGTGATGTTAATGCTATTCTTTATCCTCATTGTTCTGAAGCTGGAAGGAAAAGGTATTACTTGTCTAAAGAATCTTTCAAGAAGAACGATGAATACTTTAAGCAACTTCAAGCTAAAGGCATTATACCCCCTGGCTTATATCACCCGCCTATGCTCCTTATGCCTGATTATGAATGAAGTAGTTATTTATGTTACTATAATTATTTCAACTATATCTATGTCTGTCTCTTGTAATACAACCTTATTATTATTCTCAATCTAGTTAATGTTTAATTACTTTTCTCTTGTTCTCATTTTATTCAATCATTATCTACATTCCTATTCCTATTGTTGCTGTTGTTTCACCCTTGTTCTATATTCACGACCTTAATGAGCACCAAACTACAAATACTGTTTATCATCTTCCCAAGTTTATCATCCATGTATGCTACAGTTGTCGACTTTAATTACTGCAAAAATCGGTTTCACCCAACAAGAGTATACTTTTGTTTATCATCTTCACTATTGTTGAAGACATGGATGAGTGGGTCCCACTTGCTGCTCTTCTCTAGAATCGACACTTGCCAAGGTTTGCTTTTCAACTCCTCCTTGAAACTTGTTTAATTGGATTTCTGTTATCAAACTGATTATAGTTTGAGTTTGACTACTTGAGATTAAACCCCAAAGTTAACTGCAGATATATGTTCCTAGATTACCGGTTTTCTAATTTACATTTTCCAACAACTATACCAATCTTTAAAATGTAGGAACAAAATGTTAAATTGACATATATTAACACCCTATGTATGTCTTTGTTAGCTGCGGTCAAATAGGCTTGTACATCGGAATTAATTGAACAGCTAGTGATGATGGATGAGGAATTGTAATTTGAACTGTAATCAAGTTTCTAACTTCTTGTCTGTTAATTTTGGATCTATGTTCGAGATTTGATGGTTCATTTGTCAGGTTTTGTTGTACAGTTGAATCGACTAAGGTCTTAGTCATGCGGATTTTGCTGATCATGATTATGGTGCACTCTTGTTACGCTCGCAATGGCATATATTGGCTATAATGATGTATCAATGCAACCACGCACCATGGCATTGGCTGATAGTCTTAAAAGAGCAAAAAATGAATAATAACGGTTCACTAACTAATCAACAAAATTGCATCGACCTTTTTGCCTGGACACAAAATCATAGAGTATGTCTTGAATCTACCGATGCTAGACACACGAAGAGGAATTCTTCACTTTTTGTTTCAGTCTCGGGCGGAAGTAATGTAACCGTATGGTTAAATTTGCAACAGTGCATACACTAAAGAGCATTCAACCTTTGGAATGATTGTACAAATTTTGAAGTTTCACCATATGGAATGATTGTCACCATATGGATCCATGCTATATGAAAAAATTACACGTTTGGTCCCTGTGGTTTACCTCAAGTAACACTTAAGGGGATTCTTTTTTTTTTCCTCCACAAACTAAGAGGCTTATACATTTAAGGGTTCTTTATAACCACTCCCACATCACATTTCTTGCCTTGGGGTTATAAAGGAAGTAAAAAAATGTAAGTGGGTCCTACTTGAAAAAAATAATATTAAATGTTTTTGTTGACCTAATCCCTCACCAAAGAGTAAAAAGAAACACCCCTTAGTCAACTGCACTTAGAGAGGAAACTAAAGGGCCGTTTGGTTGGGTAATTTGGAATTCCGGAATTTTAAGTTGTAGAAAATTTAAATTATTGAGAATTTAAAATTTCGGAATTTAAAATACATTCGCATGTTTGGTTGACAGAAATTTATAAATGTTTTTTTATTTTTTTAATATAAAATTTCATAAATATACTATTTAAAAATTTATAAAAAAATTATAAAAAATGTTTATAAAAAATTTATAAAAAAAGTTTATAAAAAATTTATATGAAATTTATAAAAAATTTACAAAAAAAAGTTTATAAAAAATTTATAAAAAATTTATAAAAATAGTTTATAAAAAAGTTTATAAAAAAGTTTATATAAAATTTATAAAAAAAAGTTTATAAATAAAATTTTTAAAAAAAATTTCATAAATATTCTATTTAAAGTTTATAAAAACAATTAGAAAAAAGTTTATAAAATTTATTTTCAAGTAAATTAAATTTCCTCACTTTTAGAGGCATTCTAATTCTTTTGATTTTGGCACCGTGAAATTGCAAATTACTTCAAATGTCCCCATTTGAGTTACAAATATGATATTTGAAGGAAATTGAAATGCAAATGCCCTCAATATACTCCAAATTACTCCAACCAAAAGGCCCCTAAAGGGTCTACGGTGTCATGGGACCTTAATATAGTTTTGCTTCATAAGGCTATTTTTGTAAAAAAACACTAAATTTTCTAAAATATAGCCGGTTTCAATGCATTGTTTTCTAGTTATTGCCCATCAATGTGTGAAATGTGAATACGGTAATGACTTTAGCTGAAACTCATACTTTCTTATAAAAAAATTTCCTTATCATTTAGCTTTGGTTCCGTTCTTGGCACTACAACATTCGGCCCAAATGGCGAGGACATTTTGACACCTTCGCCAAGGCTTGGTCCTCGCTAAAGACCTTTAGCGGGTTTTGACGAGGACATTTATGTCCTCGCCAAAACCCCCGTCGCCGTCCTCATTATTGTTGTGGTGTGACCATGCTCATTTGTGGATGTAAAAGTTGATAATTCCAATTTTTGATAGAAGAGTCCCAAAAAACATTATATTTGAACTTTAAAAGGATGAAGGTTAAAATAAAATAGAGATGTGATCAAGTAATGTTGATGAAAAACCAATGTTCGACTACATACTATTTGATACCACAACAAATGTAAAGTTAGTAATGTAAGCAGGAAAAAAATATTGTTTTTCTTAGCATCCGTTTTGATTATGTCACATTTGAGGCATGCACTCCATATAGTCTTGCCAGCAGGATATTGTATGTGTCGAACATATCATGGGCAAAGTCTTTTTAGTTTATGAATACATTGCAAATCGGAGCTTGCAAGCTGATTCGCTGCACTTAATGATGATATGAGCAAGTAATTGACATGAAATATGTGCACATGTCAAAGTAGCACTTGCCATAGCTTGAACATGTCACAAAATAGAAGGTTTGATATCTAGGGATTTGCTAACAACAACCCATGGGTTTTGCTTAAGCATTTCATGTTTACATAATGAGCACTTAATGATCTCCAAACTTACCATACTTAACAAAATTTGCATGACCAAGACCTTAGTCTATACCATGGTCATTAAAACCTGAACATAGAGTTAAAATTAACAGGCTAGGAGTTAATTAGAAACTTGATTACAGTTTAAATTACGAATTCTTGTCACTAACTAGTCCATCACAAGACTTTTGAGAAAGATTATATGGACAATACAACACCCAAAACACAAGGTTCGAGCCTCTTTGAGTACGCCTGTTGAAATCATACCTGAAAAACATGCAATGATCATTATCAGTTGTTTTCAAGACATCTACATGTATTGCAGCTACATGTTTATTAGATAATACATATCGTTGGCCGGGTGAGTATTGGCCGACTTTTATACAGTAACTCCTGATAACTTTTGAACGGGTAAAAACAAACGTTTCATACTTGAAATGCTAAAACTTAATGTTCTTGAATTTTAACAGATAGCTAAATGTTAATCAACTAATGTTAGCACAAAAAGTGAATAAAAGATTCACCACTAGTATCTCATGATCCCTCTAAATAAAAACAGTCATTGGATAAGCATCATTTCAGGTATAACAGTTTTTTGGACGTTTGTGGTGATCAAGGTAGTGTTTGTGCAAATTTCTTTAAAATGGATTGGAATAAGATAAAACCAAATCTAAGCAAGCTGTGTAGAAATATTCTGATATTGGGGGGCCCTTAATGAAGTATAAATTGTCACCAAATTGCGCTACAATATACAATCAATATAAAACTGAATCGTGGTCTCTTACCATAGAAGGATCAACAGTCGCAGAGGCGGCGGATGCAGAACCTTGGTTGTCTGGTGCTAGGCAATCAAAACACGTAAAGTTATCAGCTAGTTGCTTGGCCTCATCAAGGGTCATGTTTATGCAAGCAGGGTGATACCTGCAGATAAGTAGACGAAGAATTGACATATATATTGCATTCTCATATACTCGGTATTATACACATGGCATAAAAAGAAACAGGATGGAAACAATTAACAAGCCAATTACGTTTATTCATTGCAGCAAAAATGCAAACTTTGGTAGGAAAAAGTAAACGGTTACATGTATTTGGTAGAATGGGTGCATGACCAGTGGATAAGTAATAAACAAAAAGAATGGCATGTTGCACTTTAAAAGAAAATAAGTAACAGAATCTAACAAGAAAGAAAGAAACATAATATACCGTTCTTTGCAAGCTTCACACTTTAGCGTAAACATATCAGGGTTAAATGGCATCCGCATTTGCAAAACCTTCAAAAGAGAAACAGGAAACAATTAAGTGGAGGAATATTAAATTTTAATCTTGTGCCAAGAAAGGTGCAAAACATACAGGGTGACGATGGCTGGCGATAACCATCCTTGTTCAGTGTCGTACTCAAAACGAGAAAAGTAATCATGTTCGCCCACAGTCTTAAGTCTCATGTAATCCACAAAGCTATGAACAAAGATCACGCGGGTAATTAACTCATCAGGGTGCTTTAGAGTATCCACGTGGTCTGTCAAGAGTAACTCCTTATTTCCATAAAACGTGCGTCTCCCTCCAACTGTTTCCTCTGGAGCATAGTACCTTCTAACTTCAACCTCCGTGCTTTTAGTGAGACGAACATAGCTAATTCTCGTAACACGAGCCAAGTATTTGGGCTGGTCATAAGGTTGCACAATCACGGAATTCCCAACTTCAAAACCATAATAAGAAAACATGGAATTAGAATCTCTTATCCTTAAGTGAAGATTACCAACTACACTACATTCACAATGATAACAACAATAATGTTTAGGGCTTATTCTTTAGGGGGCTTATTTTCATCTTGACAATAAACAATCTTAATATCCATTAAACAGTCCTAATCAAACTTTTTTCAATTCAAAACCATCACTTCTATCTTATAAATAAAAATAAAAATAATTTTTTTTTACCATTAATTATTTTGCTGCAGACCGTAGAAAGGAAAGACTTCCGTTCACGTGTAAACCGTTCCTTTTTCGTGTAAATCGTGTCCGCCATAGGATCTGGAGAAACAAGAAATTTTATGGGTTTCTAGGTTACAATTATTACACGCTAAGGGGTTAGCTTGTATCAAATCTTTTATATAGAAAAGGCCGGGCCAGCCCAAGGGGATTGTTATAGTTGTTGTTGTATATAAGGTAAAGAAAATATAACAAAGGTTTCTCCCAAATTGAAAGAAAGAAAGAAAGAGAGAAACCCTAATAAAAAGTTGTCGGAGAGTGTCGGAGAGTACCATGTTTTCTCTTTCATCGTTTAATAATCCATCCTCGGAGTTTAAAAAAGAAGAAGAGAGAAACCCTAAAAAGTTGTCGGAGATGTTTTCTTTTCAATCGTTTAATCAATCGTCGGCTTGGTCGTTTTCGTCTAGTATGAAGGAGTTGAAAACAGAAGAAAAAGAAGAGAAGGAGAAGAAGCAGCATGTGTACTATGGTGAAGCAATCGATGATGAAGAAGAGGCAGAGAGTGTGTGGAAAAGCATCTTGAAGAGAAAAGGTTTGCCGTTGGACACCAAGTACGAATATGTTGATACTTTCGACAAGGCGTTTGACGAATCTTACTGTGACATGTTCTACCTAACCATTGAAGAGAAAAAGAAGAATACAGAAGCCGCTAAATCGTGGGGGAGATCAACTTTTGAATGGCTCCCTCCTCCTGCTCCACCTAATGCTGCAACATTCTCATCCTCCTTTACTTGTTATGAATATAATTTTGATGAGAGGAAGCGTGACAGGATGATCAAAGGCGATGTTAATGCTATTCTTTATCCTCGTTGTTCCGAAGCTGGAAGGAAAAGGTATTACTTGTCTAAAGAATCTTTCAAGAAGAACGATGAATACTTTAAGCAACTTCAAGCTACTACAACATCGACCGGTTACCCCAACTACATTTAGGGACTTTCCCAAGCGACATGTCGCTGGGGAAAACTTTCCCCAGTGACATGTCGCTGGGGAATCATCGCTGGGGAAACCTCGTAAGGGATTGTATCCCCAGCGACGACGTGGGTCCCACTCAATTTTCAGTCAAAGAAGCAGTGCCACGGTGGCATATTATCCCCAGCTACATGTCGCTGGGGAATCATCGGATTAAGCTAAATGATTAACACGCCTAATTAACACTAATAATATATAACACAACTACTTAAAGTACCAATGTAGCATACTAATAATATATAACACAACTACCTCTCGTCGTCGTTATCCTCATCACCGCCACTCTCCTCGTCATCACCACACCCACCACTCCCGCTAGCACCACCCGACTCAAAGTCCCTAAACATATCCGCGTATCTGTCGTCGCTTCTGAAGAGACTCATCATAAAGTCTACCTTTCTGTGCATGCTCTTGAGCGACTTGTCGGGGGCGGGCATACTTGGCCTGGATGTGGCCCGTGATGGCAATACCCGACCCACACCGGGAATATGCCCACGAAGCTTACCCCTCTGTTAACGCATTGATTTGATCCTCCGTACTCACCCGTATCCTCAAACCTTTTCATCTCCTCCTATGTAGTGACAAAACACAAGATAGTAAATATATTAGTCGGGTTCTACATTATTTCTCGATAATTCATTAAAGTGTGTTTGAAACAAAACTTACATATATCCGGGCGGTGCTCATCGTTAGGGAATACCCCACCGCCAGTATGTGTTCGCCAAAAGTGTCGATGAGTGAAGGGTACTCGAGTGTCCGAGGCCTCGCCTGCATATACACAC
>CM040241.1:301426087-301505417 GCA_022545495.1 Chrysanthemum lavandulifolium | reverse complement strand
AATTTTGACCAAATTCAATTCATTTTGACTTTTTATCAACCAATGATTTTGCTTACGTCAATTGTGATATATGTACAACTAATATTTATGCAAAAGTTTTTATTATGTATTAATATCTATTAATATTTTGTGAAAATTCTATGGATGAAAGATTTAACTTTTTACCTAACATATATGTTGAGGTTGAGGTTGAGGTTGAGGTCGAGGTTCTTGTTTAACTTCAACTTTTGATATCATGTTGTACAAAATGTGTGAATTTAGTAGCATATAATGAGCGTTGATGAAGTTATAATATACTTCAGTAAAGATTTCTAAAATGTTTTTCGGATATCCGTATATAAACTTTAATTAAGAATTACATGGGTCGTTGTTATAAGTACGATCACGTATATTTAATTTCATGTCACAACACCGTGCATACCATTTGATGCTTATATTCTCATTAGTAAAAATTTAGCGAATATTCAAACATGTATGCATAGATTAAACTTTTAAAATAAAATAACTTGAGTCCTTACTTAACATATATAATAATTTTTTTAATGAATGAAAGTCCGAAACAAATATTTACCCTTAAAATATTTAGCATGTACTAAAACTAATTCATTTATTTACAACATTTTGTAGTTTTACCGGATGAAAGTTTAAAACTAATATTAGCAATCATGTAATTTTAAACAAAGTTTATTATATACTCCTTCCGTCTCAAAATTATTGTCATGAGAGAGAAAACACAAAGTTTAATAAAAGTGGGGTCATATTAATTTTCAACCACTTAAATGAAATATTCTCCCACTATATTCTCTAGTATTTACTTAAAAAGGTAAGTAGAGAATTAATTTGAGACAACCCAAAAAGGAAATATGGACTATAAATATGAGACGGAGGGAGTAATGTTTAGGGATTATAAAGTGTAAGAGGTTATTTGTTTGTTTTGTAAAATTATTGAAAAACATGGAAATTTATAAATTTACACTTAATTTTATATAATTTATTTATCATTTAACCACTAAAGTTATATTAGTTACCTCCTCCTTTTTTAAGTTTTTGTTTTCACAAATTGGACACCTATATTTTTATATGTTTTT
The DNA here is from genome assembly GCA_022545495.1 of Chrysanthemum lavandulifolium. Lineage (NCBI taxonomy): Eukaryota > Viridiplantae > Streptophyta > Magnoliopsida > Asterales > Asteraceae > Chrysanthemum > Chrysanthemum lavandulifolium. The sequence continues at coordinate 301,504,329 of CM040241.1, read as the reverse complement.
TTGTCAATTAAATTTCTCCACCAAATATAATAAAGTTTGACCAAAATTAATTCAATTTTGACTTTTTATTGATCAATCACGTTGCTCGATTTCGCTTACGTGGCAAAATCGAGCTCTCCTATTGGTTCAATTTTTATTTCAGTGAAAAAGGTTTTACAAAAACACTCCGAAATGATGTAATTCTTTTATTATATAAAAGATGGATCCCATAAACCAAAAAGGTTCTTTTCACGATCAATGGGAGTATGTTTAAATTCACTAGTTCTACCATTTCTAGTGCAAAAACAAGATCCTAAAAAAGAAAATTAGGGTTTTGAACTTGTGAGAAAATGATAGAGAAATTAACTAACTTGTTTAATTTACCTAAACAAAAAGACAAAATAGCTTGTAAAATGAAACTAGTACACTTTTAAAACAAAATCAAAATGAAACTAGCACACTCTTGGTGTATGAATTTTGAGTAAATGAAGGTCGGTCTTATTCAATTGTATGTGTAAGAGCAAGGGGTGTGGGTTGCGTTGAGCGTCGCCAGTTCCTATATGGCATCTCGACATTTCACGCTGATGCTTGCCACGACACCAGGTGGCTTCGCCACTCTTGGTTTCGTCGGTCCAACGACGAGGAAAACGACAACCAACTCAAGAGAATATATCCGTTGCAATATATTAAATGTAACGGTATGATTTTTTTTTTAAAAAAAACTTTCCCCACCCTCTTATAAATAATACCTCATTTTTATACAATCATTCACACTCTTTTTTTCAACTCTTTCAACTTTTTACATCTAAGCAAAATAAACATGAGTGGTTCAGATTCCGATCTTGATGAATTAGAAGATATCAAGATGATTCTGAAAGTTGCAGGTTATGAGCAATCCTTGCCAGAAGATGAAGCTGAAAGTTCACGCAGTCGCAATTACATCTACCGTGACCGTGAAATTGCTGAAAAACGTCTCATATCAGACTATTTTTCTGATTGTCCAAAATATCCGGACTACTATTTTAGGCGTCGATTTCTTATGAGGCGTGAACTATTCTTACAAATAGTACAAGGTATTGAAAATTATATTCTAGCTGATCCTCTTCCACCGCATTTTGATTATTTTAGAGTCAGACCCGATGCGTGTGGTGTAATGAGTATGAGTGTAATTATGAAATGCACATCCGCCGTACGCCAATTGGCCTCTGACCTTGCACTGATGCATTTGATGAATATTTGCAAATGGGGTCACACACGCACGCGATTGTCGAGATTTTTACTATGTGTAATTGAATTGTTTATGCCGAGTTTTAAGAAATCTAATTTGGGTGACATTCAAAATTTATATAACGCATAACACGGTCCATGGATTTAGGGAATGTTTGGGAGCATTGATTGTATGCACGGGAATGAAAAAAGCTGTCCGTTGAGTGGCAAGGGCAATTTCATAGAGGTGATAAAAAATATCCAACTATTATGCTTGAAGCCGTTGCATCATCGATTTATGGATTTGGCATGCATTTTTTGGGTAGCGGGTGCGAATAATGATTTAACTGTTTTGAATAATTCACCGTTATTCGACGACCTTCTTGATGACATCGCACCCAAGGTTCCGTTTCAAGTAAGCGGTGCAACATTTGAACACGGTATTACCTAGTCGACGGATTTACCCAACTTGGTCATCTTTGTCAAATCATTCTCATTGCATATTCGGTGAAAATGCATTGTTTAAACAAAAACAAGAAAGTGCTCGCAAAGACGTTGAAAGAGCTTTCGGGGTCCTCCAAGGACGTTGGCATATTATAAGCCAACCAGCACGTGCTTGGACTATCAAAAAGCTAAGAAGAGTCATGTACACGTGCATCATATTGCATAACATGATTTTGAAATATCAAAAGTTTGCGATATCCGAAATGAGCGAAATTTATGTTTGTCCGCGAGCAAATATACAACAGACATGGATTGAGCGATGCGATATACAACGAAAGAATGCCAAAGAACTGCGTGATAAAGCAACGCACGCAAGACTTCAACGAAATATCATTGAGCATGTTTGGCAACTACATCAGCAGCAACAAGATTAATTTAAATTTCGTATGTTTTTTTTTTATTTCGCAATGTATTTCGTATGTTTTTTTTATTTCGCAGTGTATTTTTTTATGTTGTATTTTTATTTTAAATGAATGAAATGAATTTAATTGTGTTTGGAAAATATAGAAAAGAAATAAAATGAGGGTGGGTGGGGCCCAAATGAAGAGAAGTGAGTAAGTTATGATTGGGGTATTTTTTGTTAGTATGTTGGAGTGATGTGGAGGTGATGTGGCACACGTGAGGCCCAAATGAAGAGAAGTGGGCAAACCACGACACCCCTTGCTCTAAGAGCACTCACAACAATAACACCATAACACCAATAACACCGTCCACGTCCGCGCCACATTAGCTTTACCATTTAACATTAACATCCTCAAAAAACACCCACAACAATAACATCCCAATAACACCATAACACCACTAATATTTCATATTTTCAATTTCAACCCCTAAACTAAATCAAACACTTCATTTTTTAAACTAAAACAAACATTTCATTAAAACTTAAAACATATTACAATACGAGACTAAAAAAAAATACAACGAAATAAAATAAAAAAAACAACAAAATAAAAAAAAATACAACGAAAAAAAAAAAAAAAAAAAAACCATACAACGAAATAAAACGTTACAACAAATTAAAGGAAATGGCGAGAATACGATCTCTTGACGAGGTTTCAAGTTATATTTTGCGATGATTCGATCTTTTTCGTCATTGATCCACTTTGCCGACCATTGGATCATGCCCTCGATGGCGTCATCAAAACTTTATTTCTTCCAACGGGTTATTGTCGATCTTTTCTGCTGCGGCCCGACACGCCGCTTCGGAGACTTCTCGTTTCATCTGAAACTCGTTTGCCATAGTTTCGGTGAAATAAGTGACGAGCTCGTTCCTCCGGTGCTTGTTCCCCGTACTTGTTGTAGTCTCGGATCTTGGTTTCTTGGTAGCACGTTTCTTTCCCATGCGGCGAGGTTGTTCATCTTGACCAAACAAAGACTCGTTTGTTTCGCTTGGGACTTCGCGGTTAAATCAACCGGTTCGGCGTGTTCCATTTCTTATAATGACGCAAAACCTCCCAGCGTCTTGAGGCCAAAAGCGATCCTTGGTTTCCTCACGATACCATTGCTTTGCTGTTGCATCACATCCACTCACTTTCCCGCTTCGTTGATCCCGTTTGAGCGTTTGTAATGAGAGTTGAACTTTGTGCATATGCCGTTCAAAGTTTTCCACTTGCTTGACAAAGATGTCCTTGTTCTGTTGTTGAAAGTTGTTTTATTGAACTCATTTCGCACCCGATACCAAAGCGTATCCACAGGTTGACACTTTCCAACTTTCGGATCCTCCAAACAGACTATGTAACATGTTGCAAGTAATGCTTCCTCTGCTGGAGTCCAACGTGAGTTAACAACAACCGCCTTCATCGAATCAAGCGGTTCGGGCTCGGGGTCTTTGGATTTCTTTGATTTTCGCAATGCGACCTTTTCCTTTTTTGGAGGAGACGTGGGTGTGTCGGCAACATCATGTGTTTCAGTTTGTGATTGTTGTGATTGTTGTGATTGTTGTGTGAATTGTAGGTTTTGAAAGTTAGAGTTTAAGGTGTTTTGTTGGTTTTGTTGTTGCCAATCTGAAATGCTTGATGTTGTTGATACATTTCTTGGCTCGATAAGCCTAGTGGGTTGGGGATTGAAGATGAACCGGCATTCGGGTTAGATGATGAACCGGGTTTGAGGATTCCACCCACTAGCAAGAAGATTGTAGAAAGTATCGTCGTTGCCTCCCGACATTGTTTTTTTTGAGTTAATAGAAGTTGAAAGATTGAGATAATGGAGAGGATTTAGTAGTGGAAGTGTGAAAAGAAATGGTGTTTTAATTGGGTATTTATAGTGGTAAAAAGGTTTTGATTTTTTTGAAAAATAACGACTAGTAGCCGTTTAGGGTGTTTTGAATTTTTTTAAAATAACGGCTAGTAGCCGTTTAAGGGTAGAAAGTGTAATTTATTATTTATTTATTTATTTATTATTTTTTTTTTTTTGCGCCTCCCTATAACGCCCGTTGCTTTGGCAACGCGGGCTTCAAATTTTCTCTTTAACGCCGAGCTCCCAGCGGTAATGACTATAGCGCCGTTTTTTCTTCTTCTAACGTCGTTCTGGCGTTATTATTGCAGTGCTCTAAGGGTTGGTAATGTTTGGTGGGGTGAAAGCTAAAGACACGCAACGTGATTTTTGAGTTACCGATGTACGCAGCGAATTTTGAAAATTACCATTGTACATAATATACTTTCAAATTTGGAACAATGTATAATATGACCGGTAACTAACAAGTTACGGTCACAAACTTTCAAAATAGAGAAATGGTCCACGTGACTTGCGTTGACTTTCGCAGTCATCCCTTGACTTTATTTTCGGTTAAAAAGTTTCGATAATGGTCCTTATGGTCATTAACTTTCGATTTAGTCCGTTTTTCCGTTTTCATCCATTTTGTCGGTGTTTCTTCGTTTTGTCCGATTTTCTTACGTTTTATCGATTTTCATCCGTTTTGCCCTTTTCTTACATTTTGTCCACTTTTATCCGTTTTCCCTACGTTTTGTCTGTTTTCTTCGTTTTACTGTTTTCATCTGTTGTTTTACGTTTTGCTGCGTTTTTCGTGCGTTTTATCGGTTTAATTCGTTTTGTTCGTTTTCTTACATTTTGTCCGTTTTCTTACGTTTTGTTCGCTTTTGTACTATTTCAACATGTTGAAAATTTTTCTAAAAGAAAAAAATTTCCAAAAAAATTGGAATTTTTCAATTTTGAATAATAAATTTCAAAAAAATTTGAATAAAAAATATTTTTCAAAAATATTTTTCTAAAAAATATTTTCAAATATATTATTTTTTAAAAATCTATAAAAAAAATATTTGAAAATAAAAATTTCAATTTTTTTAAAGATTTAAAAAATATATATATTTGAAAATTTTTTTTTTTAAAATATTCGAAAATATTTTTTTATTCAATTTTTTTTGAAATTTTTATTCAAATTTTAATTTTTTAAATTATTTTTGAATTTTTTTTCTATTTATTTTTCAAAATTGCGAAAAATTTCCAATTTTTTTTTTTTTTTTTGGTTCCAAATGATGTCAATATGACTGATTCGTGCTAAACCGTCAAGTTTTCTCACACAAGGTGTCCACTTGTGAATGGCCAACCGTAAGAAACTTAAAACAGTTCAAACACAGAATGCAATGAAGATCAGGAGAGTATAGTGTTTCTCCGGGTCGTTATGTCCCAGCGAGCTATGCAATGAATCACCAAACGTATAGTGATCGAGATGATTTCAACGGAAAAGAGATTTGGAATGATTATAACTAAGGAAAAAGTTTATAAATTACAGGGGCTTAAATGCAAATTAAAGAGAATTAAAAAGATAAAAAATATTAAATAAACGCTATCACTATTTGCAAAATGATGTTTTTGATTTTTCTTTTATGAAACTTAAATTAAAAACTACGCGACGTACAAAAGAAAATGTGAAACTAAAGCAATATAAATCCTAAAAATATGAAAATGACATTTTTACAAACCTAATGATAAAAGAAAATTTTTAGAAAAAGAAAATTATTTTTATAACTATTTATCTAATTATTATTAATTAAAAACTATTTTTAACTATTTAATAATGGCCTAAAATACAAGAAAATATGAAATAAAGCTAGAAAAATGAAATTATGATTTGAAAAAATCTAAAATATCAAAAGAGAATTTTCAAAACTATTTTTATATTTTTCTTAATATTTTTCTATTTTTTATGAATTAAAAACTAATTAAATTGCTTAAAAATACAAAGTTAACTAAGAAAAATCTGGAAAAATATTTTTTTGACTTTTTATATTTATCTTAACTTAAGAAAAATGAAAAATTATTTTTTTGAAACTTTTCTGATTTATTTGTATTAAATGCTAATTAAAATGACTTAAAAACTGATTTAAATCAAGAAAAATACCAAACAGAGTTAGAAAAATCTGAAAAATTCAAGAAAAGTCTAAAATGATATTAAGAATCTAGGAAAAATATAAAAACAGGGGTTGTGTGAAAGAAACTGAAACTGTAAGCAAAGTGCTTATAAATAAGCACTTATTTTAAGCAAATGAAAACCGAAGACCTCCTACTGATTACAGAAGCTATAATATACTAAAAGTACTCAAATGCAACAAGAAACAACTATCCTATACCTCTGAATTACTCACTACCATGATTTGATGATTAGAGCTTAAGTGTAAAAGCAGAAGGTCTATTTTGCGACAAGCACAAGCTACACAATAGTCGACAATGAAAACAAAAGTTGGAACTCAAACTAGACACGGCCAAGAACACAGAAACCAAAAATGATCCTTGGACAAGCTCAAGCTGAGCTTGTTGCAAGACTCAAATTACATGCACACTCGCTTAATCTTGGTGTGTGTACAGGCATTTTGAACCATTTTGATAAGCGATTTGGAGATTATAAAAATTACAAAAATCTACAAAATTGGTAATAAGTAAATAGACCGGTTGAAGTTTTTAAAACCACAAGTTCCACTTGATTTGACCCGAAATGAAACAATTAAAATCCTCTCGGTTGGGCTCAGCTGGAATTTCATGTTTTGACTTTTTGATGATTTGAAAAGTTGACTTATTTGAACTTTGAATCCAATTTGAGGACTGATGTTAATGTTAAATGATGAAATGAAGCTAATACAAGCTATGCCTATGAATTCTAAACACAAAACAAGTGTTTGAATTTCCAAAATCACAACAGATGAGTAATTAAGGCAGTTGATTGATGATTTTGACTTTTGAGCTAATGCAAGCACAATGTGATGACAGATATGAGTACATATGAGTTAAACAAGCCTAAAGCAACAATAATCTACCACTGAATAAACCTAAATCACAGACTAAGCAGCAAATCCAAACACACCTTAATATCACTGATTTACAATCAAAACTGAGCTAAACAATTAACTAGCTACTATTAATGATCAAACTGAGTTTAATTACTATAATTACCACTAAATGAACAAGTTTGAACTATAGATGACCACAAATACAGATTAAGCAATGACACTTGAAATTAACTTACAATAGGTCCCAGCCACTATGGCTTGCCAAAGAACATGAGAACCACTATCCTATTTCTATCAACCCAATAGACTATAAATCAACCCAATTCCAAAGATCTTCAACCCGGATCCAATTCCATTTCCATTTTGGGCTTAGTTTGACTTATGTTGACCAAAATCCAAATTTGCTTGAATCGATGTAGAAGCTACGAAAGCTATAAATAGCTTATATAAGCTTAGTTGAGTTTAAAAATAAGCTTCAAGAGCTTATGCATAAAATTGAGGCGAAATTTGCAACAGTGAATATCAAACATGGAATGTGAACATAAACTTGAATTGATGTTTGAAAATAGTTACACTGATGAAATAACTTGAATTTAGTTCAACAAAACAAAAGATTACAACTTAAGAGCTTAATTTAAAACATAATTATAAAAACGACATACATATGGAAATTTAACTAAGTGCTACTCGTTTTCTCTTGCTTCTCCTTCTCTTTTATACACCAATATATCTTATCTCTCTCCTCTGATCACTTCCCAGCAATAATATGGACCATTGGATGTCTAGAAATGATCTTGGCCGTTTGATGAAATTTGGCGCCAAAATGTTTTTAACAATTTGGAGAGGTTGAGTGTTAGGTTGAAGATGCATTGAATGCATCTTGGCTTGGTGTGTTTGGAGTGATAAGGGTAGGGTGATGATGAGAGGAAAGTGGGTTGGAGTATTGCGGGTGTTGCGGGGTGATGATGGAGGAAAGGAAACCCGTGAGGTGTTTGACCAAATTGACGGATATTAATAATAGGAAGGGTTCAAAAGTAATATTGGATTGGGGGTCACAAGGTATATTGGCAGGGGTCCAATTGGTTATGGCAGGTCCAAAGGTGCATAGGATTAGGTTTTAATACAAGGACCTTTTGTGTAATTTCTGAAAAATGGAGGACCAATTCTGCCATTTATGCAAAGTTGTTCCAAGGGACCAAAAGTAACAAGCTTCAATAGTACAAGGACCAAAGTTGACATTTTCAAAATTCCAAGGACTATTTTTGCCAAATTTGAAACTTAGAGGACCAAACTTGTAATTTCTCAAAACTTTTGACATTTTTCACCAAAGGACTAATTTTGACAAGTTATGATTTTAAAAGGACCTTTGGTGATTTTTCTTTTAAATTAAGTGCTCGGGGACTATTTCGACAATTTTTGAAACACAGGGGATGAAACTACCAATTATGCAAACTTAGCTCATTTTCATCGATTTTAAACATTTTGCATATGAAACATATAAAATGCAATTTTGGAATATTTTCAGTATTTTGATGCATTTCTGAGCATTTTTAAGCGTTTTGCAGTTCAGATTTAACCAAAAATGATGAGTATTTACACACTCATCAATGACATTTGAACTTTCTTAGTTCAAAGTTGTAAAATTCAAATGGCAGTAATACTTTAACAAAGTCCATATAAAGTTTGAACCAAGTGATAGTGTTGCGCTCAAAGCCAATATGTCTCTGCCTCTAAATCTTATATAAAGCATTTGTTGGCCAGTTTAAGGCCATTTTTTACGTGAATTTTGATAGATTAATATTGGCTAACTTTTAGTTTGGCCATTTAGCTTATCACGCAAGACCACCTTTGAACCTTCAACTCCTCCTTAAGTTTTTGGATATATATGGACATGGTTGGATTTGTGTTATGAAAATGATAATTTAATGGTTAATATATCTTTATTTGCTCAAGATTCAAAATTTGTAGCTTAGTTTTCTTGTTTTGGATAATGGGTTTGAGTAATTATAATCATAGTTGTCAGGATCCTGATCCTGATCTTAGGATCTTACGATTTTACGATATTGCAAAGCAAAAGCGATTCGTATCCTACATAGGATCTTTGCAAGCTTAAGATCTTATAGGATCCCGATCTTTACCATACGATCTTACGATCTAATCCGATCCGATCTTACTTTTCTCGAATTACAAACTAAAAAACTACAAATTTATGGGTTATTTGTTTGTAGAATTCAAAAAACAACATGTTAATCTTTTTAAACATTTTATAATCATAATTTAGTACAACATTTATATGAAACATTCATAGTATTTTATTTTTATAATATATTACAATTTGTAGATTTGTATAAAACGCATATATAATTTGTAATAAGAATAATTATAAAATGTTTTAGGTTAATATGAGAATAAAAAGTCATTTTAATTTAATATTAAGGGAAAAGTGCATATATATTCTTCCAAAGGCTCATAACTACATGTGTATCCGATCAAAACTCTTAATTGCATATATATCTTTTTAAAGCCTTTAAATTGTCAAATATATCCGAATGATTATTTCACATATAGAAAAAAAAATGTATCATAATTATAATTGATATATAGAATGACAATTATACCCTTTCTCTTATCAAAAACTTAAACCGATCACTCACTGTTATCGGTTTATTGTTCTTGCTTTTACTTGATCTGGTGAATTCTACTGTTGAACTATAATGGTACCTGCAAAAACCCATCTTGTTACCCATAATAGACGGAACTTGAACATTTTTTTTCTGAAGGGGTCGAATTTATTTTAGGAGGGCCGAATCGGAGATTTGTTTGTAACATCAATTAAATTACCCCTAAAACCTAGTATAATATTTACACCAGGTGCCGCAATTCTTTTGGGGGGGGGGGGGAGCCCCCCTCGGCTCTATGAAAGTCCGTCCTTGTCCACATGGATGGTGCTGTTGATATTGCTATACAAGATTCGTCGACACGGAAGATGGTTGAGTCGTCAATACTCGAGTAGTATATGTCTAATACTTTTTAACTCTTGTTGGATCGTAACATTATTTGTAATTGATTTTGCTTTTAGGATAGATTCTTTCAAGTTTAAGTTGAAATTGAGATACAAAGGCTCTCTTAAAATGGTCAAGAACTCAAATAGGAGAAAATATTGTTTTGGCTCACAAAAATGTATATATGGACCCATGCTCATTCTACTTGAACCAACTAAATGAAAAAGTATATTTACCGGAAAAACCCTTTACCCAAAAAAACTAAATGAAGAAGTATTGAGGCATTATCCATCACATAACGATCTAGTGTTCGCAATCGTTTTAGAACATATAAACGATCTAGTTTAGAACAGATAAACTATTTATATGTCGACTGATAAGAACTTTAGAACAAATAAACGATCTAGTTTTCTCAATCGTTTTTGTTGACAAGTACTCCACATGGCAATCTTTTTGTTAAGCTTAAATGTGATGCTTAGTATGTATGAGCAAGAGAAACAAGTAACCATTTATATGTCATAAGAACTTTAGAACCGATAATACTCAACAAAGGTATCTATTTTAAATGTTCATGTATCTAGTGTACCACATATGTTCATGCTTTTTTAGAGTGGTCAACAAGAAGATATTAAATAACCAAATGATGATGGTGGTCGATCAATGTGAAGTTAATTTACTAACAACCAAATGGTGATGGTGATTCAGACTATATTGTCCGAGTGGTGAAAGTTACTTTAGCAACTTAGTAGCAATATTATAATGTATTTAGAGGGAATAAACAAGCGTATAGTGATATGTATGGTAAGTGACATGACTCTTTTATACGGATGAATGATTTTAGAGAGGTACTAAACAACAGAACCCGGGAAGTGTTGTTGAAATTGATTTAGAGATGATTGATGACAAAAAATGTTTTAAACGTTTTTTTTTACTTCGCTTCTGCTTGCTCCAGAGGATTTCTTGCTGGTTGGTCTTCCTTATACTAGTATTTCACATGCTGCAACTGTGGGAAACGGCCGGTGTACACTTTTATAACGAAAATCAGATTATCATATAAATAGGTTGTTCTTAGGTTGTTCTAAAGTTCTTATCAGTCGGAGTGGGAGCATAACCAACCTAAAGGAATTTGATAGCCAATGCTATGATTTCCTTATAAACAGCCATTCACTTCTTGTTTTGGGCGATGTGGGATACATCCTCTTTTCCAATTTTGTATGAAGTGCCTTACTTAGAGACACGATATCTCATTCATTTCAACTCCATTTTGGACATACTTTAGCTTGTTGCGAAGCTCTCGTCGAGGAGAACGCAAAGCTACCAAGAAATATAAATATATATAACATATACATATATTAAATAGTGTCCAAAATTTGCAAAAATCATTTTCCAACAGCAATCTTGTTGATAACATACGAGAAAAGCTTTTATGCCACCACGGGGCGCCTTTTAAAACCATGATGGTCGCACTATAACATGTCATCTGGCTCAAGTTACCAAGTGCTTTTAGCTTAAAAGTCGATATGTATTATAGTTTTTCTCTAATTTAGAATTACCTGGGGGTGTGTAAAATTAGATGGATAAAAAGTAGGATGAAAGCTAAAGATCACGCAACATGTTTTTCAATTAAACATGTCTCATAATGTAATTTGTAAATTGTCAAAGATCGCAACATATTTTCAAATAATCTTCGATCTGGCTAATATGACCGGTTATAGCAGGTGAATAGGTTACAAAAGGATTAAAAGTTACACCTTTGGTCCCTAAACTAAAACAAATTCGCGTATTTAATCATTTTTTGGTAACGCTCGTTAATTTTAGAAAAAAAAAATTAAATTGTTTTTCTGAAAATCTAGACAATTTTTTTTTTATTATTTTTTTTAAATTGCTATAAATTTTTTGTACATTTTTTTAGTCTCGATAAATTTTTTATGTTCTTTTAGAAATCTTGAAAATTGTATTTTTTTTAATTATAGATTCAAAATCTAACAATTTTTATAAAAAAATGGAAAAACCTTTTTTAAAAATCTAATAAATTTTTTTGTAAGAAAAAAAAATTGAAAGTTTTTTAAAATTTCTTTTAGGATTTAAGAAAAAAAATTTAAAATTTTTCTAAATTTTTGTTAACGAGCATTACTAAAAAAGGATCGAGTACGCGAATTTATTCTAATTTGAGGACCAAAAGTGTAATTTTTAATCCTGTTAACCTGCTAGTAACCTGTCATATTGGCTAGATCGAAGATTATTTGAAAATATGAGGCGTATCTTTGACAATTTACAAAGTACATTACGTGGACCTGTGTATTTGAAAAAATATGTTGCGTATGTTTAGCTTTCACCCTAAAAAGTACTGAGAATCAGCTGGCTCCTGAACTATTCACACGTCATCACAGAATTCAACGATGCAACCTGGAACATACAATATATTTTCACACAGCATTGGCTCCTGAACTATAAGTATAAAAAAAGAGATTCAAACTCAAGCAGTAACAAGCCCATTTGCATTTCAAATATCGTAAACAACATGTTCTACGAGACTTCTCTAAATCCAGATCGCTTGGGAGTTTAGCTTAAAACAAATTTCAGCATTACTAAAACATAATCCTTTCAAAAATCTTTAACCACAAATTAACAGTCATACCGTTTACTTCCTAATAAATCTTCAGGAGTGACGCCGCCCAACCGCCTAATACTTTCAATTCTGACAACTAAAGGGGACCAGGGTTTGGTTGAGGCATTTGTGAAATAACAAAAACAAAATCAAAAGTTACAAATAATTCAGTACCAAAGACATGGCAGAATTTATCAAAAGATAGAAAAAAATTAATAGAAAACTTACCATGAGCAAAAAACATGTTGTCCGGTTGGGTACAAAAGAGACTCATGCTAACTACTGCGAAAAAACCACAAATGTTGTTTACTAGTAATATATATCAAAATACAAAAATGAAGCACTGAATGGAAGGGAACCAAATTTTAATACCTTTGTGGTACTTATTGGTAATGGGAATGACTTCATTGATGACTCGGCTTCCAAAGTAAGCCTTTCGAGTTTTACTACAAACTGCCAATGCATAATAAAATTACTACCAAGGATATGGATAAATGGGAACTCAATGAAACAAAAATAAACAATATAGCATGGCATTATATAACAAACTAGTGATGTATCTGCCACGATAATTGTTTTAGGTAACCCAACTAGGATGTTTTAGCCATCACCAACCAGCTTAATGCAAGAGTGTAGTTTCATAAGGCTTACCATTTAGTATAATTTAAAATAGGGACAAGATATTCCCCCCCCCCCTATTTTTCATATTCCCACCCTCCTTATTTTTTGCATTTTTTTATTATTATTATTATTATTTTTTTAACTTTGTTTATATCAAAAAACTATAACCCTGAAAATGCGGAACAGGAAATATAAAGTTTAATAAGTAAAACGCTTAAAACTGTCAAAAATACGGAAGAGAAACTAACAAAAAACTGTGTTGTACTGAAATAAACAGGGGACAAAAGGAATCAAAAATACAAACCCCCCTAGAATGGAGGGTAGGAATAGTACATCCCGTTTAAGCATCTAACAAGATACTCTTAAGTTAATAATAGATGTTACTATGTTAGATTCTTTACAGGTGCAAAACAACATGTTCCAATATACCAGGAGACAATACGCAATCTGTTACCAGCTGGAATACAAATATTATTTAGGATGTTTATCTTGTTTTTGATTTGTTATATTTAGGATAAGGTCTCAAGTAGCTATTTGTTAGGATTTTGTTAGGGTTTTTTCCTTTAAATGTAAGTTGTCTTCATTAATTAAAATCAGAGAAAATAGAAGTCAATTGAGTTTATCTCAGAGATTGTTGGTTTCTCTCTATCGAGCCCTTAACCCCATAACTTGATCACATACCTGGGACCGTAACACAATCACGTTAGGTGTTGAAATTTATCCCCCTTAGCAAACAATGTAGTTTTGATATTTTCATTGACACCAACACACGACAGCCTTCCTTTCTAGCAGCGTATAACAAACTAATGACATCATGTGGGTGCGTTTTACTATACATGCGACTGTCCAACAGACCAAAATAAAATAAATATTCAAAGCTTCCATAAACTTGGTGACTGATTGCATAAGGAGGTGCTTTTAAGATACCCTTAGAAAAAGCAAGAAATGTATATATGCTGAAGCGCGAGCTGCATGGCAAACAGAGTATGATAGACATAATGAGGTCGCCTGCATTATGCTTGGAAGTATGGCTCAAAACTTGCAAAAACAATTTGAGAATTACTTCCCTCACAACATGCTCGCCGAACTTATTCGGTTGTTTGAGAAGCATGTATTTGTAGAGTCAGTATGATTTGATAGATGCCCTACGATTGCAAGCAAGGGGACGGAAACACGTGGCGCCCAGCGTCTGGAAATTATGAGTTACATGGACTAGCTCGGGAGACTCAATTCGTCTACCCTAATGACATACAAATTGGCCTTATCAACGGATCCCTTAACAAGGAATTTGATGGTTTCGTGCGCAATTACAATATGCATTGCAGGGGAAGGCAGTTAGTGAGGTACATGCAATGCTCATTGACTACGAGAAGGTTTGCCCAAGAAGGCTCCACACCTACGGTGCTTGCTATTCAAAGGGTAGGATTTCTAAGCCTAATAAGCCGCTAGCGAACAAGAAAGGAAAGGTAAGGGTAAAGTTGATAAGGAAAACAAGTTATGGCTTATCAACAAGAACCCAAGTACCCTTCCAAAAGCGTGAGAATCCTAAAAGGATCGAGCTTGTCATCACTTTGCCGAGGTAGGACATTTGGAAGAGGCACCGCCACTCTACCTTGATGCGTTGCGTACTAAGAGGTATAAAATGTTGGCACTATTGCTAGCACTTGTGTACTCTTTTGATGATAGAATTATTTTCTTTTCCTCATAAAATAAATTCACGGTATATGATATTGGATATGGTATTCACATTTGTAATACACCGAGAGACTTAGAGGTGCAAGGAAGCTCACCTATGGACAACAATACCTGACGTGGGTAATGGAGCACATGCGATCGTTGAAGCTATATGCACGTTTGATTTAGTTTTACCTTCGGGTTTAGTACCGTCTTTGAGCGATTGTCATTACGCCCTTCTATAATTAGGGGTGTCGTTTACGTTTCCGTGTTGAAAGATATTGGTTTTATTCATACATTTACCGATTATGGAATTTCGGTTTTTAAATGATATTTTTACTTTAATGTTATTCCAAAGAATGGTGTGTTTGAAATTGATTTCCATGATAATGTGATTGATAAAATAATTACATTTTAGCATCAATAATAAAAGAATCAAAAGTGATTTGGATTCTTCATATCTTTGGCATTGTAGACTTGCTCACATAGGCAAGAAACGCATGCAAAATCGCAACATGATGGGCTTTTGCAAGACATCAATGATGAATCATTTGATAAATGCGAATCTTGCATATCACGGGAAGATGACCAAGAAACCTTTATAAATAGTTTAGAAAGGGCTTCTGATATTCTTGGTGTAATAAATACTGACGTATGTGGACCACTAAGACATGTGTCAAGGAAGGGTGCTAGCTACTTCTTAACCTTTACTGATGATTTTAGTCGTTATGGTTATGTTTATTTACTTAAACATAAACATGAAGTCTTTGAAACATTTAAGGTTTTCAAAAGTGAAGTAGAACTGCAACTAGGAAAGAAGATTAAAGCTCTTCGATCCGATAGAGATGGTGAATATTTAAGCCAAGAGTTTAAAGATTATCTAGCTGAGTGTGGGATTGTCCAGCAACTCACTTCTCCATATACTAGACAACAAAATGGTGTATCTGAGAGAAGAAATTTTACACTGTTAGACATGGTGCGATCAATGTTTAATCTTACAACTCTTCCCTTATCCTTTTGGGATTATGCTTAAGAAACTGCTGTTCGCATTTTGAATATGGTTCCAACTAAGAAGGTTGATAAGACTCCTTATGAAGTGTGGTATGGGAAAGCTCCCAATTTGTCTTACTTAAAGGTTTGGGGTTGTGAGGCGTTTGTTAAACGTGACTCAGCTGATAAGCTACAACAAAGATCTGTTAAGTGTATCTTCGTAGGATACCCAAAGGAAACTATGGGTTACTACTTTTACTTTCCACCATAAAACAAAGTAATTGTTGCTAGGTATGGAGACTTCCTTGAAAGGGATCTCATATCTCATAAATTCAGTGGGAGAGATTATGATCTGGAATATGATCAAGAAGATACATCACCTTCTGACAATGAAGCATTCGACATTAATTGTTCATAGTATTTATTTCTTGTCATTTATTTGTTATGTCATTTTCAGTCAAATTTATGAATTGTCATATCACTTACTCAAGCTTTCAGAATTGAATATTTACAGGGTTTCTTTCGCTCCAAATCTTTAAGGATATATTTCTTAAATGATTTTAGCACAAAAATGGTACCATCCCCGGAGTAATTCTTCGAACTCGCGTGGCGTCCTTTATTCGATAAGGATCAGTCATTCGTCCTACGTACCATCCCTGGGAGCCCTCACACTCAACACCTTTCTAAACAAAAACCGACCCTTCAGAATTTGGCTTGTGACAGTTGCCTTCTAAACCTATCTGTTATCACAATGAAAATGTTGACATTGTTGGTTTAATGGAAAATAAATTAATAGTTGTGTGTTAGGATCGAACTCGAGACCACGGGATTGCACACTTTACGTATGAGAATTAAAGTTATAATAATTAAATATAAGATGTTATATTTAGTTATTATTTACACAAAACACATAACGAATGTTAAGTAATTAAGTGTAATGGACTAACAATCGTTAAATGTTACTTGGAAGGACTAGATATGAAATTAGAAGTCAAGATGGTTCTAGAATTCCCTTGGGGAATGATCCGATCGGTTATGGGCTATGGGTTTCCTAATCCTACCCTAACTTGGACTCTAAGTTTCTACAAGTATAAATACAATGCTTAGGGTCTTTGTATCTTAACTCTTGTACACCTAAACCTAAAACCTAAATTGTTTGTGTGTTTTTCTTAGTCCAATCGATCGACACTTATTCCTAAGTGGTCGATTACTTTTGTTTTTCCTTAACAAATTGTTTTGTGTTATTTAAACTAGCATTTACTTTAATTCGTTAATAGTACGTGTGTACAAGAACGTGGTACAATCACACTATTGATTGTATCTTGGATTGAATTACAAAACGGTAATGGGTAATTCACATAATCCTTATAAACCCTAATTAGGGTTCATCTCAATTGCTAGTTTTGTGGAATTGATTCTTGTTCGGCTAGAATTAAAAAAGTACGCATACTTTATGTTTATGTTAATTAATTATTCATTATTCGTTCCTATACGCTTCCGCACTTGCTTTGATGTTTAAGTATTTTTATATATGATTGTTATAGTATATAATTCCAACAGACATATCAACTATTTTTATTGACAACCTATCCCCTAGAGTGACACCATTCATTTTGGCTAACGCCTTTCGTTAAATCGTACAAATCAAAGGGATTACATTGTGTCTTCATAGAATATTCATGTTTCTCAACTACGCAGATGGAAAACGCCACAAGCAATTAAACAAAAGAAAGATGTTTGTGATCTCCATGGTAAATGGGGGCACGCTTGGATCTTAAGCACATAGTTTTACTTTTCTTTGCTACATTTACTTTTAGCTTTTTACAGCTACGAAAATAGTCTAACATCAAATATGGTGAATCGACATTATGCTAGATGTAATGGGCACAATAATCTTTGTGCTATCAAATTTTGGAGCATTGTTTAGGACTCAGGTTCCATTACATCTTTGTGCCATTAGCTACAGAGCAATATATAGTTCCTATTTATCTGAAAATTTAAACTTTAGCAACTCCAAGCAAGTTTGAGATATTAGATTATGGTTGCAAGGACTTTACTGTTTATTAGAAGCTGGTTTAATTATGTCCCATTTGAGGCATGCCCTCCAAATAAACAGTGAAATATGTTAAATGTCACATGCTAAAACATATTTTTCTTCAATTCCAACATATAGGTAAATGTTAATCAACTACGTAACTAACGTACAAAAAGAAATAAACCAAACACCTCCAGTATCTCATATTCTCATGACTCATTAAAAAAAAAAAAAAAAAAAAAAAAAAAAGGCCTCATTGGATAGTGTTCATTTTAGGTATAACCGTGTTTTGGAAGTTGTGGTGATCAGGTAATGTTTGTGCAAATTTCTTTTGAACTAAGAAAAAAAAAGTGCACTTTAACCACAATCTAAGCAAGCTATGCAGAAACACTGATATTGGGTGCCCTTAAGGAAGTATAAATTGTATCCAAATTGCGCTACAATATATCAATAATATATAATACAGGATTGTGGTCTCTTATCGTTGAACCACCTAACAACGCAACCCAGTCGGGAATAATTCTCCCAAAATCCTTTGGAACGTTGAATTCCAAGCTCCGGTAGCTTGTTCATCGGAGCCACAACTCACCGTTCACTGCTTCTTAAAAAAGTATTAGAAAAATGAACATTCCTAAAAAAAAAAGCAAATCACACCTCTCTATTGCCAAAAGATTACTAAAAACCAAAATGCTCATTGCTCACCTTTCATCGCTCCAAAAAGTTTCGCACTGCTCCTTGCCAAATATACCCTAGATCTCACCACAGTTTTGTTGGCCTGTAGAATTTCAAGTTAAACACTGAAAGAAAAAGAAAATCAAGAAATAATAAGTAAGATTTGTGGAGACCTTGATGAAGGAAACAAAGTGGCTTCCATTTTTCAAAATAAGGGATACATGGGGTGAACAAACATTGAACGTTGAGAGAGCAAGGAAATATAGTGATTAGTGAGAGAGGGAGAAAGAGAGAGAGCTTAAAGCAAGGGATTTGGGTGACATTTAGCGAACTAATCAATACGCCCCACGTCACAATACAAGACATCAATGCGCCCTTCAAAAGCGGTGTTTAAACATTTCTTGCAGTAACTTGGATTGGTCGTGTCGACACCAACAAGATATCGAACGTTGGATCTTACGTTCAATAAATTATCAAACCTGTCTCCAATGGTTTTATGTTTTGCAACCACAAATACAATTCCATCCTAGCAGCAAAATTAAAAAAAAAAAAAAAAAAAAAAGGTTAGAATACAAAGAATAATAATAAATAGGGTAAATTACACTAATCGTCCGTGAAGTCTAACCCGTTCTTACAGTTCGTCCCTCGTTTCGTTTTAATGGTGTACGGAGTCCCCGAATTTGCGAACGGTGACCCATTATGTCCCTAGAGCCCCGTTACAGATGATGAGTGTTATCTTTCATCGTTAGTTGACTAGTCAAGTGGATAATTTGGTCTTTTCACGTCCTTTTTTTGGCGCGTTTGGTCCTTGAGTACACAAACACTCTCACAAACCATTTTGTTCCCCGTACAACCCGATCATTTTCCCCGCGTCTCATAAACCTGATCATTTTCGATTTGCGCCCCTCATTCGTGCAATGGCAAAACAAGATTGGAGCAACTTCAAAGTAGCTGATGATGTGAAAGATTATTTTTGTAATAAATATACGAAGAACTAGAAGATAGAGGATGAAGTTTCTAATGAGATGTTAGATGACTTATATGACTATGCTATGTTGAAAGGTTAGTGATTTTTTTGCATTGTTATGTATTTATTGCATTGATCATGTTGTGTGTTATCTGATATGGGTCAAATAGTGTATTCCTGTCACATTTGTTTAGTTTGTTTTCTATGATAATATTAGTTGTTGTATTATGGATGGGCATGTCCATTCTATATTTCTTTATTGATTGTATATCTTTTGGAGGTTACCCTTATAAATATATGTTCACCTTTCAAGTAAAAAAATTATGCCTTATATGCCTTAGCCTTTATACATGTAGTATTTTTAATGATAGTTACAAACTCCCTAGATTGTCTACAAATGGTCTCCAACACACACCCAATAGACTGCACATAAACTGTTGTCTTGTAGGCAAATATACTTATCAATGGTAGAATCTTCAGAGGCACATATAAGGATTATGGAAAGCTGCGAGTGACTGATGAGATGGTTGAGTATGTTCTTGCTAAATATGGGAATAATTGGAAGAAAGAGCATAGTATTATCCTATAATGTAGTTTCATCCCTACCCTTGAACCCTAACAGAACCAAATGTACAACCAAATGTGATGTGCCTAGTTTTGCCTGTAATGTGCCTAGAATGTAGTTTGATGCCTACCTTTGAATACTGTGGAACCTTGAAAAGCTTAAATAGCTTTTGTTTATGCTTGGCCACCAAAGATAGAACCTTGCAGCCTTATTTGTACTTGGCCACCAAAGATAGTACCTTTGCATCCTTGTTTGTGCTTGGACACCGAAGATAGTACCTTGCAGCCTTGTTTGTGCTTGGCCACCAAAAATAGAACATCACAAGAGCTAACGTGATTTATATACCAGCAAAAACACTCAAATACTCCATAATCATCTAACTCTGTACCGGCGTGATGTTATGAGAATGGATAGTAGAGACAGCTATTTTAGTGCCTTTTTGCATCAACGTTGGAATATACAGGATTATCGTCTCTTTCCATGAATTGCCAAACTTGAATATGTAAATAACTTAAGTTTCAACACACATACATATTATTTATTTTATAATTAATATCTCAATTTGAAAATTATAAATTAAATAATATAGTATGTGTCTTGGAAATTGCAAGTTATTTACATATTCTAGTGTGACAATTCTTGCAAAGAGACGATAGTCCTATGTATTCCAACAATGATTGAAAAAGGCACTAAAATGGCTGTCTCTACTATCCATTCTCATAACATCACGGCCGAACAAGTTTAGATAATTCTGGAGTATCTGATAATTTTCCTCAAATCTTTTTGCTGGTATATAAATCACGTTAGTCGATGGTAAACGAGAATACATATCATGTGAAACCTGTTTGAACAAAAAAATAAAAAGATTATGACTGAATACCAAATACAAGGCAAGGAATAAATATAAGAAACAAAACAAAAAATAAGATTAAATAACTCAATACCTTAATAAGATCATCAACAAGAATAGGCTCCGTGCCATCAACCCCGATAATATCCATGTTTTCATCCCCGGTAATATCTGTTTCTTCAGCCCCAGTTATTCCCGAGCCATCAGCCCAGTTATACCCGTACATCATTGATGATACCCGTGCCATCAGCCCCAGTAATACCCGTGCTATCAGCCCCGGTAATACCCGTGTCATTGGTAAGGGTAATAACCGGGTCATCATCATCCACCTCATCAACAAAGGTAATGATACGGGGGCGGGGGCGAGAAGTACCTCCCATTTGCAATGATTAGAAAGAAATATGTGTGTGTTTTGAAAGAAGCAACAAGTTGTGTTTTTGAATGAAGGGTTTCTATGATTGTGTACCAACAATGGGCTAATAAACGCAACGAGCCCAATTATAAAAAACAGATTAGCCCAAAACAAATTTAGCCCACAGTCCAAATGGGTTATTTTATAAAAAATAACCTTAATATATAAAACAAAAAAAGGTTTTTAACATTAAAAGGTTTTTAAAAAAAGGTTATAAAATAACCCATTTGTTTTATATAAGAAAGAAGTTTATTATTATTATTATTATTATTTTAATCTAAGCCCATTAATGTTATCCTAAATGTCTACACATACACACATATAGATAAACCACATACATAGTAGGGCAAAAGTTTAATATAAATCTCAAATTTACTATGATTCAATGAATCAATAATACCATTCATTTTTATTATGATAAACTTTCACCCTTTTTAAAAATTAAATATCTCATGAAAGCGTTAATCGTTACGCGATAAAAATTATATTATCGCGACGAGTAAATTATCTTTCTATAGATATGCACTACTATATATTTTAACAATTTTTTTTCAAAATTTCGGTCAACAAAATCATATATGATTTGTGAAAATCATATATGATTCGATTTTACGAATCATATATGATTTAAAATCATATATGATTAGTAAAATCGAATCATACATGATTTTGAAAATCATATATGATTCATAAAATCATATATGATTTTTCGGACGAGATTTTGAAAAAAATGTTTGTCAAAATATATAAAAGTCATATCTATAAAAGATAATTTAATTCTCGTCGTGATGGTGTATTTTTTATAGTTTGAAGATTTACCGTTTGTAAGATATATTTTATCTATATACTAAAAGGCGTACATGGTTCCCTCACAAAATGTGTTTGGTCATGAAATGTCATTACATGAGTGGCTGCACATTTAATGCCCCAACAGTGCGCATTTAATGCCCCTATTCTACCACCGCCTTTCTCCCACCTTATTATACAACCTCTCATTCATTCATCTTCTCCACACACTAATTTCATTTTTAATTCATTCATCAGTTAATAAAGACAGTACCAGAAACTTCGAACGCCTCTTCATCTACAACAAAAAAAACAGCAACCGAATGATTACGTAAAAAAATCCCTTACTAAAAAATTAGGGTAAAAAAGTGAAATCAAGCAAAAGGGGTTATCAAGAAGATGATTTTGAAAACAATAATTATTCAAAAGGTAAGATATTTTCTTTATTTTAATCCTATTAATGTTTTTATCCTAAACAAAGGGGTCTTCTCTTTTTCATTGAATTCTGAGTGTTTGTTTGTGTTTTTGATATGGGTTTTCATTGAGTAGAAGAAACAAAAGATCGAACAACCACCAATTTGTAATTGTCAGATAGGTACTAACCCTAAATTTTATACAATAATTCATAGTCATTTATAAATTTTATACAATAATCTATAGTCTTTTATTTTATTCTTTTCCTGAAAATTTTAGTTTTTTTTTTTTTTTTTATTATTTTTTTTTAAGCTTTTTTGGGCGCAACTTTGCAGGTTACTGAATTTTGACTTCTGAAGATGGCTCTAATTGTTAGCGAAGGGGTGGTAGCCGGAGGCATTTTTGCGGTCTGTTATTGATGGGGTGCATACGGAAGCATGGAATTGAACAGATATATGCTATGGCTGAAAGGTAATAAGTTGCTTAAAAAGTATTAGTTTTAGACTTTTGGTTTAATATTCTTATTTTTCTTAAAAAACAATGGTGTTACAAATAAGCAGTTTTGTAGTGGTTAGGATTTATTTGCAAGTGAAATAAGCTGGAAAAGCATATGTGTAAACATAAGTAGTTTTAGCTAATTTGGAAAGCTCACCAGCTCATTTTTACTGGGCATATGAGCTTATGCTCATAAATAAGTGATATCTTGGTATTTAGGAATGGTCACTTTTGGTGATGAGTTGAAATAAAAGTCGTTTTAGGTTGTGTATAAGTTGTGTTTATGCTCACGCACCCATGGCAGCTTTTCTGAACAAACAACAATGTCTTCTTCAAAATGGTGGCGCACAATAACAGCCATAAAAACAACCACCTCAAAATCACACTACCACACAATCCAAGCCATACCCAGAGAAATAACAGGCACCCGTGTCTCAATCAAAGACAGAGCACAAGGTCGAATACCCGCCGTCGTATTCGCACAACCAAACACTGCTAATGAAACTGGCCCAGTCAGGTCTGTTGCCAGGAAACATTTGTTGACTACTGAAAGGAGACAGATTCAGTCTTCGGGTTCGACCGCGTTGCTCGAGTCTGGAAATGTTTTGCCTATTAAGGTTGGGACATTGTCTTTTGTTTTACTTTGTTGTCAATAGTTTATGTAGTTTAAGTGTTTGATGAAATGCCAGTGATGGGTTCAGCGTTTAGTCTATTATCGTTTTGCTTCTAATTTAGTGATATCGCGGTGTAGGTACATAGGGACCCAAAGACAGGAAAGCTTTTGAATTTGGTGTTTGTTTGGGCGGATGAAGGAACAGAGCTGAATGTTGATGTGCCCGTTGTCTTTAAAGGCGAAGATGTTTGCCCTGGTCTCAAAAAAGGTTTGTGCTCTCTCTGTTGATTCTGTTACGTCATTGTTATGAAAATAAGAACATGATCTCGATGCTACTATTTATCAAGTATTGGTTTTGCTTATTGTTTTATACAGTTTATGCTAGAAGCTAAGAAGCATAGGCTGCCTTATAGTGTGCGGATTACCTAACCAAGGTCATAGTAGGAATAATAGAACATAAATAGTTGCAAAGGAAATGAAGTAGAGTATATGTAGAACAAAAAGAATAACAGAATAGAGAAATATGGAAATACAAATGAGACTTGGATACATTGTTTATTCTAAAATATGGGTATTTAAATCAATAAGATTGTTTTGAATGTTAGTTCTTTCATCATTCGCTTAGCATCTTCTATTCCTCAAAAGTTTAAGTAATACAATTCTTTCGTGAAGGCCATCCTATCCCCAGACGCAGAATACTTTTTTAAGTTGCAACATGGACAAATAAATGTCAAAACTATAATTGGAGACTCAGGTGTGTGGATGTGTTAGGTTATATGTGTACAAATAATTAAAACGATTTGCTTACTTTGGGGGCCTTAAAGTTTTGGAAGCTGTGAAATAGAAGTTAGAACATCTATAAAAAAAATTCTTGAGTGGGCAACCAAAGCCATTCGACCTGTGAAAGCCATATGAGCTATTGTATCTGATCTAAAACAGCCCTCATCTCACTCAGCTAACCTGTTTGCATGCTCTTGAATTCATCAAGTATGTTTTGAGAATTTGTATTTGATATTAGATGATCATCATTGAATACTAAGCTGTAGCAAAACAGGTTATAGGAGGTGGTGTTCAGTCTAATAAAACTATGCATGTTGATTATTGGGTTCTACACTTAGTTAAATTATACCAAATACTGCCCTCGACATTGTGGCATACATGAGTATTACTACAATGTACTCCATTTCCCATAAGAAAAGCCTTTTTACCTGCTTTTGCTTATAAAATTTAGATCTATGTTAGCTTATAAATTTTTACCTACTTTCACTTATAAAGTCTAGATTTATGTTTCCTTATAAAATTTCACCAAAAGTAATGGCACGTTTTTATTTTTTTTGTTATTTTAAAGGTAGCTTCAAATCTCTCTGCATACTCTCAGCGCCTACACTTAGGAGCTGACAAAACTCGCAACAGCCTGGTCTCTTATATCTGATGCGAGACAGAGACGACCAGAGTTGGTGTGCCAATGATCCCGGCAGGGTCAAGAAAGACGTTATACACTCTAATGAAGCAGTTAATTGTCTCTGATATCATGCTTTTACCTTTTTTTTTTTTTTTTTTTGATTGTGTATATTTTATGTTTTACAGGAAATGAGTGATATGGATTCGTTACAATGGCTGCCTCTTACTTTTTCTTCACCGAATATTCAATTTCTTGATGAAGGTTTATTTTTGTTTTACCAATTTAATAGAGGGAATACTGCAACATTATTTGCTTATATACGTTGTATTTAATGAATTAACCAGGTCGGATGACGGATTCGTAGCTATTCGAGGATAGTACTTCTAGCTTTGTTACGGCTTCTTGGTGAAAAAAAGGTGATACGTTTTTTTCGCCTTTATGTTTTGTTGATGGCCATTATATTTTTATGTCATGTTTATTATCAAATGTGTTGTCATGTCATCCAGTGGAATAAAATTGGTGGTTACTAAGAATAATATGACATTGATGTAGTTTAGGTGGTGTTTCTTTATGCGCATTCGGTTAGCTTATGGGCTTATTTAACTTTAGAAAATCTAACAAGGTCAGATTTTTCGGTCAATGAGTTCATCAACTTTAGCTTATGACCTTAAATAGGCTAGGAGCTCATAGGTAGAAAAATTCAGCTTATGAGCTTTTAAAAATTTTAAAAAACTCATAGGCCCAAAAATAAGCTTTAGTGCTCAATAAATATTTGCTGATCAATTTTCACGATAAACACTTCTTAGTAGTTTTAGTTTTTTTGGTACCTCTGTCTCTGCTGAATCAATTATTTATGTTACAAGTGTCAATGAAAACCCAAATGTGACTACCACCAGTTGATGCACAAAATGAGACTAAGATAATCAGAACATTTGTGTATAAAATAAACGGTTTTTAACAACCAACTTGAAACTACTTATTAAGAATGAGGAAAAATATGAAGTGAAGTGGATCATAGTCATGCCAAATAGTTAAGGTGTGTTGGGTGTGGCCTGTTTTTTGGGTTCTCATGTTGTGCTGGATATAATTAGTAACATAATACAGTTTGGTTGTATAACAAGTTGACCACACGATGTAGAAATGGTTAACATACTTTAAACAAATACCTTAATTAATATAAGATATATAAGATTGTTTGGGTTATATCAATTGTTTTCAGTTTGTTGTTACAGGTACTAATGAAATCCCAAAAAAAGTTCCACTTTCCCAATACATTGGCAATAGGCAAGGTAATTCAGTTGTTTGTAGTAAATATACTTATGAATTTTTATGTTAGAGATTCAGATTATGTAGCAGTTGTCACAAGTACAGTTACCTTTCTCTTTCATTGGGGTTTCACTATATATGTAAAACCATTCTCTTGATATAATTTTTTTTGTATTTGCAGACATGACCTTCATACACCAACAAAGGTGGACAGATATAGGAACATGACATTGTACCAAGAACTATAATACTTTGGTAATATCAAATTCTTTCATCCGGTTTTCTGAAATGATTCCTCTTTGTTTTAGATGATTTTTAAAATGCCAATAAAGTGTATTAAGCATCCAATTGTAATGGTATTAGAACATGCATAAAGGTTTCAAATATCAGTTATGTTTTCCATTTGGATGTTAGAACATGCAAAAAAACCCCGACACTGTAGACAAAGCGCTCCCGCGGCAACGCGCGGGCTACCCCACTCGTTGTTTTAAAACAAAAGGTGAAAAATAATTTTTTATTAATTTAGATAAAAAAAAATTGAGGGCAATAATTGGTTTATTTGTTCTATGGCAAATATAAGTTCTATATTGATCTCAACTCTACATAGTAGTTAGCAACAGCCATGAACCAAAACCGTACATAGTCATAACTAGAAGCATCTCCTAGAACAAACCGAATAATACCATCCAAATTAGTGATGTCATTAAATAGAATTGGGTTCGACTTTTAATCAAATCTGAATCTTTTTGGATTGATACAGATCTGTAAAGATGAATAAAACTCAACAAGCACTTTATTGTTAAATGGCACCGTTCAAACCTACATTTAAAAAAGTTCATGTGAACGCATCAGTGGTTACATTCAAGTTTGACGTGAAAAGTCAAAGGTTAAATTCAAGTTTGAATAATAGTTTTTCTCTGGTGTAGAATCATCTAGCAAAAAAATACAGATAATCAGCTTCTAAAGAAAAATACTTGCACAAGTTAATGCGCCTGTTGTTTAGCAGCCTGGAACATACAATATATTTTCACGTAGCATTGGCTCTTGAACTATACGTATATAAAAGTGATTCAAACTCAAACACTAACAAGCCCCATTCACTTTTCAAATATCATAAACAATGTCTTTGTTAAGACTTATCTAGTTCTAAGATTGCTTGGGAGTTTTGTTCAAACACAACTCAGCCTTACAACGAGCAGCGTAAAAATAAGTACAATTCAAAATTCTTCAACTTTTAGCTTTAGCAAAACACTACTTTTATAAAAAAAAAAAAAAAAATCTTTTAACTTCAAACTTCAAACTTACAGGGAAAACGCCGACATTCGATAAGATCTTGAAAACAGAGAAGCCCCAAAATCCTAATTTCATCTATCCTTTGTACATAAATGGGACCAGGGGCACTAACAAGCCCCATTTACTTTTCAAATATCATAAACAGCGTGTATGTCAAGACTTCTCAAGTTCTAAGATTGCTTTGGAGTTTTGTTCAAAACAGAACTCAGCCTTACAAGGAGTAGCATAAAAAAATAAGTACAATTCAAAATTCTTCTACCTTTCTTTTAACATAGACACTACTCCTTAAAAAAAATAAGTACAATCAAAACAACTATCTCTTTTTTTTAGGTGATTTGTTTTATCATATATTTTGGGGCTTCTTTGTGTGATAGATGATGAGATGTCACAGAGAGAAGCAGATCTATATAGTTAGATACAGTATTAACATAAGTAAATGTTTTCTTATAATGTTTTCTTACTCACAGCCAATATTTACAATTAAATGACTTGTAATAGAGCTAAATAGAGCAGATATGATATGAGTTGGATACAAAATTAGAGCACTAGCAATACTAAAATTATACTAAAAGAATCACAAACAAATGAGTTATAATTGAAATTGATAACTAATTACAAGATCACATGAGCCTCGGATAACAAGATCACCGGGATATAAATAGCAAACGTGTTTACCCGGTGTAGCGAGCTTATCAAGATCTCTTTGCATCCTTCCACGTGCGGTTTTTTTAGAGAAGTCCTTTACATGCGATTCGACATTCCCCTTCATCTATAATAAGAAAAATAATAATTAGAAAAATAAAATTGAAATAATAATTATAAAATAAATAATAAATGTTAGAATATGACTTAAACTCTAAGGGGCTTTTGGTAAATTTGGTAATTTTGTGACTTGTTCTACAAGTTTGGTTCGAATTTGGAAACTTTCTTATGACGGTTAGTTTGCCCTATAAATAGGGATTATTAGCATTAGTTTTCTTTGTACTTTTGAATAATTGTTTGGTACCATTTGAATTAGAATTTTGTATTGGTGGTACCGTTGAATTTGGTTTTGTATTTGGTTTGGTTATTTGAATAAAGCTTCCGCTTCGTTTGTTTGGATTTGTTTCGTCTTTGAATTACCAATAAGTGGTATCAGAGCGACAGGTTCGATTAGCCATGAAGAAAAAGAAGAAAAAAAAAAGTTGGTTCGATTGGTTGACATAAGCAATTTGGTACGTATATTTTTAGAGATGAAATTTGATTTAGATTTGTTTCGAATTTGAAAAAAAATTTTGGGGTTGCTATTTGACTTTTCGATTTGTGACTTTGTTTTGTTTATTCGCCGAATCGAGATCGAGTGTATAATTTTGGAACTTGTTTGTTTACTATTGATTCGTTATTTGAATTTGGTCCGTTCTTGGTATTTGATTTTGGAATTTGGGCCGTAATCCTTGTTAATAAGTGGGTCGTTAGAATTATTATTCGTATCATATTTGGAGCATTCGAATTATTGGAGCTCGTTCGTCAAGTTATTTATTAACTTGAATTTGTTTGATACGGACAATAAATTTGAAGATGGACAGTAATACTTATAAAATAAGTGGGTCATTTGAATTTGGTATTTGAAATTTGAAGATCGATTTGGTGTTTGAAGACTTGATTATTAGGTCGTTTGGAATTTGTTCGATCATTGGGAATTTGTGAGTTTGGAAAATTTGGATCTTCGTTCATCGGGCTTTTGAAGTTGGTTGCCCGAATTTGATTGTCTTTGTTGATGATTGTTTGACTCGATTTGTTTGTTTGGTTGACCGAGTTTGAATTTGTCGGTAACGTTTGTTTGTTCGTTTTGAAGTCATCGGCATTTGTTTTGGGTTGCTTTTGGGAATCGATCGTTTGATTTGAATTTGGCTAGTATCACTAGCGTTTGGAACTTTGAATTTGATTTGAAGCGGTGGAGGAGTTTAAGTCACGGTGGAGATTGTTAGAATATGACTTAAACTCTAAGGGCTTTTGGTAAATTTGGTAATTTTGTGACTTGTTCTACAAGTTTGGTTGAATTTGAAACTTTCTTATGATTGGTTAGTTTGCCCTATAAATAGGGATTATTAGCATTAGTTTTCTTTGTACTTTTGAATAATTGTTTGGTACCATTTGAATTAGAATTTTGTATTGGTGGTACCGTTGAATTTGGTTTTGTATTTGGTTTGGTTATTTGAATAAAGCTTCCGCTTCGTTTGTTTGGATTTGTTTCGTCTTTGAATTATCAACAATAAAGTATGTGAAAATTGAAAGTTATTTACATATTCTAGTGTGGCAATTCTTGCGAATAGACTATATTCTTGTGTATTCCAACATTGTTGGAAAAACGCACAAAAATAGGTGTCTCTCCAATACATTTCCACAACAGCACGCCCATACAGGTTTACACGATTTTGGAGTATCTCATAATTTTCCTTATGAGTTGCTGGTGGATAAGAATCACATTAGTCGGAGGTAAATTGAAATACATTGCCTGAGCAATCTGTTTGAACAAAAAATGAGATTAGGACATAATACCAAATACAAGATAAGGAATAAAATAAAATAAATCAATACCTTAACAAGATCATCAACCATAATAAGATCTGTGCTATCGGACACGGTAATATCCATGTCTTCAGCCCCGGTGTCATCAGCCACGGTAATACCGGTGTCATCAGCCCCATTAATACCCGTTTCTTCATCAAGGGTAACATTCGGGTCATCACCACACGCCTCATCAACATAGATAATGATACGGGGGCGGGGAAGAGAAGAACCTGACATTTTCAATGATAAGAGAGAAATATGTGTGTGTTTTGAAAGAAGCAGCAGCAAGTAGGGTTTTTGACTTTCTGTGATTGTGTACCAACAATGGGCTAATAAACGCAACGAGCCCAATTATAAAAAACATATTAGCACAAAACAAATTTAGCCCACAATCCAAATGGGCTATTTTCTAAAAATAACATTAATAGATAAAACTAAAAAAAACAATAGAAACAAACCTTATTGGAAAAGTGAATCTAACACTCGGTGATATCGATTTTAAGGGTTTATTGGTGGTAAATGTTTTTTTTTTGTTTTTTTTTGTTTTTGTTTTTTTTTTTTTTGACATGATTATTAATTCTTGATTTGCACACATCATGTTACAAACAACTAGCATAAGCATAAGCATAAGATAAAATGGTGTGTGCAAATCAGAACAACTATCTCATTTTATGAGGGTGATTTGTAATATGATATAATTTTGGGGCTTGAGAGAAGCAGATCTATATAGATTGCTAATTGTGGTAAACAAAGTACAAAAGTGACGATAGAGAGAGAGATAGAGACTCAAGAAAAGAGGCAGTGTTTTTTGTTTGTGAGCAAGTGCAACCCCAGATCTCAACCCTTATCCTATATAACACAAAAAAACAAAACTAAGTCCTATATAACACATGACAGCCTTCCTTTCAAGCAGCGTATAACAAACTAATGACATCATGTGGGTGCGTTTTACTATACATGCGACTGTCCAATAGACCAAACTCAAATAAATATTCAAAACTTCGATAAAACAAGGTACAAACCTTGTGACACTGATACTTTTGGATACAACCAAATCAAATATTTTTAAATAAGTAGTAAACTTGGTGACCGATTGCATAAGGAGGTGCTTTTAAGATACCGTTAGAAAAAGCAAGGAATGTAGTTATGCAGGAATTAGCAGCAGAGATGTAATTCAATTCGAGGTTCCAAAAGATTATGAAAAAGTATTGGTTAATTTCGTATATATTTAAGTACGTTTATGAATGGTTTGTATAAAACCCTGTAAAAAGTGTCGAGTTTGGCCGATATATTTGTCAACTCATAAATTTATCAGTGGTTATAAAATCGGATTCTTCCTAATATCATAAAAGCCTATACAATCTCTGGCTGATATAAGGACTAGGCATTTACAATCCTCTTATTTCCAAAAGAGTTGGTCAATAAGAGGACCGACTTATAATGTTTTCTTACTCACAGGCCACAGCCAATATTTACAATTAAATGACTTGTAATAGAGCTAAATAGAGCAGATATGATATGAGTTGGATACAAATTAGAGCACTGGCAATACTAAAATTATACAAGTAACGTACACATTTGTACCATAAACGTACAATATATTTGTACCATAAACAATATATCCGAAAATAGATTCGTCTAAACCAAAACAGAAATACCAAGTTGTGGCATAATTTAGCCACACATGTGAAGGAAATTATACCTTGATGTCGTAAATTCCGAAAACGTTTATTACAAAAGTAGTGACAACAAGCTCGTTTGACTTTATCTTTTCTTGGTCTCTGACCTGAAAACAAATGTCGTTATGTTATCTGATAAGAATCTCTAGAGCTAAAAACCATGAAAAAACAACCAATTGTAAACTTAAGCTCACCCAATAATAACGCTTTTGAGCATAACAATTTTGAGCATAAAAGTGCAGGTGCCAAATTGCAATAATTATTTTTGTACAAGAAAATGACTAAATTGCCCCGACCTCTTTCCTCCTATATTTTTTCTTTGATTTTTTAAAGACTAAATTGCCCTGCCCTGACCTTTCAAATAAAGCTCAATCTAATTCTAAGGAAAATTATTATCTTCAATCCTCTAAATCATAGACAGAGAGACTATTCTTTGACAACACATAAATAGAATTCGCCACTTCATGAAACTAGCCTTGTCATACATTATAAACCTAAAGTCCTCAAACTGATAAACAATGCTTAAATGCTCTAAAAAACTGAAGAAAGATTAGCAAAGCCTCAATATATAGCAACTCACATACCCATATACATAATTTATATGTAAAGCAAGCAATGAATAAATGAAGCTTTTTGAAGTGACACCCACACATACACACAATTCTTATGGCTTAACACAGAATTAAGGTAAAACCGACGATTTTTGTAATTTTATTTTAATTCAATATTATGGCAGAATTTATAAAAATATAAGAGAAAAGATTAGAAAACTTACCAGCGCCAATAAACATGCTATCAGTATGCTCGGTAATGCAACTTATGCCAATTTCTGCTTAAAAAAAACAATTTTAATACTTTCATGCCAGATACACTAATGAAATACTGAATGGAAGGATCCATATCTTAATACCTTTGTGATAAATTTGGCTAGTTGGATGGAGTTGATCGATAACTCGGTCTCCAAAGGAAAAAAGCCTTTCAATTTTAACTCCAAACTGCAAATGCATAACAAAATAAATACCAATGATATAGATGTGATAGGAAACTCAATGCAACAAGATCTATCATATGGCAATATATCACAAACCCAACTAGTACATCTATCTTACTCTCATACTGTGATTTTACTAGGTTGTTCTTGGTGTTTTTGTTAGGATATTATAGGTAACACCAACCAACATGTTACTTTAACAATAGCTATTTCTAATATGAAAATGTTTAAGCATATAATATGATACTGTTAACAATAACTACATTTTTAGCTGTATTCATTGTTGCATGCTCGTTGTTCCAACATAAAAAGAGACATTATGTTAGTGCGTTCTACTATATTTGTGCAAAAACAAAAATCCAATAAAGATTCAAAACTTCAATTGATATTTTTGAAACAGAAGAATCAAAGTTTTTGAAAAAAGTGTGAAACTTTGCAACAAATTGCATAAGGTGATTTCAAGATACCCAAGAAGCAATAAACTATAAAAAGAGTTGGTCAACACAAAGACCATTTAGCACTGTACTTATCCTTGCAGCCAATATTTACAGTTTTTTTAATGGAAACTAACTATCTGACATTATATACCCAACGAATCAATCTCACAATATCCAAAGTAGGACTTGAACCCGCAACCATTTAAAAGTAAATGACTTGTAACTAGAGCTAATTAAAACAAATACAGGTCAAATATAAAATCAGTTCACTAACCATCCCAAACTTATACTAAAAAAAATAATAAATGAATTATAACTGAAATTGGTAACGTACTAGATTACATGAGGCTTTCATTTCAATTTCTGAGGCGGGTGGATATTGGCCTTTGGTGGGACCTTCTTCAGTAATGATTTTATCCATTTTATCCAAAGGTCCAATGACCTCTAAACCAGGTTCCTGCTCATAAAACTCGGGTGAATACGATGGAATATTTGCCCTCATCTGTAATAAAAAAAAGAATAAAAAGATGAAAAAGCAAATAGCAGATGTAATAATAATATAGTCCATAGATAATAAGAATAATACGTGAGCTGCTGTGGCAAATCTTTGAAACAAATGATATTCCTGAGTATTCCAACACTGATGTGAAAATGATCTCCAATAGCAGCTTCCATCACCTTTCATAAATGTGATATTACGCCCATATCTTAGTAGGCGAGGCGAAAGTAACTGATGATAATTATCTTCATCTGAATCAAATGCTACATCAACTACTGGCAAATCGGAAAATGCACCTTGTGCCATCTGTTCGAACAAAAAAAAAAGATAAATGAATATAAAAAACAAAGTAAATTTATAAAATAAAATGAATAAATCAATACCCAAACAAGATCCGTGTCATCAACATAGATAGGTATGGTGTGTGCCATTGTAAAAATAGCAAGAAATAAGCAAGTGTTTGAAGGAAAAAGGCAGCTATTAGGGTTTTAGAATGAAAAAGAACTACTAGGGTTTCTGTGGTTGTGTACCAACAATGGGCTAATAAACGAGCCCAATTATAAAAAACATATTAGCACAAAACAAATTTAGCCCACAGTCCAAATGGGCTCATTTATAAAAATAACATTAATATATAAAAATAAAAATAAAATAGAAACAAACCTGATTGGAAAAGTGAATCTGACACTCGGTGATATCTATTTTAAGGGTTTCTTGGTGGTAAATGGTTGTTTTTTGTTGGACATGATTACTCTTGATTTGCACACATCATGTTACAAACAACTAGCATAAGCATAAGATAAGATGGTGTGTGCAAATCAAAACAACTATCTCATTTTTTGAGGGTGATGATATAATTTTGGGGCTTGAGAGAAGCAAGCAGATCTATATAGATTGCTAATTGTGGTAAACAAAGTACAAAAGCGACGATAGAGAGAGTTAGAGCCTCAAGAAAAGAGGCGGTGTTTTTTGTTTGTGTGCAAGTGCAACCCAAGATCTCAACCCTTATCCTATATAACACAAAAAAACAAAACTAAGTACTATATAACACATGACAGCCTTCCTTTCTAGCAGCGTATAACAAACTAATGACATGGGTGCGTTTTACTATACATGCGACTGTCCAACAGATCAAAATCAAATAAATATTCAAAACTTCGATAAAACAAGGTACAAACCTTGTGATGCTGATACTTTTGGATACAGCCAAATCAAATCTTTTTAAAAAAGTAGTAAACTTGGTGACTGATTGCATAAGGAGGTGCTTTTAAGATACCCTTAGAAAAAGCAAGGAATGTATTAATGCAGGAATTAGCTACAGAGATGTAATTCGATACGAGGTTCCAAAAGATTATGAAAAAAGTATTGGTCAATTTCAGTATATATTTAAGTACGTTTATGAATGGTTTGTATAAAACCCTGTAAAAACGTGTCGAGTTTCGCCGATATATTTGGCAACTCATAAATTTATCAGTGGTTATAAAATCGGATTCTTCCTAATATCATAAAAGCCTATACAATCTCGGCTGATATAAGGACTAGGCATTCACAATCCTCTTATTTCCAAAAGAGTTGGTCAATAAGAGGACCAACTTATAATGTTTTCTTACTCACAGCCAATATTTACAATATAATGACTTGTAATAGAGCTAAATAGAGCAGATATGATATGAGTTGGATACAAAATTAGAGCACTAGCAATACTAAAATTATACAAGTAAATGTACACATTTGTACCATAAACAATATATTTGTACCATAAACAATATATCCAAAAATAGATTCATCCGAACCAAAACAGAAATACAAAGTTGTGGCATAATTTAGCCACACATGTGAAGGAAATTATACCTTGATGTCGTAAATTCCGAAAACGTCTATTACAACATTAGTGACAACAAGCTCGTTTGACTTTATCTTTTCTTGGTCTCTGACCTGAAAACAAATCTCGTTATGTTATCTGATAAGAATCTCTAGAGCTAAAAACCATGAAAAAAAAACCAGTTATTAACTCAAGCTTACCCAATAATAACGCTTTTGAGCATAACACTTTCGAGCATAAAGGCTCCATCAACCATAGTGTTCTTGTTTCTGTGTTTTGAGGGGTTTAATTCTTTGTGATTTTGTTTCGAATATAAAAA
Source organism: Chrysanthemum lavandulifolium (assembly GCA_022545495.1). NCBI lineage: Eukaryota > Viridiplantae > Streptophyta > Magnoliopsida > Asterales > Asteraceae > Chrysanthemum > Chrysanthemum lavandulifolium. Next base: position 301,468,435 of record CM040241.1, on the reverse strand, counting down.
AGAAAGACAAAACAAGACTCAAATTCCAGATTCAAGATCTTTATTTTCTAAAATCAACACAAAGAGATCAACTTTGTGTAAGACAGTAAGAGGAGGCGTGTGTTTGTAGTGTTAGGGTTATAGTATTTATATAGTGAGTGAGGAGTAGAGGGTTGGTATATGTTTGGTGTTAAAATTTATTGCATGTGTTGAAAGATAAAAGGGAACTAAAGGAAGAGAAGTAATGTTTGTGTTGCATGTTGCTTGAACATATAACGATAGAACTTTTAAAGGATAAAATTAAATACTTCGTGAGTGTATTATTTCTGTTTGTATATGAACATATGAGTTGTTAACTGATTTTATGTTTGACTATCGAGTGTGGCCATAAAAAACAGTTGAACCGGGAGGACTAACAAATTGATGCAACGTTTTTTTTTTTGACAATTATACGATATAACAGTATTTTTAAAGAGTTGCAAATGGATCCCGTAACCTTTTGTGTGTTATATATATGGCATCAAAATCATCATGAAGACCAATTCAGATTGGTTAGATTCAAATTCTTAAATTGATTGTTGTATCTTCAAAATAGTCTTACTATATCGGAAGAAATTTTGTTTTAAGACATTACTAACTGCATACCTCTATCTGTTGTAATCCGCGATATTTGTTATATGCGGTTTGTATTGCCATTAATAAATTCCTAACATTGACCAACGACCATCTTTTGTGTCAACATGGCACCATGTGTTGGTGTATCAAAGTAATGGATTCCATAAACCAAAAGGTTCTTTTCACGATCAATGGGAGTATGTTTAAATTCACTAGTTCTACCATTTCTAGTGCAAAAACAAGATCCTAAAAAAGAAAATTAGGGTTTGGAACTTGTGAGAAAATGATAGAGAAATTAACTAACTTGTTTAACTTACCTAAACAAAAAAACAAAATAGATTGTAAAATGAAACTAGTACACTTTTCTGAAACAAAATCAAAATGAAACTAGTACACTCTTGGTGTATGAATTTGAGTAAATGAAGGTCGGTCTTATTCAATTATATGTGTAAGGGGTTGGTAATATTTGGTGAAGTATATTTATTGTGTTTGCTAGTAGCCAAAGTGATATATTGAATGGATTTTTATTTATTTATTTATTTTAATTTAATTTGTGGTTGGATTTATTACGGGAAATTTGTATTAGTTATTTTCAATATGACTTACGTAAAATGTATACTCCCTCCGTCCCAAAATAATTGTCATCTTTTGAATTTTGAAGTCTTTTTTCTTCAACTTTGATCTTAAATATTTTTGTTTGTATGATATAATAATTGATGCAAAATATATGAATGGATTGGTTTTAAATATATTTTCATTAATATAATTTCCATCAAGTATTATATAACACATACAAAAATATTAAAGATCAAAGTTGAGAAATTAAGACTTTCAAAAGTCAAATTAGGACAATTATTTTGGAGACGAGATAAGATTATTAAAAGCTATAATTGAATATGTAAACAGACAAAAAAAATGCTCTATTTTTTAAAGTTAATTGTTTGGAGTATTTTTTTCTAGAATATTGCGAGTTTTCATTTTTTTTTTTTTTTTTTTTTTTTTTTTTTCTAGATGGTTGTACTTTATTTCTACACTTTCACTTTCTTACATTCATCCTTTTAATCTCATCTATATGTGAGTTTACAACAAAAGAATTTGAACATATTATGACAAAGTTGTAGTATTTGATACCTGATAATTTGATTTGCATTTTGATACACTTTTCAAATGTTTTTTTAAGAATTTTTCAGAAATACTATAAAAATCGCAATACTTTGTAATCGTAGCAATACAAAAAATGAGAAAATTGTAGAGAAAGTGACTAACTTGTTTAACTTAACTAAATAAACAAATGAAATAGCTTGTAAAATATAACTAGTATGCTCTTGCTGAAATTTTAGAAGAAGTTGTTGCTCAAAACAGTGAGTGAGTGAGGAGTAGAAAATAAAGGAGATCAATGTTATTTACTCATGTGTAAGAGGGTTGGTATATGTTTGGTGTAAAAATATTTATTGTGTTGAAATCTTAGAAACTAGGAACGGAAAGAAGAAAGAAGTAAAATGTTTGTGTTGTTGCGTGCAAAGGATTCATGGGTGGTACCATTACCCTTTTCACTTATATTACAACTAATACCTTTTTAGTACCCAATTTATTGACAATAAAAACATTCTTTTATATTTTTTATTTCGTATCATTTAACACTTTTGAGCATAAAAGGCTCCATCAGCCATGGTGTTCTTGTTTCTTTGTTTTGAGGATCTGAATTTTTTGTGATTTTGATTCGGATAGAAGCAAAAGAAAAACCAAAACCAGACTCAAATTCCAGATTCAAGATCTTTATTTTCGAAAATCAATAAAAAGAGATCATGTTTGTAGTGCTGGGGTTGGTATTGTAGGAATGTAGGGCAAGGGTTATAGAGAAAATAAAAGAGGGTTGGTATATGTTTGGTGTTAAAGATTTATTGCATGTGTTGAAAGCCGAGAAACAAGGAACTAAAGGAAGAGAGAAGATTCTCAAAGTCAGAATTTAGGGTTTCCAGTTAAAGGTGGTCAAATTTATTCACATATGTGTAAGAAGGCTGGTAAAGTTTGGTGCGAAGATTTATTGTGTTTGGTCTATGTCACAATGAATGAAAAGTTGTATCTATGTCATTGATGGTTTTAAGTTTCACCCGAGATGATGGATACTTGCCGGTCCATGTCACAATGCCATCTAACTCAATCCGTCATAGAGTAAATGTTTGGTCTATGTCACAATGCCATCAAACCATCTCAGAATGAATGAAATGTTTCGTCTATGTTACAATGAATGAAATGTTGTATCTATGTCATTGATAGTCATTATGGAAATACCATTCCTTTACTTTATATCTTGGATTTTTCTAACTTGGTTAGGGTCACATGTTAAAGAAAGTCCCGCAGCATAGGTACCATTTTTGAATGGTCAGTAGCCATTAATTAATCCTCATTATCCTCTCGCATCGGACCCACAACCACTTACTCCCCATTCGAGAGTGACACCGAGGCTGTGATACCTCTTTAACATGTGCTCATATGACACAAGTTAGAAAAATCCTTATATGTTTTGCTACTACTCCGCCTGTTTAAGATAAATGTTGTTCACTTTATGTTTTAATCACTAAAATAAAAATTTAGTCGGCAAATATGATATTTGATTGGCGAATAGTGGGTTTAGCGAACTTCCTAAAACTTTGTGGAATACTAAAATAAACATTTATTTTGAGACGGAGACTCTTATGTTTTTTTGGCACATTGCAATAAAGCATTGGGAAAAAATATTCTAACATCGAATATGTTAATTTGGTCATTGAATGAAACTTTTACATGTACCTTTCCTTAATGAAATTGGGGAAGAAATGTTGTTTAAGACAATAGTTAATTGTATGTGTAAGAGGATTGGTAATGATTGGTGAAAGGGATTATGTTTGGTTAAAAGATGTTTGGGTCGGGTTGACCCTACCCAAACCCGATAAGGCTTACCGGGTACGGGTTAAATCGGGTTAAAAAATCTTGTCGGGTTGGTTTGACCCGAACCCGGTTCGATAACCCGACAGTGTTATCGGGTCGGGTTATGGTGGATAATTAATGCTATCAAGTTATCGGGTCAACCGATAAGACCTGAAAATCAATATTTTATTTTTCAGGTTTTTATTTTAAAAGCCAAATAGCAAAGTCTAAATATGCATGGGACGTTTGGCTGTCTAATAAGTTGTATATGACTATATGAGTGTGTATTATGTCAATTATCAGAAAAAAATTTTCTCCAACTTTTTTATTTGATTGCACAGAAGAGGCCAATATTCCCATAGCTCAGTATATCATTATTTTTATTTGTATTCATACTCGTTGAGTATAATTTATACTCATATTCCCATGGCTCAGTACCAATTTTCCCATGGCTCTTTTATTTGAGTATAGTTTATACTCATACTCGTTGATCACCAAGTCAAGAAAAGGGGTGATCAGTAAGCATGTGGCTAAGATATTCTTATTAAGCTGTTGTTTGAATTTGTAGCATCACGCGATAACCCGAATCACCCGATCCGACATAACCCGACCACGAATATCACCAACCCGATAACCCGATTCCTTATCGAGTTGGGTTGCGGGTGAGTTTTAAAATCAAACCCGACTCAACCGACTGACAAGACCCGATAACCCGACCCGATAACACCCTAGCTAGACTCGAACCACTATAAACTAAAAGAAAGTGGGTTACTATTCTTTTCTTTTCTATTTTTTAATCTAAGCGTATTAATACTATCCTAAATTTCTACACATACACACATATAAATAAAACACATACATAGTAGTTAATAACGCCAAGAACCAAAACTGTACATAGTCGTGTTGTATTTAGCATATGGTTCAAATCTGAAAATACATTTTAAGTAGTTTATGAGCATTGAGCCATTGATGAATACATTTTAATTGGTTAGAATCCCAAAACAATTTTAGCAGGTGATTGAATAGTTTGTTAAAATGTCAAACAGATTTAAACTCCTTATCTGATTATTCTTGAACAAGATATAGTGCATATATTTGCTTATTCAAAATAGTTTATTTTATTGGAAAATTATACCGCTGGTCCTCAAGGTCCGAGCGGTTTGCGGACACGATTTGGATCTTGGATTTTGCATCCGTAGTCCCCAACATTGCGTTTTCACTCCTCAAAGTCGAGAACCTTATAGCTTGTTAAAACCTTGTTTGATGCAAAGGTTTTCCGTCTTTTCGTCATTTTATGTCCAAACACCCTATAACACACATTAAACGCACGCACCTCTTTCACACATGAGCTCAAACACATATCTTCTTCAACCACTTCACCGCGACCACCGCCGCCCCCACCGCAACCCTCTTCGCAACCTTAATTCGATGAACGGAATTACTGAGACCGGTCATATGTGTAACTAAGTATTTATTTTATATTGACTTGTTGCTTTTCCTTTTTGACTTTTGTACTTATTTTACGGACCCAAATGTGTATCTAAAATTACGGACCCAAGCACTACCACGTTTAGGCTCACAAAATTTGACCTTTTACCTGTCTAATAAAAACATTCGAGCAAACCAATAAGTAAATAAATGAAGTTAAATGAGTACAGGTAAAATTTAACTTAGACTAACCTAGCAATTTTTTATCATTATTATTTTTTTTTCATTGAATAGGATCTTGAAAGATCCATGTGGTCAATTGTGAAGTACAGTAAGTTCAAAAAAAATTGTGAAGTACAGTGAAGAAGGGTAGGAGCCCTTTGATTGGTGGAGAGTGTGATTAGTAAAAATTCTTAAAATTTGTGGTATATGAAAATGAACATTTATTTTTTGATGGATTAAGGCATTGCTATAAATATTGGGGAAGGTAACGGTCTAACATCAAACATGGTAAAATGATCATTGAGTAAGAATTTTATATTAGTGGATAATTAGACCCAAGCTCGATTTGTGGGTTTTGAAAATTAGGGTTTTACCATTATAAATAACTAGCGTATAAACCCGTGATAAATCACGGATAGCCAATATAACTTCAAATAACAACCATATATAAAATTCGTCAATCTTTGATGAAAACAGAAAATAAAATCAAACATCATTATAAATAAAACGCAATTTGGATACAATACTAAATTGAAGACCTTAAAAAGCAACCATTTGGAATTCTTGCTCATTACTCAATGTGTTCTACCCATCCTTGTTCATGTATTAAAGGTTGATCCTGGATCATCAAAATTTAACACCATTTCACGCTACATACAACGAGATAGATGCTCAATAAGTAGCTCAACACCCATTATATTATCATTAACCGCCAAACCTGCAATAATAGTTATTACATTTGTGAAACATAAACGACTTCTCCAATGAGCCTAATCTGATGTATTATGTTTTAGTATCCCTTCAAGAAACAATATTAATATAAATATGATTTTGACACCTACCATGTGTATGTAAGGGTATTAGATACCAAATAATAGCATCAAGTAATACAAAGTTTGTAGAAAACCCGTGAAACATAAGCTAGAACCTTATTAAATAATTAAGACTTACGTTATGTGATAATCAAATTAGCGTGACATTTAAATCAAGTTCTTAAGAATTAAATGAGCGAATACAACTATTGTATATATATCCTAAACATAGCTTCGATAAACCAATATATTTTTGGTTTCCCCAAACTCCTATATATTTCTTTAATGCTTACCATATGTATCCATAAAATAGACATATGCACTTAAATAATTTCACATATATACGCCTAAAGTCAAATTAATGGAACTGAACCTTTTTATTTGTGTACACAATTCAAATAAAAATAAGACCAAATTCGTGATTTGACATAAATATAGAAGGCCTCATTCTAGTTCCTTGATTGATGACTTTTCCTTATTTTATGCATTCCTTTTCATGGCAACATCATAAGTACCGAATATCAAGATTGTTTTGTCTCAAAATCAAATCACAACAAATATTTTCCTCCATGTCTTTATTTTGAGGGCCACAATAAAAAGCACTACACCTACCATTTCAAATTAAGAATAAAGGGCGGCTTATCCTTTTATTTCTGCATTATGTCGACACCAAGCACTCATATAACCTGAACTTATAATCCTCAATTTGACCCATATTGATTTGAACCCATTACCCAGCACGCCTATGTGCCCACCTCTACTGAATCGTAACAGCTACACCTGAGATAAATTAGGCATTAAGAACAAAAATTACCTCGGCCTAAAAGGCTGAAAGATATATTATTGCATTTGGTGGAAGCGGATGCCATATTTTAGATATGACCTGCACGCACTAATGTTGGCCTATGAGCAGGCATACATGTGGCCCTTGCAACCTCTGATGCTGACCTCCTTCATCATGTTGGCTGGTTGCCGCCATTCTAGTAATTGATAGAATAGCTACTGCGCCAATCCCTGTGGTCTTTTACAAAAACCCATCTTAGTTTGACTTTCTAGTCTAGCTTGAACTTTTAACTCTAGAACTGACAGAAAAAAAATAACATCTCTACCAAGAAAATACAACTTGGATTAACTTCCAACAGTATGCAAGGTAAGAACCTATGATCTATTTCTCACCCATGTACAAGTATAACTTCCAACAGTATGCAACATGAGCTAATGATAAATTCAAAGGCTTATGCCAAAGACAAATCTCTTTTCGATGACAAATTGTTACCTAGAATATCAACATCTACATGATATGCTTGCAAGTCAAGTCTAGTGATTACCTTAATCCTTTCTTGGGTAGTCAGTGAACTTGGCATGGCTGTTCCTAACAGCTCTAAAACAAACTCTATTAACAACTGCTTTACATGAAAGAAGGCCCTCGTCGACATATCTGCAACATGAGATATATATATACAGATTATCAGCAAACTATTCAATGCTAGTCTATGAACAGAAATATAGGGCAGAAGAGTCCAGAAACTCACCAATACTCAGCGACAGACCCGACTGTGTTGGTCGAAGCCTCCGACAAAAAACTTGGATTAACTTAATCGGATATGTCCTCACTATCATACAACTGTAATAAATAAGAGGTGGTTAGAATCATTGCATTGAGAATGTAATCATCCACACAGAAACAAAAACTACTAAAATTTATAAATATAATGCTCATTACTCTTTAGAAGGAGACTCTCGTAGAACCACATCCAGAAATTGGATAGTCTCCTTGGGATTATCTTGTTGAGTCCCAGCCAAAAACTGCCTCAAATGATTAAGCTCTTTTCTTGCAGCAAACTTGGTTACTTTAATCTCACGATCCCGCCTTAAACATAAAACCATAATCACAAATGAAAACATTTTTGAAAATGCAATAACTAAAAACCAGATAGTGAGAAACAAATTATACCCATTCTGTTGAGGAAGTTTGACAGCAAACTCGTTTGAATTAAACGGCAGCCCCCCAGCAAAACAAATTATTATAGCTGAAATCTCATGTACGCACAAAAGCAATATCATCATCATCGCCATATACATGTCGTGACTGCAACCTCACAAAAGCTTCGCTTCATGAACCTGGTACAACAAATGCTTCGACGTGTGGAACTCTTAAGGTCAGAATTGCGAGTGCGGAACTGTATAGACGGGTATCTGATCCGTCATGGCTGCAAACACGTCGTGCTGCCCGCCAAGCTACGGATCAGTTTCACCCATCACGGTTCAGCAGCCTATTATAGCTTAAAAATCATATCGAACAAAAGCAATAGCATCATCATCACCATATACCTACCATGGCTGCAACCTCACCAAAAGCTTCGGTTAATGAACCTATCCGATCCGTCATGGCTGCAAACACGAAGGCGTGTTGCCCCGCCAAGATACGGATCAGTTTCACCCACCACGCTTCAGCAGCTTATTATAGCTGCAAAATCATATACGCACAAAAGCAATAGCATCATCATCGGCGTATGCGTGCCATGGCTGCAAGCTCAGCAAGTTTGCCCTGCCATCTGCAAGTTTCGAAATAATGCTTCTGTTAAGTGTATGCCTGCCATAAGATACATAACAGAACAACTACAAACATACATCTACAAATTAACCTTACACAACTTTAGTTCCTACTTTCTACAAATATTCATTTCACTTGAATAAAACACATAAATGAAAGTTATATATCTTACTTATAACAAACACAGAAATGAAACTATGATTTTCAAAATCCAATCCAAACATCACAAAAAAACTTCAACAGATACTATACCAAAATAGAGCGTAAAATGGAAACACAACCAAACACTCCCTAAACCAAAATGGTCACACAAAAACTGATACAAATAAAACCCGATAAAGAGGCATTAAATTACAACAAAATAAGCTAAAACAAATCTAACACCTTAAAATTTAGCATATGAAACAGACTAAGACTTCCATAAAATCAATAAGAAAGACAAATAATCATCATCATCCATGAATATTCTAATTTAATTCAAACACGCAACAAATCAAAACAAAACTCATAAAAAACATTAAACTGAATCTTGTTTTTACCATAATTAAAATCCACTGTAAAAGAATAAACTCGCAATATAAGAAAAAAAACATACCTTTTTTTATCATCAATAAACAACAAAGCTTCAATACACATGAAATATCTAGAACAACCATACTTTCGAACACCATCTTAAATAAATTAGTAGTAAAGAAACACTTGAACACCCTTTGCTGCAACGATGAACAGCAAGCCAACCTACAAACAAAATCAAGAAAAATCCCCCAATTAACAAAAGCCTAACTTCAAATAAAGATTAAAATAAGATAAGTAGCTAAATTAAATCGTAAATTAAGCAAAAGTAAATGATAGTCAACCATGAAGAATTAAAAAAACTAACAAAACCCTAATTTAAAATAAAGATTAAATTAAGACCAATAGCACCTTATGTTGGTCTCTTGTTTTACAAAGAGCAAAGGATAATCAAGAAGAATCATGGTGTGCACATGTTTAGATGGTCTGAGATGGAGAAGACGATTCTTATTATTTTGATAATAGAGAGAGACGGTGCGAGAAGGTTCAGGAAATGGGGAGAGGAGATAGGGAAGCTTAAATTACGGAAAAAGTTTCCCAAAATTGAAACCTTGCTTAAATTACGGAAGCGGAAGAAGCTTAAATTATGGCTGACGTGGCTTTGTTGACATGGCATTAATGACGTGGCTTTTAGTATCCAGGTGGCTTTAGTGACGTGGCGAATTTCAAAAAAAGTTTTGTTTATTATATATATAGATGGTAATCAATAAAGTTATACATACGGGGTTTTCTATCATCTAACATGGTATCAGAGCACATTAGTGGATAATTAGTCCCAAGCCCGATTTGTAGCTTTTGGGAATTAGGGTTTTAACCATAAAGAAATATATTTTGAACATTGTAACTTTTTTGCATACCCAAAATGAGTATCAACATTATAATAAGACAGATTTCTTATTGAAGGGCAATAAAATATAAATAGAAAGCAATGTTTAATGACAAGATTTATGATGAAGTAATTATGAGTTTAAATTTAGAGTTTGCAGCATCAATCTGCAAGGTTATATGACAGATTGTGTTAAAAGGCGATAATTACAATTTTAGGATCCTCACAAACGTCAACCGCCATGTTGGACATTTTTAGTGATATGAAAGCATAGTGGACTCTTACTAAAACTTTGATTGGTGGAGAGTGTGATTAGTAAAAATTCTTAAAATTTGCGGTATATAAAAATAAACATTTATTTTATGATGGATTAAGACATTGCTATAAATATTGGGGAAGGTTACGGTCTAACATCAAATATGGTAAAATGATCATTGAGTAAGAATTTTATATTAATGGATAATTAGGCCCAAGCTCGATATGTGGGTTTTGGGAATTAGGGTTTTACCCATCAATAAAGTTATACATACGGGGTTTTCTATCATCTAACATACTATCAGAGCACATTAGTGGATAATTAGGCCCAAGCCCGATTTGTGGGTTTTGGGAATTAGGGTTTTACCATTTTAAATAATGGTCATCAATAAAGTTATACCTACGGGGTTTTCTATCATTTAACATTTTACAAGTACTCTTGCTGAATGAAATATGAGAAGAAGTGTTGTTGTTTAAGACAATATTTAATGTGTGTAAGAGGGTTCGTAATGTTTGGTTTTTGTTTTATACAAAGAAAGTAGTAATAGGGTGTCTAAAAAAGTTATGTGGACAAAGCGATATACATGTGTTATGCTGAATGGATTTTAGTTGACGGAGTTGTTCCTCGAATCAGTCTCCCTACTCTTGTTATCTTAGAGTAGGGGTATGATATGTCTATATTCTACCTCTCTTATACCTTGCCCTGGCGGGATTGAGTATGTTTTTGTTGTTGAATGTTAGCTAGTGTTGCTCTTTCTGAACTTAGGGATTGGATTTAGTTTTGAGTTGGTTATTATTCAAGGTCCCTCAATCCTCTTCTAACTTATTGTCGTTTTCAAGTTTCTCGATCAAGTTGGTTCTCAAAAAAATTTAATTAGAAGCATGCTTTCAAGATGTTGGATTATATAGTTGGTCGGGTTTGATTCAAGTTTTAGCCAAGATATGATTAGCAAGTACTGTTTATCTAAAATTTAATCATTAGAAACTCAAAGGTTTGAGATATTAGATTATGGTAAGCAAGAAGAATTGTTTTTTAGAAGCCGTTTTGATTATGTCACATTTAAAGCATGCACTCCAAACACATTTATGCCAGCATGATATTGTATGTGGCGAACATATCATGGGCAACGTCTTTTTGGTTTATGAATGCATTGCAAATGGGAGCTTGCAAGTTAATACATTGCCCTTAAATGATGATAGGAGCAAGTAAATGACATGAAATATGTTTACAAGACAAGGAAAAGAGAAAATAAAGGTATTTATTGTGTAAGAGGTTTGGTGGTTGTCATAAGTCCTTTGTGTTTTGCATTTTTAAAATGTAGTAGTCAAAAAGTTCTAAAGTTTAACATATAAGACTTCTAAATTTATATTAATGGTTTTGCGAGAACAAACTGAAAATGAGAAAGATGTAAGATAAGTATAAGCACATATTTGAGATGTCTCAACTTAAATTATATGCATCTCTATTCATTTAGATTTATTCCAATAGGTTTCACAAGTTATTTTTGAAGTGATGCACAATAGTAGTAGCAACACATTTGACATGTGGATGACAAAAACCAAGGATTTTTCTAATTTGATCAAATGCACCTAATATACGCATGTAAGTTTAAGCTAGAAATAACAGTCTAATGCATCCAAAACATGGGTAAAGTGGGTCAACAAAATCCACATGACAAAGACTTTCGTTGATGCCATGGTCAATAAAACCCAACAAATGAACCACCAAATCTCGAACATAGATCTAAATAAACACACAAGGAGTTAGAAACTTGATTAAAGTTTAGATTACCTCGTCACTAACTGTACCATTGACAATAAAACACCCAAAACACGAGGTTGAAGCCTATTTGAGCACACGTGTTGAAATCATTTCCTTGCCTACTTGTGTCCCATGTGAAAAACATGCAATGATCATGATCAGTTGTTTTCAAGACATCTACACGTATTGCAACTACATGTTTATTGCCAAGAAAAAACCAACCCACTTCAACCACCATCTAAGCAAGCATTGGGTGCCTTTAATGAAGTACAAATTGGAACCAAAGCGCACTACAATATACAAATTAATTAAGCTAGGTAAAGCACCGCAGACCCAAGCTTCTAAAATAACAGGTATGAAAGGCAGGTAATTAATTAAGCTAGGTAACAAGAACAAATTAAAGGGTGTTGAAATATGTCAATACGGTTCATCACTCTATATTTTATGGGCCCTAAACCATAATAAAAAATCTAGATTTGACATACAACCTTGTATACGAATAAATTACTCCTACTAGTTAAAAGCAAACCACATGACTTATACCACATCATAAGCATATTCGTTTGGATGAACCAAATTTAATTTTGAGCAAGCATAACACCCTTCTGTAATGTGGGTATGCATGTATTAGGGTATGTTTATGTGTTTGCTTTAGTGGTCATCACTACGGATATTTGGTAGTGTTTTAGTGAAAGGAGTGAATGCTAAGATGTTGGTGGGTTTGATTACCACTCACCCTTGTCTCATAGAATTTAACATTTAGAGTTGTAATAAAAATACAAGATATATCCAAAAATAGATTCGTATAGATCTGTGACATCCCATCTATCACACAAACAACCCCAAAATATGTCATAAAACAAATCACCCTATAAAAAAGAGATAGTTGTTTTGATTTGCACACACCATTTTATCTTGGGTTTTTCTAACTTGTGCCATAAGGGCACAAGTAAGTACATCAAAAGTACACAAGGACCCACATAAAAATACATTTGTATGTACTTTTATGTGAATATCTATGTACCTTTTCGTGAGCCCGAGTGTACTTATGATATGCTTAACTTGTGTCCCTAGGGCAAGTTAGAAAAATCCTTTTATCTTATGCTTTTGTTACTTGTTTGTAACATGATATGTGCAAATCAAGAATAATCATGTCCACCCAAAAAAAAACAAGAAACCCTTAAATCGATATCACCCAAAGGTCGATTCACATTTCAAAACACACATATTTCTTCTTTTTGTGATGAATAATGATTGAGGCTATCGAATAACCGAAATATCATTATTACATATTCGTAGTGTAGTCTATATAAATCAACGAAGAATATTATTCTTAATGATGATTTTAATATAGATAACTACTTAAGTAATTACTAATAAAGAGTAATCATACAACTAAGACTTTAATAATAATAGCAAAATGTAAATTATTAAAGATCATACATTTGCTAAATATTCTTTTTAAGGAAAGAGATATTTAGAGAAATTCTTTGTGGTTTTCTTAGGATCTCCAGATCCATGTGTGAGGAATACAATGTTAAATATTCTTTTTACGAAAAGAAATATTTAGATAGTTTCTTCATGATCTTCTTGGTATGCCCAAATCCAAGTATGGAGAATTCTTAACAAGGAAAATATTAGAACGTTCTATCATTGTCCAACATTAAACACTATGATGATTTTTCTTTTTTTTTTAAAAAAAACATGACTTAAAGAATCCTTCTTTGTAGTTTTCAAACATACACGGATCGTATCAAGTTTTTAAGGTACATCATACTCTAAGGAACTTGGAAACGACGAAGGGGGGGTTGAATTGTTTTACCGATTAAAACTTTGTTTTAAAATATTGGGTTTAGTCAAATACAATAGCAACGTATTTCGACTTTGTTCCATTTTAGTGCGTGTACTTTTTTGTCCCACTTAATGTAACGTACTTTAAGGTTTTGTGCAACTTTAGTGCGTGCAAGTTTGATTTACGGATAATGAACGAAAACAACCTACTTTGTTTGATTTAATTACATGAATGGTCCTGTGATTTGTGGAGTATCACGATTTAGTCCTACTTTTTTTTTCCTTTTTACGTTTTCGTTTGGTTTTTATGTTTTCGTCGATTTTTAATGTTTTCGTCGATTTTTTTCGTTTTTACTTCTTTTTCGTTTTTACCTTTTTTTTTTTTTTTTTGTTTTCGTTTGGTTTTACGTTTCGTCGATTTTTTACGTTTACGTCTGTTTTTTACCATTTTTTCGTTTTCTACTTCTTTTTTTTTTACTTCTTTTTCGTTTTTACTTTTTTCGTTTTTTACGTTTTCGTCGATTTTTAACGTTTTCGTCTGTTTTTTACATTTTTCGTTTTTTACTTCTTCGTTTTTGCATTTTTTTTCGTTTTTACGTTTCGTTTGGTTTTACGTTCTCGTCGATTTTTACGTTTTCGTCGATTTTTATGTTTTGATTTTTTCGTTTTTAATTCTTTTTCGTTTTTTACTTTTGTTTCGTTTTTCGTTTTCGTTTGGTTTTACGTTTTCGTCGATTTTTTACGTTCGTCTGTTTTTACCTTTTTCGTTTTCTACTTCTTTTTCGCTTTTTACTTCTTTTTCGTTTTTACATTTTTCGTTTTTTACGTTTCGTTTGTTTTACATTTTTCCGTTTTTACTTCTTTTTCCTTTTTGCTATTTTTCGTTTTACGTTTCGTTTGGTTTTACGTTTTTCGATTTTTACGTTTCCGTCTTTTTTTTCCCATTTTTACCTTTTTACGTTTCGTCTAGTTTTTACGTTTTACTTTGTTTTTGCGTTTTTTCGTTTTCTTCGTTTTTACGTTTTAAATACGTTTTCTATGTTTTCATCCGTTTTTACGTTTTCGTCCGACGAAAACATAAAAACGGATGAAAGCATAAAAAAGTAGACGAAAACGAAAACGAAGCAAATGTAAAACCACGACGAAACGTAAAAAGGGAAGAAAACGCAAAAACGAAGAAAACGTAAAATAATATTTGAAACGTAAAATGGACGAAAACGTGGAGGAAATCGTAAAAAGATGAAACGTAAAAGGGGACAACGTAAAAAGAAAAAATATGTAAAACCGACGAAAACGTAAAAACGAAGAAAACGTAAAAATATATTCGGCGTGAAAATGGACGAAAACGTAAAAAACGGAGGAAATCGTAAAAAAAAAAGTGAAAACGTAAAAAAACGGACAAAAATGACTTTTTATCTGGTAGCCCGTACTTTGAGGTACTAAAGTAGCACAAAACCTGAAGTACGTTGCATTAATATATAAATATTAAATAACTCAATACCTTAATAAGATCATCAACAAGAATAGGCTCCCTGCCATCAACCCCGATAATATCCATGTTTTCATCCCCGGTAATATCTGTTTCTTATTTGATTATTCGAGCCATCATGATTATACCGTACATCGCCCCGTTGATACCGTGCCATCACCCGATAATGCCGTGCTATCGGCCCGGTAATACCCGTGTCATTAGTAAGGGTAATAACCGGGTCATCATCATCCGCCTCATCAACAAAGGTAATGATACGGGGGCGGGGGCGAGAAGTACCTTCCATTTGCAATGATTAGAAAGAAATATGTGTGTGTTTTGAAAGAAGCAACAAGTAAGTTGAGTTTTTGAATGAAGGATTTCTATGATTGTGTACCAACAATGGGCTAATAAACGCAACGAGCCCAATTATAAAAAACATATTAGCCCAAAACAAATTTAGCCCACAGTCCAAATGAGTTATTTTATAAAAAATAACCTTAATATATATTTTTTTAAAAAAAAAGAAAAAAAAAAGGTTTTTAAAAAAAGGTTATAAAATAACCCATTTAGGCGTGGGCTAAATTTGTTTTGGCTAATCCGTTTTTATAATTGGGCTCGTTGTTTTGTTAGCCCATTGTTGGTACACAATCATAAAACCCTTCATTCAAAACCCAGTTACTTGTTGCGTCGTTCAAACACACACATATTTCTTTCTAATCATTGCAAATGGCGTATTCTCCCCACCCCGTATCATTACCTTTGTTGATGAGGCGATGATGATGACCGGTTATTACCCTTACCGCTGACACGGTATTACCGGTAATGGCACGGTATTATCAATGATGGTAATACCGGGCGATGGCATGGTATCACTAGGGGCGATGCCGCAACATAAAAGCTGCATCAACCATAGTGTTGTTCTTGTTTATGTGTTTGAGGGTTTGAAATTTTGGGATTATGTTCAGGATATAGAAAAATAAAAACGAACACAAGATTTAAGATGTTTATTTTGAAAATCAACACAAAAGGGATGATGTTTTGTGTGGTTTGGTGAAGGAGAAAAAGAGGGAGGCTGATGGTGTTTATAATGTTAGGGTTGAAGAATGAAATATGGGAAGAGATTGTTGTTGTTATATAAGACTGTTGTTATTTAAGACAATGAAGTGAGGAGCAGATAAAATAAAGGGTGGTTCATTTAACGATGTGTAAGAGGGTAGGTAAAGTTTGGTGAAAGATTTTATTGTTTTCGTTGGTGTCTCAATGAAAGAAATAAATTTGTCAACAAAGATATGTCCTTTTAAGTCTTCAAATATATGAGTAAGGGTTGCTAAGTATGGTGATTTAACAATAGGTTTAATAAATTATGAAGATATTCAAAAAAAAGTTGTATATCATAGTGAGGAAGTATTTCAAAACTACATGGCATGAAATGATCTAGTATTTTAATGAGGCTTATAAATTAATGCATTGCATGGGTTGACAATTTTATTAACACTTTCAAAAGCTCATATTACTCCTCCAAGGCTCCAAATAGAACTAAGTCTCGGATATTAGAATATGTTAGTAAAGCATAGTTCTTATAAAACATTAACTTAGGTTCATGTTTGAGTTTAGAGAGAAGATCACCACACATTGTCATTCAATCCAGATCGTTATCCCTCAAATATTCCAGTTTAAATTATTTGATATATATGTAATAAGAGTTTAAACATTGAAAAGTATTGTGTTTCTATTACTCGTTTGTATTAAATTGTTATTTTGGGTAAACCAATCTTATTAGATGTGTTACTTAATTCTTATACTTTAGTAAACATGTAAATACGCACAACAAAAACCTAACTGAATTAAATACTCCGTATAAGATAATGACGAAAAATGAATGTTATTTGTTAGAAGGTTGGTGATCTTTGGTCAAAAGCATTTACGGTGTTTGGTTGTGTCAAAATGAATGAAGATGAAGGCTCCTTTGCTTTGTATGGTTGTTTTTTAATAATCTTGTGGACCAGTAGTGATTCTTCAACCCATGATGCATTTTATCAAGAGTCGCTATGACTCATGTCTTACATATTGTTTGATTTTCCTCTATGTGGTAGCTAGCTTCTATTTCTCTTGAATGTCATTGAAGCCCGATATGTTTGACTAGCAGTGAGAGGTTATAAGTCATGACCAGTACGTTTGTGTTGGTTCAGTTTTAAGTCGGTGTTAACCATTTTATTTTTTGGAAAAAAAAAAATGGAAATAGTGAGTTTTTACCAACAAGCTTGTTTTATATAAGAAAGAAGATTATTATTATTATTATTATTATTATTTTTAATCTAAGCCCATTAATGTTATCCTAAATGTCTACACATACACACATATAGATAAACCACATACTGTACATAGTAGTTAGCCAACAGCCATGAACCAAAACCGTACATAGTCATAACTAGAAGCATCTCCTAGAACAAACCGAATAATACCATCCAAATCAGTGATGTCATTAAATAGAATTTGGTTCGACTTTTAATCAAATCTGAATCTTTTTGGATTGATACAGATCTGTAAAGATGAATAAAACTCAACAAGCACTTTATTGTTAAATGGCACCGTTCAAACCTACATTTAAAAAGTTTATGTGAACGCATCAGTGGTTACATTCAAGTTTGACGTGAAAAGTCAAAGGTTAAATTCAAGTTTGAATAATAGTTTTTCTGCGGTGTAGAATCATCTAGCAAAAAAATACAGATAATCAACTTCTAAAGAAATATACTTGCACAAGTTAATGCGCCTGTTGTTTAACGGCCTGGAACATACAATATATTTTCACGTAGCTTTGGCTCTTGAACTATACGTATATAAAACTGATTCAAACTCAAACACTAACAAGCCCCATTTACTTTTCAAATATCATAAACAATGTCTTTGTTAAGACTTATCTAGTTCTAAGATTGCTTGGGAGTTTTGTTCAAACACAACTCAGCCTTACAACGAGCAGCGTAAAAAATAAGTACAATTCAAAATTCTTCAACCTTTCAGCTTTAGCAAAAACACTACTTTTTAAAAAAATCTTTTAACTTCAAACTTCAAACTTACAGGAAAACGCGACATTCGATAAGATCTTGAAAACAGAGAAGCCCCAAAATCCTAATTTTATCCATCCTTTGTACAGAAATGGGACCAGGGGCACTAACAAGCCCCATTTACTTTTCAAATATCATAAACAGCGTGTATGTCAAGACTTCTCAAGTTCTAAGATTGCTTTGGAGTTTTGTTCAAAACAGAACTCAGCCTTACAAGGAGTAGCATAAAAAAATAAGTACAATTCAAAATTCTTCGACCTTTCAGCTTTTAACATAGACACTACTCCTTAAAAAAATAAGTACAATCAAAACAACTATCTCTTTTTTTTAGGGTGATTTGTTTTATCATATATTTTGGGGCTTCTTTGTGTGATAGATGATGGGATGTCACAGAGAGAAGCAGATCTATATAGTTAGATACAGTATTAACATAAGTAAATGTTTTCTTATAATGTTTTCTTACTCACAGCCAATATTTACAATTACATGACTTGTAATAGAGCTAAATAGAGCAGATATAATATGAGTTGGATACAAAATTAGAGCACTAGCAATACTTAAAAGAATCACAAACAAATGAGTTATAATTGAAATTGATAACTAATTACAATATCACATGAGCCTCGGATAACAAGATCACCGGGATATAAATAGCAACCGTGTTTACCCGGTGTAGCGAGCTTATCAAGATCTCTTTACATCGTTCCACGTGTGGTTTTTTAGAGAAGTCCTTTACATGCGATTCGACATTCGCCTTCATCTATAATAAGAAAAATAATAATTAGAAAAAAAAAATTAAAATAATAATTATAAAATAAATAATATAGTATGTGAAAATTGCAAGTTATTTACATATTCTAGTGTGACAATTCTTGCAAAGAGACTATATTCTTGTGTATTCCAACATTGATGGGAAAAGCGCTAAAATAGGTGTCTCTCCATCCATTTCCACAACAACGCCCATACATGTTTAGACGATTCGGAGTATCTCATAATTTTCCTTATAGGTTGCTGGTGGATAAGAATCACATTAGTCGGAGGTAAAGTGGAATACATTTCCTGAGCAATCTGTTTGAACAAAAAATGAAATTAGCTCATAATACCAAATACAAGATAAGGAATAAAATAAAATAAAATAAATAAATACCTTAACAAGATCATCAACCATAATAAGATCTGTGCTATCAGACCCGGTAATATCCATGTCTTCAGCCCCGGTGTCATCAGCCACGGTAATACCGGTGTCATCAGCCCCATTAATACCCGTTTCTTCATCAAGGGTAACATCCGGGTCATCACCACACACCTCATCAACATAGATAATGATACGGGCGCAGGGAAGAGAAGTACCTGACATTTTCAATGATATGAGAGAAATATGTGTGTGTTTTGAAAGAAGCAGCAGCAAGTAGGGTTTTTGAATGAAGTAGGGTTTTTGAATTAAGGGTTTGTGACTTTCTGTGATTGCGTACCAACAATGGGCTAATAAACGCAACGAGCCCAATTATAAAAAACATATTAGCACAAAACAAATTTAGCCCACAGTCCAAATGGGCTATTTTATAAAAATAACATTAATATATAAAACTAAAAAAAAACAATAGAAACAAACCTTATTGGAAAAGTGAATCTGACACTCGGTGATATGATTTTAAGGGTTTCTTGGTGGTAATGTTTTTTTTTTTTTTTACATGATTATCCTTGATTTGCACACATCATGTTACAAACAACTAGCATAAGCATAAGCATAAGCATAAGATAAAATGGTGTGTGCAAATCAGAACAACTATCGGTGATTTGTAGTATGATATAATTTTGGGGCTTGAGAGAAGCAGATCTATATAGATTGCTAATTGTGGTAAACAAAGTACAAAAGTGACGATAGAGAGAGTTAGAGCCTCAAGAAAAGAGGGGTGTTTTTTGTTTGTTTGCAAGTGCAACCCTAGATCTCAACCCTTATCCTATATAACACAAAAAACAAAACTAAGTACTATATAACACATGACAGCCTTCCTTTCTAGCAGCGTATAACAAACTAATGACATGGGTGCGTTTTACTATACATGCGACTGTCCAACAGACCAAAATCAAATAAATATTCAAAACTTCGATAAAACAAGGTACAAACCTTGTGATGCTGATACTTTTGGATACAGCCAAATCAAATCTTTTTAAATAAGAAGTAAACTTGGTGACTGATTGCATAAGGAGGTGCTTTTAAGATACCCTTAGAAAAAGCAAGGAATGTATTTATGCAGGAATTAGCTGCAGAGATGTAATTCGATCGAGGTTCGAAGATTATGAAAAAGTATTGGTTAATTTCAGTATATATTTAAGTACGTTTATGAATGGTTTGTATAAAACCCTGTAAAAAAGTGTCTAGTTTGGCCAATATATTTGTCAACTCAAAAATTTATCAGTGGTTATAAAATCGGATTCTTCCTAATATCATAAAAGCCTATACAATCTCTGGCTAATATAAGGACTAGGCATTTACTTATAATGTTTTCTTACTCACAGCCAATATTTACAATTAAGTGACTTGTAATAGAGCTAAATAGAGCAGATATGATATGAGTTGGATACAAAATTAGAGCACTAGCAATACTAAAATTATACAAGTAAACATACACATTTGTACCATAAACAATATATTTGTACCATAAACAATATATCCGAAAATAGATTCATCCAAACCAAAACAGAAATAAAAAGTTGTGGCATAATTTAGCCACACATGTGAAGTAAATTATACCTTGATGTCGTAAATTCCGAAAACGTCTATTACAACAGTAGTGACAACAAGCTCGTTTGACTTTATCTTTTCTTGGTGTTGGTTTTATGGACAATAAATTAATAGACGTGTGTTAGGATCGAACTCGAGACTATGGGATTGCACACTTTACGTATGAGAATTTAAAGTTAATAATTAAATATAAATGTTATATTTATTTATTTATTAAACGAAATAACTAACGGACGTTAAGTAATTAATGTAATGGATTAACGGTCGTTAAATGTTTATGGAAAAGGATTAAATTGCAAAGTTGGGAAGGTTCGGAATCCCTATGGGATATCCAAACCGATCGACCAAGGAGAGAAGAAGGAAAGAAAAACCAACTTGTTCACCAAGTTTGCTTGGGTATATAAACAAGGCTAGGGTTTTATTTTTCCATCTCTTGTGCACATTGCTTAAACCCTAAAATTGTTTTGTGTGTGTTTTGTTCTTAAACCGATCGTACATCCCTTTAGGGTGTCGATCTTCAAACCTTTCACATCAAGTTATTTGTTTGATAAAACTAGCATTACTTTAATTCGGTTTAGTGCGTGTGTACAAGAACATAGTAATAACACACTATTGTTATTATCTTGGATTGAATTACAAAAGGTAAGGGTAATTCTTATAATCCTATAAACCCTAATTAGGGTTCATCCTAATTGCTAGTTTGTGGATTTGATTCTTGTTCGGCTAGAATCAAGAAAGGTACGCATACTTTATTCTTTAGTTAATTAATTATTCATTATATGTTCCTATCGCTTCGCTTGATTACTTTGATGTTTTGTGATTATTTATTTGATTGTCATGTTATATAATTCCAAATGAGTAATTAATTACTAAACACGTAAAAACGGATATTGTATTGTGTTTGATATGATTTATTCTAGGGTTTTGGTTATGATTATATCACTACTACAAAAAAGGATCGGTATCGAGCGATCTAACTAATATAACAAAAGTTTTAATGAGTAATTAATTACTAAACAAATGAAACATCTTTAAAAATTTAGAACTATCGGATATTGTATAATCTTGCAAATGAGGTCTTTCATTTCAAATTTATACCCATTGTGTTTAATCGATATGATTTATTCTAGGGTTTGAAGGCAATAGACGGTTATGATTATATGGATCCAAGTCACTGCACCAAATGAAGCAAGAGCCAAAGGTGTTGAAGCTTGTATGCAATTAGCTAATGCTATCCCGAGCAGTATACCAATAGATTTGCTAACCATTCCCTGAGCTTCGCCCTTTGCTATTACTGTCATTATAAAACTTCAGTTAACCATCACACAAAACAGTCATTACCCATATGGAGATGCATATAAAATTATATTATTTTTTTTCATTTTTTTTATTAATGGCGTCTGAAAACAAGCGTAACGGATAGGGAATTACCTCGGCAAAGTTCCTTTGAGCAGCGAAACCTGCATAAAAACAGCTTCTGGTAGCAGCCTGTCAAGTAAAGATTTAAACTTCATGGACACAACAAGCACATAATCCGTTAGGCACATATGTTAGGCACACCAATCATAATATATGTTAGGCACACCAATCATAATATAGAGATTTACATGCAGAGATGACCATCAGTTAAACTGATTATCATACTCCTTTTTCTAACACCTACTCCTGCACTAAGGGGGTGTCTGGGATTTCTCATACAAGCTACTTATCTACTTACCGTTTTTTTATTAGCAGTTTGGATTACAAGCTCCTTATTCACCTCATTTCCCACAAAACTCTTATTGAACGCAACAAGCACATAATCCGTTTTACTAAGCAAATCCCAAAAACCCGTTAAGTTCCAAAACCGACTATCTGACCCATAATCAGTCACAACCATTTCACTAAACCCAACCTACAGAAACACATTATCCACTACTCGAGCTTATTTTGGATAAGCTAGGGAGAGAATCATTCCATAAGCTTCTGGGATTATTGAATCCACCCACCTAACTTGCTTTTGCCCCCAAATCTGGCCTGAGAGAGGCATGTTACAGCTTATAAATAAGCTAAGCAAAACCTGGAGTTGGGGTGAGTACCCTGTAGTCTGCATAAATGCAGTCTCCAAATGATCTGAAGTGGGCCCCTATAGCAGCTTATTTTTAAGCTAAGAAGGAAGCTACAAGCTGCACAAGTGAAGTTAGCATAGGTGACAATTTGAGAAGCTGATTTGAAGGCAGGAAAAGGGCTACAACAACTTATAAAGAAGCTGTTGACAGCTTAACTTGGGCCAACATGTAGCTGATACAGAACAGAAAAAAATGCAAAGAACAGATTTTTACGTTAAATTTAACTAAACTAAGGGTACTTTGAATGCTTATAACTGAAACCACAATGAATTGGGCATACAAGGATTTGGTAAAAACAAACTTTGCACTTTTTGAACACCAATTACACTGAGAAAAAGGCACAAGAACAGCACCCTCTGCTACTGTCCTGTGCAGTTGAGAAAAAGGCACAAGAACAGCACCCTCGCAAGTATCAGATTTTCATCTCCAGACTCACTCTGCACAACAAATAGCAATTATTGCAAAGCATATTTACATGTAAAATAACCTAAACCTACCATTTCATAACATAAACATGATTCAAATGTCGGTAGCCTATAGATTTAGTAGTTACTGAGCAGGTATAATAGAGCATTCTTTACCGGCTTGCATCGAAGTTTGGTGCTTGGCGGTCTTGGTTTGATCTACTTGTGCAGCATTATCAACCTTTGAAGAGTATGTAGATGTCGGTTCTTCCTGTGACTCGCGCTTAGACTTTCAATTCTTTGCTCCTTCAGCCTTGTCATATACAGCATATATAAGTATCATATGTGCCAAAATACTTGCAAATAATCTCTAGAAAATGACCAAAATATTACATGGCAGAAGGCAGTGATTAATTCAGGTCTCAAAATACAAAACTTGGAATTTGCTCCTGTATAATTTGCATCACGTAGTGTGACTCTCATCAAGTCCAAGAGATAGTGCACGAAACAAAATTTTCGTAATACATATCATGAATCAGCATATAAGGTCAAACAAAACAGAGCAGAATAACTAAAATCATTAGAAAATCACCTATCATCGCTTCCAACAAAACCCTTGCATTCAACTGGTGCATCTATTTGGAAAACATTTCCGGATCCATCAAGAACTAAAACTTCATACAGGAAAGCAGCATCAACCAGTTTACAACATAAGGAAAACACCCAACAATAAAAACACTTCCTTTGGTTCATATTTTTCAAATAAGATATAAACTAAATCTATATTCCCCAATATATAACAAGAAACATGAAATATGATATAAACTAAATCTATCTGAAAAAAGGAATGAACCTCAACGGTTGACCGGTAGGGTCATCGGCGATTTTAGAGGGCTGTTTGAGCGACGGTGGCTGGTGACTCTCTTTTGTAGGGTTTGGTGACGGATCTGGTTCAGTTAGGGTTTGGTGGTGGTGTAGATTGAGAGATAATATAAATTGGTAACTGTGTTTTTGTTTGTTTGGTGGTGGTGATTGAAAATTTTGGGGAAGATAGGTTTTGTGTGAAGATGGGGAAATGGTATAGGGTTTTGTGTGTGTAGGGGAAGCGGCAAATGAAAAGTTGTAATTTTGGTGAAGAGGCAAATGAAAATTTGTAGCCCGCTAAAACTTTTGGAGTTAAATAGATCGTTTATTTATTAATACCCGATGTATAAGTTAGTTAGATCGGTTTTAATCCAAATAACTGATCTATTTATCATACTTTCCCCACTTTTTTGTTTGTTAGATCAGTTTTTAAGAAAACCGCTTTATTTGAAGTGATCTATTTAAGCTTTTGTGTAGTAGTGTATAAACCCTAATTTTAGGGTTAAGGATTTTTCCCTAATTTGGTTTTAAAAATCTATTATGGATCGAAAAAATTTTTTGGGTGGAAACCCTAAAATTTTTAGTCGATTTCTAAATTTTTTAGGGTTTATATTAATTGTTATGTTATCAATATCGAAACCTAGATTTAATATATTTGTTACGTGATAAATTCATGAATAAAGTGTTATGTGACATGGAATTGTATGCGATCTTGTGACTTAATTGAATAATTGTTATGTTATATCCATGATGATACATGCATGTTTGTCATGGATAGTTGCTTATATTATTATTTAATTGTTAAGATTGAATTAATTGTTAAGTTTATACACATGTATATTTATGATAAATCTTGAATTGGGGATGACTCAATTATATACATTAATGAATCAATTATGTGCAATTTGGTATATCATTAATTATGGGTTTACATAATCGATTCATCGATGTATGTGGCTCACTTTCAATTGAGAGAGTGAAAGCCCTAATTAATATATCGTTAATTTAACCTAGACATTGATTATTAATAGGGTTTTATCGAATAAGTTGCATGTGGCTACTTGTTTACGTATAAATTGTTTATTATGTGCGCATTGTTTTTAGTTGTTTATATTTTTATTGGTATTACTTGTTTGTTTATTATGTTAGGCAGTTTTAAGCAAAGAGTAATTTTGAATAGAAAATAATACGGACTAAACAATGGCGAAATTGATTTATTTTGGAAGAGTTAAGTTTTCAATAGTTTAATTGATTGGTGACTTTGGTACAATGGTGAGCAGCTCACCCATTCGAATGAACTATAAATGGGTTATTTAAGTGCTTGCGATCGCGCTGAAAGGATGTCTAAGGTTATGCTTTTGCGCTTACGGTCCTCTCGCCTCTGTAAGTTCGAATGGAGCTACTTAGTAAGCCATAAAGTACAAGCTCATCTTAAGGCGAATTAGTTTTAATTCCATGCGCCACTTGGTGGTAATTATCGAAACACTAAGTGTTTACACTTATGCAAAAGTGCGGTATAATGGATGATAATTAACACTAAATTCCTTGATTGGTGAACCCAATACCTCAATCAAAACTTTGATAATTTGATCTTTATGATTTGGTAATAAAAGTTTTTATTAAAATTATGCTACAAGATGAATGCATGACATCTTTGTACATATTTGATTTGACCACATAAAATCAAAACTAGTACCCTTTTAAATTAAGGTATATGCCATCTAATTAAAAGGAACACTTGAAGTTGCAATTTAAGTCATGAGAGTACTTGGCTAGATTGTGATGGAGAGGTAAATCTCTATGTTAAGTGAGACCTTACATGGACATATTTGCGAGTTCTTTAAGTTAGACACTTAAGTTGAGTAGGAAGTGAGATCTTGGACTCAATGGCATAAGATGGGATAAAACATGTTTATATTTGCAATAGCGTTGGAAAATATAAATCCCATAATGATCTAGGAATTGGAAATTGTTTGCCAATTATTGTTCGACAGATTACCTATTATGTGCGTTCGTTGCTAGCGGATCAAGCGATGTAATGAACCTATGATAATTGGATCCTAGTTTTAGAAAATACTATGGTTATATTAATATTACCTTGGGTATTTTATTTTCTTGAAAAGTTTAATTATCGAAAATACTAAAATTGAATTTTGAAAATTCTTTAAATGTATTAATGCAACATTAAACCGTAAGCGAAGGTTATTCCTATATTAGAATTGATCTACACATAAAGTTTTTGGTAGAGTCAACTTTACTAAAAGAGTAAACCTAGTCCTCTTTTCTAAGAAAGAGTGAGATTCAATCCTATTCCTTTTCATGAATGAAGAAAGGTATGATAGGACAATTAAATTGTCTAAATTCTAAATACATAACTCGTAAGCAAATTTTAATAGTTAAGAAAATTGCATATTTACGAGTTATTAAATTAGAAGCTAGACTAATTCTTGTATAATTGGTAAAGACAAACTAGCATATTTTATCTAGTTGTTGTGCTTTGACCATTTAAAAGTACTACTTACAATTGTTGGAATAGTAGAACTATTAAGAAAGAAATTGCATGCCCAATTTTTCAAGTTAATAGCATTGATGGATAGTTCATCATCTACATAGTAGAATACACTCTTTAAGTACATAAGTAATTGTTATGTATGGACTTTTTCAAAGGTGTAGGGAAGTAAATAGAACACTATTTTCTTTTACTGGTTAATGAAACACTTACAATGTTGTCAAATCCAGTGGGAGTATGTTGTTCTTATTACTGAATAAGGAATTAATGTAATGATCTCTTATTCAGTGGGAGTTACAAGCTTTGTCATCTTGGTAGTAACGTCAGACTTATCTCTAGAATGTCTTGCTACGATAATTACTTTCCACTTGTAGACACTTATGTTTTCAAGGATATAGTCATGAATCAATGAATGCAAAGATATGATATGTCATTTAATATGACATTAAAATATTACTCAAAAATACTCTGGCGTCTAGAAAAGTTATGGAACTCACTTGGATAAAATAAAGCATAACGTATCTCCAACGGCTTTTGTTTTGAAAAATATGGCGACCTATTATCAATGATATGATATGTCATGAGTAAACTAATATATTTTGCGATGTAATGTTATGCATCTGCCAAATTATATTATTTATACCATTCTTTCATTTAAGGACAGAGTTTGAAAATATTTTCTCGTCGTTCCTAATCACCATCAAGAAAATAAATCACAATACATGCATACTCTTTTGACGTCTACTAGACCCTTCAAAATGACTTTACATGTTTTATTGAATGAAATCTTTGAATATATAACAAAATGTCATCCTACAATGGTTTTATAATGATTTTGGTGAAATTACCACTTTTATGTAAGTAAAAGCGTAATAAGCGTTAACGATTAAAATACCAAATAAATGTGAATCACTACAATGTCGTAACGGAAAAATCATGAAATCAACAAAAATGGCTTGATCGTAAAAAGTTTACGGTGTCGTCGATCGTTGAAGGTCTAACGGGTTTAGGGTTTGATGTAGTTTTCTTTTTGGTAACGGCGGGCTTCGGTTGGAAAGTTCGCGGATCAAGTATCAATATCTAAACTCCTTCATTGTGATTCTTCTGAATTGAGACAGGTGACATTTGTTTGGTGTTGGGTCATTGTTGTTAAACGAGGAGAAAAGACATGGAAATATCGTTAAGAAAAGTACGATGGTACAACATAGGCTGCCTTGGCGATGGATTGATTCCGACTTGCTCCACATGTAACATGTAACCATGGCCTTGCCTCTACAATTCTGGCAAGGTGTCCCGATTGTTGACTTGATGCCACATCGATTACATAGTGGGTAGGTTCCAGCGTAACCTCCGATAAGTTGGTTATCGCCGTTGTTGTTGTTTTGGTTGGTGTTTGTGTACTTGCCTCTCTTCACTACAGGCGTGAGCTTTTGAGTCAATCGAATAGCTTCCTCGATGGTTTGGGTGGAAAGTCCGTCGCCTTGGATAATTTCGGAGTCCATCAATGAAAGCCTCCGTGGCTTTTCATTATCGAGAACCATAGAATATAGAACTCGAGTCCACGGTCACCAGCCTTTAAATTCCTCCCGAAGCTTAAAGCATTCTCCATACCAATTGGTTGAGAATTCCACCAAAAGTGAGTAAATCTTTGTCGAGCATTTCTTAACCCGGATGGCATTACCGGGCGACTGAGTCTGTGACCCCGGTGACCTCGGCGTTTATAATCCGTAATCGTCAAGGAATTCTAAGTATGGGAAAAGATAATGGGATGGGCGTGGACCTATTATCAATGATATGATATGTCATGAGTGGCGATGTAATGTTAATTCACAGGATGCATAGCATCACAATCAGTTATATTGAGCGACCTAAAGTGTCGTTTGGAAAATACCATTTAATAAAATAATCGAGTTTACAAAGTAGGTCCCAAATGTAAATCAACTTGTGGAAATAAATTTACAATTCAAGTGTTTTAGAGTACATAAAACCCAAGTGCAGCGTCGTCCCACGACTCCATGATGTGTCCAAATGCATGCCATGAAGTGAATGCCTTAGATACACGAGATAAAACATGCTAAAAGTGTCAACACAAAGGTTGACCCTTTCAAAAATCGTTTAGCAAAGGCATTAAATCGTTGAAATGTAAAGTCCGAGTCGTTTATGTAGCAAAGGCATTGTAAATCCACTCGGTTCAAGTCCACCCCACAAAACTTGTGTGTGTTCGCGACCCAGCTGCCAAAGTGTAAAGTTTATGTTCAGCAATGTCGATTGAATTCACAATAATGATTAATGTATCGATGTTTACTTGACTTAATTACAAGACCATCAGTTCATTGAAACCAAGACCATCGGTCCAATGAATATACCAAGACCATCGTCGAATGTACCAAGACCATCGGTCCAAAAATCGATCGAATGAATCCATGTAAATACTACGTATAACCAGCTATTACTCGCATGACTAAGCATTTCAATTCGGCTAACATGTAATTTTCAAATAGTCATGAATGCAATAAACATTATTGAGCATGTATCTCCCAAAGAGTTTAATGACGAAAAGTGGGGCTATGGAACTTTGGATCGAATAACGGCAAAAGTGAGTACTTTGAGGTTTATAATGTAATCGTCAACTATTATCAATGATATGATATGTCATGAGTGGCGATGTAATGTTATCATGCAAATGTTATGGGTTTTGAAAATATTACGTCGTCGAAAAATACTCTATTCAGTTCGAGTTTTCGTTCAAAAGGTCTCGATCATAAAGATATCAAGGGCTAAAGTTGGTGGTTTTGCTAATGTTGTGCGAGAAAATGAGTTTGACCAATGTTTGAACATCCGTAAATAAATAACCATAACTCCGCTTGACAAAGCGGCTTTTGTTTTGAAAAATATGGCGATGAACTTGATTTTACTAGAAGACACTTTGGTATAAAAGTTTTGCATCATGGTTAAAAGCGCATAAACATGGACGATAGAGCTAATGAAATACTTATTACGTCAAAAATAATAAAATTTTAGAAATTAATACTTACGGCAACTTTATGAAAGCGGCCATATATTTGTCGTTTTAAATCCGTTTTCTCGTAAAATATGTCCTTAACCGTTATCGAAGTAAACTAATATATTTTGACTAGTCGAAATAATTTGTGAAGCTTAAGGCTCGTTTTGACCCAAAATATACAAAAACTGCATGCTGTCATTTTAGAAAATAATACTTTTAGTCGTAAAACTTTAAAAATTCACCACGGACCGTTATAACTCCGTTTTATCCGTTCAATGACCGCGGATTCGTTTTAAAGTATATTTTCTAAAAATCAAGGCCAAAGGGTCGTACCATCAGTGGGTTTTCCAGAATTTCATTTAAGGACAGAGCGTAAAATATAGTTTACGAAAATAGTTTTCTCGGACAAAACCTATTCTAATCCCTTCAAAACAACTCCAAAGCTAATCTAATCTACCATACACCTTCTTAGGGTGTCATGGGTTCCTAATCACCATCAAGACCAAAGAATAACTTGGGAATAATTATAGGATGACTAATAAGTATATAAAACCTTAAAATCAAGAAATAAATGGTATAAATCACAATACATGCATATAAGCTCCAAAAATGACAAGAAGCATATAAAATGATAAGGAAACATAAGGATGATAAAAACATGCTTACTAGTGATTATGAAGAGGTGTAGGTAACAAAGGTTTAGCCTAAATACTCTTGGTTTTATTTCAAAACCTTATATAGAGTATATACTAGATTGTAATAACACTTGGACTTGAAAACTTTTGATCCTTTGAAGAACTCTATATGGCGGTTATGAAGAGAACCAAGGAGAAGAAAAGTGATCTTGCTACTATGAATTATTGTAAGTGAAAGTAGTAAATACTTGAATGAAATCTTTGAATATATAACCATAGAATCCATATTTTCTACCAATCTTAAATGCAAATCCATAGTGGCGGATTTTGGGGACTTTGTTCCCCAAATATATATTTTTTCATTTTCTTGTATGCATTATGTAATTGTGTAATTATTGGAAATGTAGGAAAAAGTGTAAGTAATAAGGTAATTGGTAGATTTTAGTACAAGTAAGTTTTAATAGGTCAAAATAGAATGTAATGTGATAATAAAAATTGTAAAATACTTTCCTTGTGAAATTTGAGTGCTAAAATAATTATCGTAAGATTTTTAAGAAAGCAGCGTAATAACTAAGCGTTAACGATTAAAATACCAAATAAATGTGAATCACTAGGAAAACTAAAAATGTAGTTTTATGAACTAAATGTGAGTTTAAAAATACTTGGGATCATTTTTGAAAGTGTGGATAAATATTGAGAATAAAACTCACGCGATAAAAATTATTAAATATAAAAATTACAGCGTTGAAGGGTGAAATGAAATGTCGTGCATGTACTAATGAGATGCACATGATGTCAATGAAATGTGACTAATCATAGTCCATATGAAATGTCGTGATGTCATGATCATGAATTAGCTAAACCTCCAGGTTCTGTGAATTTGAAACAAGTAAATCAAGTTTACTAAAATGTTGAAATAATGAAACATGAGCGGTGTAGAAATGACACAGAAAGTGCGGATTGTCACATTCGCCCATCAAAGGAATTCAGTCCACGAATTCAATCGTTATTAGGTCTAACGGGTTTAGGGTTTGATGTAGCAAACTTTCCATTCCGAGCAAAACCCTCAAAGACTTTGGTAACCGATTTTACTAATCTCACAACTCATCAAACAAGAAGCTGTCATGAGATTAGGCTAAATCGGTTTAAGTAACAACTTGTTTCTAGCTCGATCTTTGCAACTCATCAAACAAGAAGCATCATGCGGATCAAGCTGAAACAAGTGGTTTGAAGAAAATCTTTGAAAATTTGGCTCGATTACGAATTGTTTACTCATATAAGACTACTACTCCCTTCATTGCATGATTCTTCTGAATTAGACATAGGTGATCGGGCTATGTATAATTTAGGAGTAACTATGCAATGCTTGGACTAATCGACTCATATGTTTGTTTGGTGTTGGGTCAATTGTTGTTAAAATTGTGATGAACATCGAGGAGAAAAGACATGGAGAAGTATCGTTAAAATGATAGTTAATGTAAAAATTAAAATTCTAAGTAAATGATATCGAATCGAAAGGAAATAAAGTACGATAGATGAGAATATTTTACAACGAGTAGTTTAGCAAAAGTAATACATCGTTAAGTTATAAAGTTTCGGATACGATGGAAGACATAA
Source organism: Chrysanthemum lavandulifolium (assembly GCA_022545495.1). Classification (NCBI taxonomy): domain Eukaryota; kingdom Viridiplantae; phylum Streptophyta; class Magnoliopsida; order Asterales; family Asteraceae; genus Chrysanthemum; species Chrysanthemum lavandulifolium. The sequence continues at coordinate 301,436,291 of CM040241.1, read as the reverse complement.
AATTAGTACAACATAGTACATAAGAAGAAATAAAATGTTAGTTTCGAACTTCTTGATCTTCGCGTCGTTGATACCTTGGCGAGTTCCTTCTAACATATATACATTCCATGAGCACCTTGACTTGTTGACCTTGGTTTTGAGGACATTGATTCCGATAGTGTCCTTGCTCCCGCATCGTAACATGTAACCATGGCCTTGCCTCTACAATTCTGGCAAGGTGTCGAGTTGTTGACACTTGTAGCATAGCGGGACAAAGACCCGTGTGATGATGCCCATCGATTACATAGTGGGTAGGTTCGGCGTAACCTCGCCTTCTATTGGTGCGACAACATATACCATCATGATTTCTTGCCCTCTTTTACTGCTTTGATGATGGTTAGTGTTGTGGTTGTGGTTATTATAATCTCCTTGGTAGTCTTCCATTTCCTTTTGTTGTTGTTGAGTTGGTTATCGCCGTTGTTGTTGTTGTTTGGTTGGTGTTTGTGTACTTGCCTCTCTTCACTACAGGGCGTGAGCTTTTGAGTCAATCGAATAGCTTCCTCAATCGTTTGGGTCAGGAAAGTCGCGTCACCTTGAATAATTTCGGAAGTCCATCAATGAAAGCCTCAGTGGCTTTTCATTATCCGAAACCATAGATGGACATAACACGCCAATTCTTGGAATCTCCGAATGTAAGTGTCGATATCATACCCAATAGTTTTAGTTCATAGAACTCCGTCTCCAACTTTTCACTTCCGTTCGAGACAAAACTTCTTAGTCACCAAGCCTTTAAATTCCTCCCAGCTTAAAGCATTCTCCATACCAATTGGTTGGCGTAAAATTCCACCATGACAACGCTCCATCGAGTAAAGTACTAAGTAGCATACTTAACCTTCTTGTCATCAGGACGGTTACAAAGCAAAAATACCGATTCAACTTTTCAAACCATCTAACCATAGCTGTAGCTCCCTCGGTACCTCGAAACTTAGTGGGTTCCGCACTTTTGAAATCTTTGTCGAGCATTTCTTAACCCGGATCCTCCGGCATTACCGATGGCGGACTAGTCTAAGCGGCTTGGCGTGCCGTGGCCTCGCGGCCGGCGTGACCCGCGTTTCCTTTCAACTCTTAGAGCATTTGCAATGCTATCATTCGCTAACCACGAATAGCGGCTTGGGTCATTTCAGCTGTAGCTTTCTTGATTGCCATATCTTCTTCAAAACAAGAGAAAATGTGAGGCGTAGCAAAATCCGATGTTAATAATAGCGCTCTAAGAGATGTGATAAGAAATGATAAGTTTGAGGTTATGTTTCAAAATGATCGTCGGTTTCGAAAAGATGGGTTATGAGGTGTTGTAAGCACTTCAATGAATGATGGTTTAGAGACTTAATGTGAATAAAGTGTAACTCGACATGTTAGTGGTGAAACAAAGGGTGAGTGACTTACCCTATATAAAGTTTATCCGGCATTCGACATTATCGATGATGAATCGGTGATATAAAAATTGTGATAGGGAATGACAAGGAATTCTCCGCGTTAGAGTATGGGGAAAGATAATGGGATGGGCATTTAAGGGCATCCATGTGACAATCGTTATGAAATGAAAGTGAATAACTTTCGAAAATGTGCGTAAAAACCGCATGTAAAGTGAACATGCACATGTGATGAAATGATGAGATGCTATGATGATGTAGTTATAGTCTAGAGTCAATGATGCAACCTAGTTCTCTATAAGAAGCTCGATGCCAATCATCACACCCCAATTACATTTTTGCGGTGGAATGGAATTCACAGGGATTGGTGTCATAGCATCACAATCACGATTATATTGAGCGACCTAAAGTGTCGTTTGGAAAATACATCGTTTGATTTAATAAAATAATCGAGTTTACAAAGTAGGTCCCAAATGTAAATCAACTTGTGCGGAAATAAATTTGTTACAATTGAAGCGATGTTTTAGAGTACATAAAACCCAGTGAGGCGTCGTCACCACGACTCCATGATGTGTCCAAATGCATGCCATGAAGTGAATGCCTTAGATACCGAGATAAAAACATGCTAAAAGTGTCAACACAAAGGTTGAGTGAGTTCATAGAGTTTGTTTTGAAATGTAAAGCCTTTCAAAAATCGTTTATGCCTAAAGGCATTGTAAATCGTTGAAATGTAAAGTCTTTGAGAATCGTTTATGTAGCAAAGGCATTGTAAATCCACTCGGTTCCAAGTCCCCATACAAAACTTGCAACACAATGTGTTCGCACAACCTTAAGTGTGTAAAGTTTATGTTCAAGAAATCGTCAATTGAATTCACATAATATTGCATGACTTAATGTATCGATGTTTACTTGACTTAATTTTACCAAGACCATCAGTTCATTGAATGTACCAAGACCATCGATCCAATGAATATACCAAGACCATCGGTCCAATGAATGTACCAAGACCATCGGTCAATGAATATACCAAGACCATCAGTCGAATGAATATACCATGTAAATACTACATTATGGCAAAGTATTACTCGCATGACTAAGCATTTCAATTCGGCTAAACATGTAATTTTCAAATAGTCATGAATGCAATAAACATTATTGAGCATGTATCTCCCCAAAGAGTTTAATATGACATTAAAACAAGAAAAGTGGGGCTATGGAACTCACTTGGATAAAGCGGAATAACGGCAAAAGTGAGTACACGAGGTTTATAATGTAATCGTCAACGGGACCTATTATCAATGATATGATATGTCATGAGTGGCGATGTAATGTTATGCATGCACCATATATTATTTATACCATTTACGGGTTTTGAAAATATTACTCGTCGTCGAAAAATACTCTTTTGACGTCTCGACCCTTCAAAAATGACTTTACATGTTTTATGTCAAAATGTCATCCTACAATGGTTTTATAATGATTTTGGTGAAATTACCACTTTTAGTCGCAAAACAATGTCGTCGGAAAAATCATGAAATCAACAAAAATGGCTCGGGAAAAGTGATAAATAAAAGCGGTGTCGTCGATCGTTAGAAAACGAACTCGGCGGTTTTGGAAAGTTTGTATCAATATCTAAAAGTTTCAGTTCAGGTTTTTTCGTTCAAAGGTCTCGATCATAAAGATATCAAGGGCTAAAGTTGGTGGTTTTGCTAATGTTGTGCGAGAAAATGAGTTTCGACCAATGTTTGAACATCCGTAAATAAATAACCATAACTCCGCTTGACAAACGGCTTTTGTTTTGAAAAATATGGCCGATGAACTTGATTTTACTAGAAGACACTTTGGTATAAAAGTTTTGCATCATGGTTAAAAGCGCATAAACATGGACGATAGAGCTAATGAAATACTTGTTACGTCAAAAATAATAAAATTTTGAAATTAATACTTACGGCAACTTTATAAGCGGCCATATATTTGTCGTTTTAAATCCGTTTTCTCGTAAAATATGTCCTTAAGCTTAGTATCGAAGTAAACTAATATATTTTGACTAGTCGAAATAATTTGTGAAGCTTAAGGCTCGTTTTGACCCAAAATATACAAAAAGCGCATCTGTGTCATTTTAGAAAATAATACTTTTAGTCGTAAAACTTTAAAATTCACCACGGCCGTTATAACTCCGTTTTATCCGTTCAAGCTGACCCACGGATTCGTTTTAAAGTATATTTCTAAAATCAAGGCCAAGGGTCGTACCATCAGTGGGTTTTCCAGAATTTCATTTTAAGGACAGAGCGTAAAATATAGTTTACGAAAATAGTTTTCTCGGACAAAACCTATTCTAATCCCTTCAAAACAACTCCAAAGCTAATCTAATCCTACCATACACCTTCTTAGGGTGTCATGGGTTCCTAATCACCATCAAGACCAAAGAATAACTTGGGAATAATTATAGGATGACTAATAAGTATATAAAACCTTAAAATCAAGAAATAAATGGTATAAATCACAATACATGCATATAAGCTCCAAAAATGACAAGAAGCATATAAAAATGATAAGGAAACATAAGGATGATAAAAACATGCTTACTAGTGATTATGAAGAGGTGTAGGTAACAAAGTTTAGCCTAAATACTCTTGGTTTTATTTCAAAACCTTATATAGAGTATATACTAGATTGTAATAACACTTGGACTTGAAAAACTTTTGATCCTTTGAAGAACTCTATATGGCGGTTATGAAGAGAGACCAAGGAGAGAAAAAAGTGATCTTGCTACTATGTGAATTATTGTAAGTGAAAGTAGTAAATACTTGAATGAAATCTTTGAATATATAACCATAGAATCCCATATTTCTACCAATCTTAAATGCAAATCCATAGTGGCGGATTTTGGGGACTTTTGTTCCCCAATATATATTTTTTTCATTTTTCTTGTATGCATTATGTAATTGTGTAATTATTGGAAATGTAGGAAAAAGTGTAAGTAATAAGGTAATTGGTAGATTTTTAGTACAAGTAAGTTTTAATAGGTCAAAATAGAATGTAATGTGATAATAAAAATTGTAAAATACTTTCCTTGTGAAATTTGAGTGCTAAAATAATTATCGTAAGATTTTTAAAAAGCAGCGTAATAACTAAGCGTTAACGATTAAAATACCAAATAAATGTGAATCACTAGGAAAACTAAAAATGTAGTTTTATGAACTAAATGTGAGTTTAAAAATACTTGGGATCATTTTGAAAGTAACGGATAAATATTCGAATAAAAACTCACGATATAAAATTATTAAATATAAAAATTACAGCGTTGAAGGGTGAAATGAAATGTCGTGCATGTACTAATGAGATGCACATGATGTCAATGAAATGTAGACTAATCATAGTCCATATGAAATGTCGTGATGTCATGATCATGAATTCGCCGCTAAACCTCCAGTTCTGTGAATTTGAAACAAGTAAACCAAGTTTACTAAAATGTTGAAATAATGAAACATGAGCGGTTAATCGAAATGACACGAAATACGGATTGTCACGGTGTGCAGGTACAACATATAAGTATATGATTTAGCAGTTCTCTTGTTGCAAGGTAAGAGACTAACGTTTTAATATAACTTGTACATATCTAATTCAAGAAACACTTGGTGTTACAATTTCGTCATGTGAGAACTTGGCGAGATTGCAACAACAAAGTAAATCTCTATGTAACGTGAGATCTTGCATGGACATATTTAAAGTTTCTAAATTAGACAAGTATTTAGAACATGTGTCAAAATGATATATAAGACTACTTCAAATTAAATATTTATGTATTATTAGAATGACATAAAATTAAATGAAGTAATCTAATCCTACTTCAATTTGTTTATTTATGTATTTTGGAATGACATAAATGAAGAATAATGTAGTCCTACATTATTGTGAAGTAAAATAAATTAACTTGAAATTACTATTGAAAACAAGAGTTGTGTTCATAATTACTTTAGTTAAACATGTTTATGATTCATTGTAAAGACATAAACATAAAGTCTTTTAAGATTTATAATAAAGTAAGGCGTTAACTTGTTATGTTTTAATTAAGACATATACAAAAGTCATTGAGTTGATCAATGATTTATAACGTATAATGGGATTATAACGGTTTATGTTTCTTGTTGAGACATGGATATGAAGTGACTTGGTTAAAAGGTACTTGTGTTATAAAGCATGTAATTGGCTTGGAAAGTCTATTATACCATTAAGTTGACTTAGTTGGTAAATAGGTAAGCCAAAAGGAATATGTTTATCTTATATATTGTTAGATTGTCTTACAATATTAAATTCTAATGAATACCACAAGTTGATGGTATGTTCGGTTAGGAGAATCAAACTCTATTTGATTTGTTTGATTCATGATAACCATAACTTCTTTCTTAAAAAGTAACAAGGTTAGGATATTGAGTATGGATTGAATATACTCAATATGACTCCAACCTAGAAGATTAATAAAACACCATTTTCATTATGGAATGTGATGAATCACATTAAGTTTTAAAAATTGAAGATTCTGAATTTGTTAAACTACTTATGAATAGGTTATTAACAAACTTAAGTCAGGAATAATCAATGTGTAATTTGTAATGTCCCAAAAGAGAACAATGTAGTTTTGCTCTAATTGCTAAGTATATATAGATAGTCTATATATTACAAAAGGCAAGTGGGAGTTTTTTTATCTTGAAAGATAAAATTACAAGATACATAATCTTCTAAAACACACTAGTAAATATCATGATGAGGTTAGACATGTAATTGATAGACCTCATGATGATGGAATTTTCATTCATAGATCTGCAAGGATATCTCGGATATTTGACTTATATCTTTGAGAAATATGAGTTCTGGGATTATAGTAAACACGATAATCATTATGATGGATTACCAAATATTGAATTGGGAAAATTACTCATACTTTGAATGTTAAAGATGTTGTCCATAAAGATAATCAATTTTGGAAATTTGGTTTATCTTAATAGTTAGACTAGAGAATGGAAATGAGTTTCTTCAAAGAGATGAAAAATCCTAGTGGTTTGAATTTCTATGTAGAAATCATATGGACAATATTCTACACATATTTAATGCATGTCTTATGACAAGATTATTAATCATACTTAAGCAATTAATTGTGATTGAATATTCTTTTCTAGACACATTAAATATATAAAGATGATAATTGTCATACTTGTTTTCATTAATATGAAATATGACAATGGAATATCAAAACTTTTTCTTGAGAAATTACTTGGCGAGGACGGTAAGTAATCGAAAGGTTTTTAATTCATATAATCTTTGGAAGTGTCTGAGTGCAATAATTCATGAATGGATAAATGCATGCATCTATGAAATTATTCTTATGTTAAATTATTAAATCCATTTTCGATTTATAATTAAAATAAGATAAATTTAAGTATTCAAAGCTAGTGGAAGTATTATGTTAAGGTTTTAAATCTTATATGTTGTATAACATATGAAAGTAACATTCCTTGTAAGCTAAAATGTTAAGTCTTAGATTGGAATGAAACTTCACTTATAAGATTTAAGAACTAAAACATACAACCTTGGAATATATGTTTATTGTTAATAAACATATGCGATAAAATAAATGATTATAATAAAACATGATATATCATTTGGGAAATTGATAAATATCTTTTGACAAGCTAGAGCGTGAATGAATTCTAAGTTTGACTGTAGATTCATTATGTACATCTGGTTGTGTATTAAAATTGTTGTATTATTCTTGAATAAGAAGTGATTTGACAACATTAATATCTAAATAAAAGTTATTAGATAACTTGTAATGAATATTCTAATAAATTACATCCTTAAAACACAGAATTGCTCCTAGATTCTATGGATGAACAATATGTCAATTGTTGTGCAAATTGTCATCGACTTCAAACTTGAAAGTTTGGAAGACATCAAACATTACACAATAAGATATTAAATTTCACGGAGTTTTAATAAGCACATTGTTGTTTGTATACAATGATCTTGGTTTAATTGAGATGACACTCAATACTCGTCATGGTAGGATTTTATCCTTGTTAATAGCCATGTGAACTAGGTGTGCTACTAAGGCGCAATTGCATTATACATTAAAGAATAAGAATACTTTAAACTTTAAAATGTTTGAAAGTTTAAATTGTCATAAATTAGTGATAGGGATGTCACACACTTTATGAATTATTATGTGATTGTTGAATGCACACATACAAGATTTCATTAATTAAATTCTTGAAATAAGTATTCTCAAAATTATGATAGATCAAGTTGGTTGATTTATGTCTTGTCAACAAGTATGATTGTCATTACTTGAGGCATAATTCATCAAGCTGGAATTTTCATGCATTGATCTATTTGGTATTTGGATAAGGGATGTTAAACAATTGTTATAATATAAATCAAATACTTGGTATGTTTGATTTTATAATATATTGTATCCTATATTTGCATGTTTAATCCATGAATAAATTTATTTATTCTAAATCGTCGTTGTCAATTAATGATATGGGAGTATCATTAAACTAAGACAATCGAGAGATATGGTAGAATGTACTTGAAAGTATATTGATGAGAATGCATACCAATTTGGATGATATTCAATATAGGACTTATCCAACTACATGATTTTACTTTATGGATATTGTTATTAAGTAAATCATGAATAGTTATCCTCGAGACTTGAGATACCGGATAAGTGTCATGAATGTAGTGCATACGTGGAACAACTTAACGCTATCGTGGCGGTAGTCATAAGGGTGTTTCTGAAGTGTTGCAAAGTTCATGGGTTATTCTCGTAGTCAAGATAGAATTTGTTCCTTCATTTTATTTTGGAGTTTAATCTTCTTTGGGCCCCTCGTAGGGTTGACAAGATGTTTGCATGGCCATGCCCAAAGTTCTCCCGAGATATGTTCGAAGATTTGGTAATCTTGCTCAATCACTAATAACGAGAAGCAGAATGGTTGAATAAAGAATGACTTAATTCCATATCTTTATTTAACATGGTATTAGAAATAAAGGATAATAATAATGAGAAATCATTAAAGGTTTTCGAGAGCCTTGCTCGAGTTGTACTAGAGGCATCGAAGTGTTGCTAGGCGCTAGCAAGATGTGATCACTCTATTAAGATATGTCCAGTGGGGCTGTTGGTTTTATGGACAATAAATTAATAGGCGTGTGTTAGGATCGAACTTCGAGACTATGGGATTGCACACTTTCGTTATGAGAATTTAAAGTTAATAATTAAATATAAATGTTATATTTATTTATTTATTAAGCGAAATAACTAACGGACGTTAAGTAATTAATGTAATGGATTAACAGTCGTTAAATGTTTATGGAAAAGGATTAAATTGCAAAAGTTGGGAAGGTTGGAATCCCTATAACCGATCGACCAAGGAGAGAAAGAAGGAAAAAAAACCAACTTGTTCACCAAGTTTGCTTGGGTATATAAACAAGGCTAGGGTTTTATTTTTCCATCTCTTGTGCACATTGCTTAAACCCTAAAATTGTTTTGTGTGTGTTTTGTTCTTAAACCGATCGTACATCCCTTTAGGGTGTCGATCTTCAAACCTTTCCACATCAAGTTATTTGTTTGATAAAACTAGCATTACTTTAATTCGGTTTAATGCGTGTGTACAAGAACATAGTAATAACACACTATTGTTATTATCTTGGATTGAATTACAAAAGGTAAGGGGTAATTCTTATAATCCTATAAACCCTAATTAGGGTTCATCCTAATTGCTAGTTTGTGGATTTGATTCTTGTTAAATAGAATCAAGAAAGATGCATACTTTATTCTTTAGTTAATTAATTATTCATTATATGTTCCTATCGCTTCCGCTTGATTACTTTGATGTTTTGTGATTATTTATTTGATTGTCATGTTATATTAATCCAACACTTGGTATCTGACCTGAAAACAAATCTCGTTATGTTATTTGATAAGAATCTCTAGAGCTAAAAACCATGAAAAAACAACCAATTGTTAACTCAAGCTCACCCAATAATAGCAGCTTTTGAGCATAACAATTTTGAGCATAAAGGCTCCATCAACCATAGTGTTCTTGTTTCTGTGTTTTGAGGGTTTAATTCTTTGTGATTTTGTTTCAAATATAAGAAAAGAAAGACAAAAACAAGACTCAAATTCCAGATTCAAGATCTTTATTTTTGAAAATCAACGAGAAAGAGATCATGTTTGTGTGGATAGGTGAAAGCGGAATAAGAGGGGCGTGTGTTTGTAGTGTTAGGGTTATAGTATTTATAGAGTGAGTGAGGAGTAGATGTGAGGAGTAGGCGCTATAACTGATTTTATTGAGCAGCAAAGTATTTAACTTTAACTTTAAAACTGAAACTAGTACACTCTTGCTGCTCAAACAAAATTAAAATGAAACTAGTACACTCTTTGGTGAGTGAAATTTGGGAAGAAGTTGTTACGTTTAAGACAATGAGGTGAGGCCTAGAGAAAAGAAAGGGTGGTCAAAATCATTTAACTACGTGTAAGAGGGTTGGTAAAGTTTGGTGAAAGAGATTTAATGTTTTGGTTGGTGTCACAATGAATGAAAAGTGTCATTAACAAGTATAATGTCCCTTTAAGTCTCTAATTATATGAGTAAGGGTTGGTAATATGGTGATTTAAGAGTCTCTAATTATATGAGTAAGGGTTGGTAATATGGTGATTTAAGAATAGGTTTTAGAAATTACAAATGTTCAAAATTTGTATATTATAGTGAGGAATAATTTGAAGTCTAGATGACATG